>JAZDUH010000347.1:3977500-4357500 GCA_036419115.1 Scarus forsteni | reverse complement strand
GTGACCGTGTTTATAGATTATAGACATTGTACACCACACTAAACCTTCATTGCAGGGAAACATGAAGTATCACAAGTCAACTGTTAAAAGTGACAGAACCAGTTATTTTGTTTTGTCTTCATTCTGTTAGTTTAAGTAGAGTAGACAACAATGTCAGTTTCTACTGTCGGATTAAGATTCCAGTGTTATCGTTGAAGGCATTAAGGTCTAACCTGTTACATCACTGCGTCATTAAATGTGTCAGATCTTATCAATGTGTTAGCCAACAAAATAGTATCAAGTCATCTTAGAATTTTAAAGACCTCATATTTCTTTTTTAGTCTTTAATTTCCTGCTCTTTACTGGACCTAGCAGTGCGATGTACACACGTGGACAAAATTGTTGGTACCCTTCCGTTAAAGACAGAAATCCCAAAATGGCCACCGAAATGACTTCACACTGACAAAAGAAAGAATAAATAAAAATTTACTGAAAATCAACAAATGAAAACCAGACATTGCTTTTTAATTGTGGTTCAACAGAATTATTTTAAAAAACAAAATAATGAAACTGGCCTGGACAAAAATGATGGTACCCTGAGAAAAGATTGAAAATGATGTGCCCATAGGGACATGTTAAACTAAGGTGTGCCCTGTAATTATCATCACAGGTGTCTTCAAGCTTGTAATCAGTCAGTCTGCCTATTTAAAGGCTGAAAAGCGGTCACTGTGCTGTTTGGTATCATGGTATGTACCACACTGAACATGGACCACAGAGAGCAAAGGAGAGAGCTGTCTCAGGAGATTAGAAAAACAATTATAGACAAGCATGTTAAAGGTAAAGGCTATAAGACCATCTCCAAGCAGTTTGATGTTCCTGTGACCACAGCTGCACAGATTATTCAGAAGTTTAAGGTCCACAGGACTGTAGCCAACCTCCCTGGACGTGGCTTCAGGAGGAAAACCGATGACAAACTGAAGAAACGGAGAATACAAATGGAAACCAAAGAGCCCAGAACAACTTCAGAGAGATTAGAGGAGAACTCCAAGGTCAAGGTACATCAGAGTCAGATCACACCATCCATTGCTGTTTAAGTGGACTTAAAGCTGTGGTCTACGATTTGAAACCGCAGCCTGCTCCCCCTTCCCTCACCTCTCCCCCCCGTGTTCCAAGATCCCACCCCCAGCTCGTGTCGCCTCGCCTCTTATCAAGCCCCCTCGGACAGAGCTACGAGCGACTAGCACAATATATCAGCAGCAAACTCAATCAAAAACAGCTCAGCTCAACTGAAAGTATCAACACGACAGACATTCCCCTTGTAACACACAGCAGTAGCCATTTCAATTGGACCGGCGGCAATACGGGTCTGGCGCCGTCAGAGCGGAGCCGAGTGTGGGGGAGGATTTATCTTTCTCGGCCTGTCCTCCACAGCTCAGCTTACAGTGCAAACAATTAGCGGCTAACAGGCTAACCCGCTCCCCTGCAAGTTATTAGCCCGTACAGGCACAAACTAACCAGAGTTATTCAGCAGACATCTCCCACTGTAGTAAACAAAGCCATTACCTGATCAACCAGGGGCGAAATGGTCGATGCTGAAGGTCTGACGGCCGGCTGAGGCTATTCGTTAGCCCGCTAACAGGCCTCAACCCGCGGGCAGAGCTTTTCCGGCTCCATGATAGTTCAGTAGCTAACGCTGCTAGCTGCTCACCGGAGGTAGAGGGAGGAGACGGAGGACCATGACGACTACGATCGCATGACGATGCGTGAGGAGAGAGACAGGGATTGGATGGACTCACGGACCAACTCACGGACCAATTAATAGTCGCAGGTTCTTAGGTTTTATTGGTCAGCTAGTATGCAGCTTTTCAGCGGATATACTGAATGGATTATTTTCATTCTTTTTGGTCTTTATACTGTGTAGATAGGACCATAGGACCATAACAGCCTTATAAACTGTGTTATTAATATGTACAAAGCTTCCAAATCGTAGACCATAGCTTTAATGGAGGACATCACTGTTGAAAGCAAATCATAAAAAAGTGAGACTAGAATTTGCCAAAATGCATATTGACAAGCCACAAAGCTTCTGGGAGAATGTCCTTCAGATAGATGAGACGAAACTGGAGCTTTTTGGTAAGTCACATCAGCTCTATATTCACAGACACAACAATTAAGCATACAAAGAAAAAAACACTGTACCTACTGTGAAACATGGAGGAGGCTCAGTTATGTTCTGGAGCTGCTTTACTGCATCAAACACAGGGTGTCTTGAATCTGTGCAGGTACAATGAAATCTCAAGACCAATAAGACATTCTGGAGTGAAATGTGCTGCCCAGTGTCAGAAAGCTTGGTCTCAGTCACAGGTCATGGGTCCTCCAACAGGATAATGAGCCAAAACACACAGCTAAAAACACCCAAGAATGGCTCAGAACAAAACACTGGACTATTCTGAAGTGGCCTTCTATCCCTGATCTAAATCCTGTTGAACATTTGTGGAAGGAGCTGAAACATGCAGTCTGGAGAAGACAACCTTCAAAACTGAGACAGCTGGAGCAGTTTGCTCATGAGGAGTGGGCCAAAATACCTGTGGACAGGTGCAAAAGTCTAACTGAGAGTTACAGAAATCACCTGATTACAGTGATTGACTCAAAAGGGCTGCAACAAAATAAGTCAAGCGTACCATCATTTTTGACCAGGCCAGTTTAATTATTTTGTTTTTTAAAATAATTCTGTTGAACCACAATTAAAAGGCAATGTCTGATTTTCATTAGTTGATTTTCAGTAAATTTTTCTTTTTTCTTTCTTTTGTCAGTGTGAAGTCATTTCAGTGACCATTTTGGGATTTCTGTCTTTAACGGAAGGGTACCAACAATTTTGTCCACGTGTGTACAACTATTGTTTTGTTGTCAGTTTAAGCCCTTTTGCTCACAGTAGCAAGCTCACTGCAGAAAGTAGACATTGCATTGGATACAGAGTTTTTGAGCAGTGCTGAACTGTCCGGTTACCACATAGTTGACCTAAAACAGATCAGAGCAGATGGGGCCCACAAGGGAAAGGGAGGCTTAAAGTGCTAATAGCATCTCAAACAGACTGAGGCTATATATGTATCAAGGATACTCAGATTATATGAACCAGACAGCGTATTTTACAGTATTGATTTAAAGGAAACTCTAGCTGTCACTTTGCCCAGAAAACCACCCTGATGTTTCTTCAAGCATACTAACCTTGCTCAGCAGCTGAATCCACCCAAAGCGGCACATTACAGCAGTTACAGGAAAAAGTTCAGAGCAAGATGACAGAGATTAGCATAGATGTCAACAGTTTTTTAGGAGTTTTATCAGGTCTTCACAGCATTTTTTTATTAAATGAAAAACAAACAACACTACAGTCTTCTCTATAGTGAGGATGTTTTTTTCATGAAGTGGCTCACAGTAAGGCTGAAAGATATATATCATTATCGTATCTATATCGAGATATGAACATTCAGGATATTAATATTGAAAAAGCAAGGATATAAACGATATAGATTTCCCCCGCGCTCGCCCTGCATGCACAGCTCTGGAAGTCACAATAAAATTCATTTTTACGATTGCCCTTGAATTGACTGCTTGACGCACATGCGCAGTAGTGGTAATCTGGGTCAGCCGTGATATCACCGGAAAAGTTAGTGAACAGTATCATCCCTGTCCGGCAACGGAGCTCAAAAGTTTGGGAGCATTTTATCAAAACAAAAGAGAAGAATGTGCAATGAAAATCTGCAAGGCTGAACTTGCCTTCCATGGCAGTACAACACGATGCATAAACATCTGAAAAGAAGGAAAGTCTTGGTTGATTTAATTTCTGACGTAGAAGGACAGTTGTCTCAATAAGCTAACTGGCTAGTTAGCTGCTAACAGCATCAACAGTAAGGTGATCAGATGTCGTTGATTTG
Source organism: Scarus forsteni (assembly GCA_036419115.1). Lineage (NCBI taxonomy): Eukaryota > Metazoa > Chordata > Actinopteri > Labriformes > Labridae > Scarus > Scarus forsteni. Next base: position 4,353,589 of record JAZDUH010000347.1, on the reverse strand, counting down.
CAGGGACAGTCCCTGTTTAGGATGACCTGTCCCCGGTTAAAGCTGTCCTCAAAAATGTGCCCAAATTCAATGTTTTATTTTTTTGTGTCTATTAGAACAAAGGTTATTACTACAGCCATGTGGGAAGCAGGAGGCGTGAGAGAGCAGGTTGAGCGCAGACTAAGACAACTAAGTCTGCTTACTAAAAGTGACTTTGGGCTTGCTCTTCTACTTGTGTGAATCCCACACGATTATCACTCAGCTGCCCACTACAAAGCAAGATATGAGTGTGGTTGGTAGTTTGTCCTTTCCTCACCCCCGTTTCCTGGTTATCATGCCCGCAGGAATCAACCCAGTACACCCCCAAACACACTCACGCATGCACGACTACGCAGTTGCCAGAGTTGCCAGGTCTGCTTATTATAAGCGATTTGGGCACCAAGCTGTGTGCTGGTGGCGTACACTGAAGTTCATGCATGATGTGACTGGTCGACTAATCGCAAAAATAGTCGTTTGTGGCAGCTCTAGTAGTCATATCGTCTCATATCGATATCGAGATATCTGGCATGAACATAGAGATATAAAATTTGGTCCATATCGTTCAGCACTAGCTCACGGTCTGTGCAGCCATACCTGCCTTCTACATTATCAGATTGGCCTGTAATAAATGTCACTGATAGAATGATTGACCAATCACCTGCTGAATTTCCTTCTGAAGGGCACTACCTCCCCAGATCTCTTTCTTTGGGCTCTTTCCCAGATGGACTAGTGAAATATTTTAACGGTCCAACTGGTTAACCCCCGCCGGCATGGCTCCAACACAGACGAGAGCATTCGATGGGCTGCATGTCCTCGCAAATGAGTGACCTGCAGAGGAGGTGTTGGTCACAAATGGCTGAGCACTCCTTTGCAACAGTTGGGTACACTGCTGAATGGGCTTGTAGATTGAGCATGGATGAGGAGTAGGCTATCTGCTCCTAATTGAATTGTCCTGGGAGTTCCCTCTGTTACTGGGTGGTCACTGCTACAGGTGCCCTAATGCTGCAGAGCTGTATATATATTCAGTTATAGTTCCAGTTCAAGCATGCATTTTTACCTCTAAGCTAACACAGATAGATGAATATCAAGCATATGGTGACAGCCCAGCCAACCAAGCAGTCATCAAAAATGAAGAAATGTACACGATTTAAGGCTAAAACTTTACTTTTAAGTTAACTTCATTTGATGGCAGTGGTTTTAATCAGCATTAAATATTTGTTTTCAGTTCATAGTAAGGCTATTTTGGAGTTTCATCAAACTTTGTCCGAAATGTGCACCTCCAAAATTACTTTATCATTATGTATTACCTGACCAGAGTTTTGAAATCCATTTCAAAGCACTGAAAGGATTGTAGCTGTAGGCACACGTCATCCCCTGGTTGAAGAAATGCTTCTGCCAAAACCACACACGCAGTCCAAGCCACGCTCCTCTTTCCCAGCTTTATGACTCACAAACCAAGGACTAGTTTTCCAGTGACTCTGCCCTCTTTTACTCGCCTCCTTTCTCTCTGTTGACCGACCCTTTCCCTTTTTTCCTCTAAACTCTTCTTAGGGATGTGCTGCCTTTCACTCTGAAGCTTCCAGAGGCCATCGCGTCTGCCCAAACATCTGCTGATCTCGAGGAGGTGGCTAAGCTTGGAGCAGGTTTGTTTTCTCTTTGGGATATCTATGAGGGGGTCAAGCATGAAATTTGAAGAGTCTTAGGCTGGATGAAGGTGAGGGTTGTCTCTTTAGAGTAAAATATTATACACACAGAAAACAGGCCATGATTAATAGTCATAGGACTCATCGTCATTTTTTAAGTAATGTTTTTTTACTTGCAGAAACTCTGGAGCTTTTGTAAGAAAGTATTTTGAGGAAGTTGGCTTGATGAAATTTTTTTTGTGACCAAGTTCCCAAACTGAATGACACACTGGAATCAGATGTCTTTCTTTGATGTATGTTTGGATTGTTGCCTCATTTTCACAGAGTTTTTTTTTTTTTTTTTCTTTTTCTTTTCCCAGAAGTTTAATCACCCTTCAAAAATTTTCCTCTGCTTAAGTTGTTGCCAGTTCTTGACGAGACTTTATTTTATCTAGGTTTTGGTCTTTTTCTGTGGTATAATTAATGATAAGGAGGATCAACTTTGCGACAAAATCAGTTGATAAACAAAATCTGATCCTCAGAGTTGAGCACTGAGTCAAACTTTTGAAGATGTTGCTGTCCATTTTATACAGCGTCAGGTTGTAGAGGGAGGGGCATGAACAGTTGGCTGCTTGCTATGGCTTGGTTTGTAAAACTAAATGTTTTGGCTTTTTTAAAAACTTGTATTTCTAAACCTATTTAGTTTGATGACATTGAAGCTGTCATAAAAGATTTCTCAAATATGCAATGTGAAGGAAATGGTTTCAGAATTTTAGCGTAAAGACTTAAGCAAACAGGCTTTTCCCAAACATGATATCTGCTCGACTCGGCTGGACTTAACTTTGCTGTTTTCAAGTTTCCATGGTGGCCTAGTATCTTGCTGTTTTCATATCACCTACAGTGTGGGGTTTCAAGCGGGATGAGCCGAGGCTGTGGAGACCGCACAAGTTTTTATTGTTTTAGGAGTTGCAGCTACACAGCACTTTTGGTGCCTGAAAACAAAGTCTTTTGAAAATGGGTCCCCCAGTGGGTGAATCTTAATTTGACTGGCCTTGCTTTTCCCTGTGTACAGTAAATACAGACAACCTCAGATATTGAAAAAAAATCACAGCCCCATCTCTCACTTAAACTGCATGTGCAAACCCAGACCACAACAGAAACAATGTCAGAATACGGTGTCTCACATGTGCTGAGCTTGTTTTGGCTTTAACAGCAAAGTCCTCTGCTCCTCTGTGACCACCATGAGCAACGAGGGCACACCGAGAACAACACACACGGGTGTTTGTTGATGTTTCTCATGATGTGTGTGTTGGCTCTTTGTCTTTTTCTCTACTTTTGATGTATAAGTGCAGCAGTGTTACAGCACCACTTACAGGCCTGGCATATGTTCTACATAGTTTCCTGTGTTTTTGTGTAGATAGACATATTACTTGAAACAATACTGTCTTTACAGAGAAAGTTTCAATACAACATTTTTGTCTCCATGTGACATAGAGACATTACTGTAAGTTCAGGGCATTACCTCAAGTTGGGGGTGTTGATGTGGAACAGGAATGCCCTGTTGTTGACTTTGGTATGCTGTATAACATCACAAACCTGCTTTCGATCAATCAATCAATCAATCTATCAATCTTTATTTGTATAGCGCCAATTCATAACAAGTGTTAACTCAAGACACTTTACAATAGAGCATAAAGCTCTTCATTTTATGGATACACATATATGCATAGATACATATAAAATACACATAAACATATATACAAATAAAAACATCCAACACCCAACATGAATCCATAAAGCCAATCATGAGTCCCTCCATCATGGCGTCAAGAAAAAACCTTCTGTTAAACAGCAGGAAATCTTGAATGTGGGTCCCAGTCTCATGATGAACAGCAAATCCACACGATGCTGTCGAGTTTGCGGCGTAATCCTCTTTTGAATAAAAACATCTCCTCATTGTTACAAAAAGCCACAAAGGGACCAGCAGCTCTATCGCCTCTGTTTCCTCCTGTGTTTCTGTGAAGGTGTCACTATAGTTTTGGGTAGCTGTGCTATGAGGCTCCATCTACCTTAACCATGCCAACTTCATTGAGTGTCCAGCAGCCCAAAGCAGTGACACTCACTTTGTTAACAAGTGAAAACTGCAGTGAAAATTGTGTTTGGAAGTTTACCTGTCACTGTAGAAAAGGCTTCAAGTCAAAGAATAGATCCTTCCAGAATTTTTAATTCAGCCTTAAACTGTTTCGTTTCTTTTAAGTTTGTGTCTGATCCACAGTGACAAATCCTCAGTGTCGCAGTGATGTTACTACGGCTCCATTTTGACCTTTGGAGAAAATTATTACCCGTCCAATCAAGTGCACCCAGTGCCTTCTTTTTTTTCTTTGCAGTGTTATCCAAGGCAGGAGCAGCAAAGTTCACCAAGAGACATGGAAGTTATTTGTTGTTTCCAAACAGAATAAAAATGTGAGTAATGTAACAATGTCCTTTGCAACAATTTAGGCAAATTGCTTCTGAAAGTGGCAAAAAAGACTAAATGGAGAAAAACCATCTGAAGAAATAAGTGCTATGAAGGTCGTTAGGGTTTTGCTCCAAATGTTTGTTTATTTAATTATTATTTTTTGTTGTTATACAGTTTTTAATGAATCAATTTAAATAGATCCAGATGGACCTAAAGTGGCAAAAAATAGCCTGGAGCTGCAAGAATTAAAAAGGTATTGTCGAAGTAACATAATATAATAAAGGCATATCCTAGCAGATCAGAGAAACATATTTTAATCCCAGTGATCATATGATCAAATTACTATCTAATCCATGAACTGCAAACACAATAGAAGGCCATTGTGTAGAATTATAATATTAAAGGTAGTGTTTGCTGCATCAGCAGGGAAACTTCTTGAGTTCAGCTCAGATTCTTATTTTCCCTCCAGCCTCTTGCAGATTCAGAAAAGCAGAGCGTTTTCCATTGCTCCCACATCTGCTTTGTGTAAAAAAATGAGTTTTTTCCCTGAGGCGCGACACTCGTAAAGCCCATCTCAACCACATTCCCCTCTGCTCTAAGCATTAACTGGCATGCCAGGCTTAATGATTCGCCCCTGGGGACACGAGCCTCTTCCAGACTCAGATCTGAATTGCTCAGCTGGGCATGGAGTCAGGCTATAGCTGGGTTTCTCTGAGGTATTTACAGCACAGTTGTGAAAAACAGAGCCTTTTAACACTCTTCAGCGCTACGTCGAACTTTGCAATGGCTGACCTAAAACCCCCTTCATGAAGAGTAAATAGGAAATGGACTTGAGCTTGTAAGGCACTTTTCTAGTCGTCTGACTTCTCAGCAGTTTTTTTTTCTTCAGTGCAGGTCACACTTACTGCTTTCCACCACAGTTACACAGAGACAGAGAGGTTTAGAACACTTGGTGCATCATCAGCAGGGTTGCAGAACTTGGGCTGAACTGTCATAGGAGCTTGGCTGAAAGAGAACGCTCAGTTCACCAGTCTGTCTTTGTTCCATCACTCACCTGTGCTCATGGGCTTTGGTAAGAATGAGGTTTCAAATACAAGCAGCCAAAATGATCCCCCTCAGGAGAGTGTCATGGCTCAGCCTCAGACATAGGATGAGTAGCTCAGACACCCGGTGGAGGCTTAAAGCAAAGCCGCCTCTCTGCATCCAAAGATGCCATTTTGATGTATCTGAGTAGGATGCCACCTCCGGATACAGGAGTACACCCACAGCTATTCTGTCTGGACTGGGGACCCCTCAGGAGTCCCTGAGTAGAAGCTGGAAATGTTGATGGGAAGAGCGAGCTTGGCTGCATGCTGCCAAAGTGACCTGACCCCAGATCAGCTGAGTGATGGCTGGATCAAAGGTCCACATTCACATACTGATAGTTGAGCCTGTTAGGTGCCCATCTACACAATTTTATACATTCATCACACAAACATGCTGACAAACATGCACACAAACATGCTGATGATGCAGTGAGAGGAATGTAGATCGAGAGGCTTACCCAGTGCCTGCAGAAAGGCTGTGACAACCTGAGCTGGGATTGAACCCCTGACTTTAAAGTAGGGGTGGGCGATATGGCAAAAATATCATATCACGATTTTTTTTAAATAAAATCACGATCACGATTTTATCACGATCCTTTTACTTTGATTTTCTAGACTTATTTGAATGTTTGACCATTTTTTCCCTATGTTTAACATATAAAACATGTAAAACCCTAAAAGAAAAAAATTAAGCCAAAGAAACTGTCTGAACAGGTTTTAATTTAAATAGTGCAGTTTCTATAAAAAAGTGCAATAAATGTGAACATAAAAGGTAATGAACAACAATATCAACATTATCTCTTAAAGTGCAACAATTCAAAACAAATGTTATCTAACTGCAATGTCTAGAATCTGAGTGAATAATACAGCTGCTTTAAACAGATTTTTGTTCAGACATCTTCAAGCTTTTATCTCCTTTTCTCTTTTTGCCATGGCTTCATGCTACGTAACTGAACAGGAGATCCTATCATGCACTGCACGTAATGTGATATGATTGGTTAGTCGGGTGCGCGTCAAAGTCTCTGTGCCCACACAGATGATCTGACGATCTTTCTGCTTTATGAGATCATCCCCACGTCATAATCCTTAACGATTTAATATCGTCATATCGCACACCCCTACCTTAAAGGCAGGAGACAACTGACCACCACTGATCTACAGCCATCCCAAACAGGTGTGAAGTAAGAGCTACCATTCTTGATATTATTGTTTTTTTTTTTCATTTTTATATGCTTTCTTAAAAAGAAAGAGCCTTTGTGGGTTTGCTGCCATCTCATCTGAAGGACTGCATGATTGTTGCAGACATTATGAATAGATTTTAGCCAACTGACATAATATGAGGCATATCTTAAAATGTATTTTTCTCTGAAAAGAATAGCACAAAAGGCCAAATTTAAACTTTTTTTTTACTCTAGTGAATAACTGATAATAACAATATCTGTTTATACACTGTAAACACAGATAAGTTCACATAGCTCAAAAAGTTTCATGGAAATTTAAACATTTGAAATACCAACTTAATATTTTTAAGTCTGCTTTTATGAAATTGTTAATTATTAGAACTTTAAAGACTGTGACTTATTATTATTGTTCTTAACTTTGAAGGACTTGATGATTTAAAATTCTACTTCTGTTTTACCACAGTGTGATGTACATTAAAGTAAAAAACTGTTTTTCTTCAAAGTGGACTGTACTAAACAAAAACAAAAGAAAAAGCATCATTATCCAGACTTAGATAATATGTATATACTGTATATCTATATCTATATATATCTATCTATCTCTATCTATATATCTATATCTATATATATCTATATATATCTATATATATGTATATATACTTTTTTTTCCAATTGCATGTCAAAGAGGCCAAGACCCACTTATGAGATGATCAGGGGTCAAAATTACCATTAACAAACCTCAACCAGTCCAAACTACACAAAATAATCTCTCAGACCTGGAACATCCCTACCTTAGACAAAAGCTGTATTCAGTGTAGGCCTTGTATCTTTTCACGGATGTTTTAAAATGTTTCTTTCATCAAGGAATGTGTGTTTGAGGTGGCCAGCAGCTGATTCTTGTCCAAATCTTCCTCTGCATATTAAATGGCCGTATGAATTTTTCAAATCATAAGATAAAACGTTACCAAACTACTTAACTTTGGGTAGAAGAAACTCAGAATCATCACAAAAGATGAAAATATCTCCTGAACCAAACCCATCACCACAGGTGAGCTGCATGACAGGTAATATGAAACTGTAAGGACGTCAGAGTCAACACTGCACTCTTCTCATCTTTGTCAGCCATTTATGTTTGTATGTACGTCAGAGCCGCCTCTTAGACCAACTATTCACTACTGCTTAATTAACTTCATAGACACAAAACCACCATTGTGTCACCTCCCTACACAGGAAGACTCTTATGAATGACTGAAAGAGACAGAGACTGAGGAACGTGAGCTGGGGAAGAATAGAGACATTTGTCTTTAGATCTTTTGAGACCACATTAAAGACTGAGTTTCATCAAATCACTGTGTGTCAGCATGGACATACAGAAGTCTGTCACGATGAGGGACACTGGGTGTCTGGTGGAGTCAGTCCTGAATACACGATCACTCAGATGAGTCAGAAAAATACTACGTGAATGACAAGAGCTGTCACTCTAATTAGATCAAGAAAGAGGGAAGTGCTACGTAAGAGGAGCTAAAAAAACTCCCACACATTCTTGAACCATTTTATGTCACCGCTATTTTAAGAAGTATTCTTCTAAATTCATCTCACGAACAGTTAGTGCAATGCTGATAAAATGACCTGATAAAAAATATGCGAGGCTTAATATAGCCTGAAAAGATTGTTCAGAGAAAGAGTGGCAAACTTTGTGCTTAATAATCACAAGTCAATCTGTTTAATGATGTGAAATGTCCTAATATGATGCAGTATTATTGCACTGGACAATATGTCAAGTGTCAAAAATTAGCATCATTTCACTTTCACACTTCATAGACAGAGTAATATGGGTTAGACTCTCGATTATATGTGGCTTTTTTGGGAGGAGCTTGGATGTCAGCCCAGGGGTTCCTTATGGATAAACTGGGGGGTAATTTCCTGTAGTGTCACTGTATTTGGCAGTAATATTTCAATTCAAGCTCTCCAAGTATGTATTTAATGTATCACTTTCCAACATTTCATAAAGTCTTTGGTTTATAGAAATTAAACAGTTACTCATTAAGTCCACACAAGGGTGCTGTTGAGCCAATGCAGGTGAAGTCAGTTGGGGTGATGTTCATTGTGTAGGAGAGAGTTAGTAAACAAACATGGCAGCACATGGGAAATATAAACGAAATGCATTGTCAGTATTTAAACCTGTTGTGTGGACTTTTTTTGGACTTTGAAAGGGACAAAAGGGACCTGAGAATAAAATACTGGGAAAATACAGCTCAACAACAGCAAAGCTAATGCTAAAGTAATCTAACTGATTACCCGGCCATCACTTAATGTGCGTAGCTTATCAAAGCTGTCTGCTTGTTCTAAAAAGCTAAGAAAATAGCTCAGTCCATAACGTACTTTTGAGCAAACCCTCCAGGCCTCACCGTGTTGTGGTAAACAAGGGATTTTGTTACATGCTGATTGAAGCCCAGGTATGTGCCTCCATCTCTGCATTATTTCACAGACACAGCAGCACTGAAATTCTACAGTTAAAGAGAGGCAGAACACAGCAGAGCTGGTCAAAATAACCTGCTATGTGTTGTATGGACATCAGTTTGTGAGTTTAACTTCTGTTTTAATAAAATTGATGTGACATGATAAATATACTGAGATATATTTCTTATTGAATTTGATTGAATTCTGATATTTTTTTCTTTTTGGATATAAATGTAGTCAAGAAAAAGTTAAAAAATTGCAATTTAGCAATGTTGAGTATCGCGATACTGAGTTTATATTAAAATTTTAGGAATTACCAAAAAGATTGAACAGGAACTCAAGAAATGTGCTTGTATTGTACACATGGGGCCACTGGTGGTTCCCCTGCCTCGTTCCTACCCATTTACAGCTGGCATTTGCTGTAGCTACAAACATTATTAGCAGTCATGTCCGTAATGAATAGACCCTTCTACATACAAGTTCTTAATAAACACAACCCTAAACCATACTTAACTCTCTGAAATATCCCCAGCACCTAAAAAAAGTAACAACGCTGTGTTCATTTCCTGTAAAGTGTGATAGCTGTCTCTATTTTTAGCAGCAGATCAGCTGCTACATCTATCAACAAGTTGCCCCCAATTTAGCCTTAACTTTCCCGTTTCTGACATTAGCCACATCTAACCACATTCCTCTCTGCTCTCAGTCTGAGGTGTGCTCTGTGTGTGCGTGTGTGTGTGTGTGTGTGTGTGTGTGTGTGTGTGTGTGTGTGTGTGTGTGTGTGTGTGTGTGTGTATTGTATGGTGTGTTGAAACATTACACAGGAGGGTTTTTATGTGCTTTTCAAGTGTGGACATGCTTGTTAGAGGAGACATATCATGCTGATGCATGATTTAATACTTACATATAATATAATAAATTTGAAAACAAGACCCTACACCCCCTTAATTTTCAAAAAAATAGATATTGTATTTTTTCTGATATCCAAGAACGAGATTTGATGCCTCTGAAAATAGGTCATTGTGAGATGTCCGCGAGATTTCAAACGTCATGACGACACGAGGTACCTTTCTTTTTATTGGAGTAATCTGATAAAACACTTCCTCCTCTGTGATGTCCGTCAGCCCCAAACCATCACCGAGGAACACATCCAGCAGCAGAGGTATAAAACTCCCTTGCTCACACTCCCACATTACCAGCTCTGGCCTGTAGGGAGACTCAACAGGCAGTCGCTGCTTTGAGCCTGCTGGAAAATACAGTAGAAGAAGAAGGACAGGCTGGCTCTACCCCCGATAGAACTGACCAATCAGAGCACAAAGGGTTGTGACATTACGAGGTAACTTTAGGTCATCCTTGAGACCAAGCGTTTCAACAAGCGCTTCATAATGGCCTAAAGTGAGGATTTTAAGAACGCTATTGTGGGGCAATGAAGGAACTAAATGACTTGTACTGTCACAATCTCAGCTTCTGCCTCAGCCTCATCTGCAGCCTGTCACTCACCTGCTCCACTCTAATCAGTCCAGACTCTCCTCACCTGTGTCGCCGCTCACACCTGCACCTCGTCTCTGGCAATCAAGCCAGCTACTTAAGCCCCAGCTCCACACTCAGTTGTTGTCAGACTGTCGTCGCACTCATGCTGAAAGGTCCAGACTTGTTTCCCGGATTGATCACCCGTTGCCAACTTGTTTCGTCCCAGACTCTGCCTCATACGCCTGACCCTCGGCCTGACTCCAAGGTATCGACTAGCTTCTGTCCTGCACTCACCCGCCTGTCTGAATCCCCGGCTTTCGATCCTGCTTCCGTCTCCCGTTGCCGAGCCCTGTCTGATCTACGTTGTGACCCACGTCTGGTATCTGACCCTGCTTCCGTCTCCTGTTGCGAGCCCTGTCTGATCTACGTTGTGTCTGACTGTGTCCTCGACTCCCGCCTGAACCACATCACCGAGTGTTCCCGAGCGCCTCAAGCGCCAGTGTGTGAGTCAAGCCTGCATTAAAAGTGAGCTTCTGCCTGTGCTTCTCCTGGGTGGCTTAGTCGTAAGGCGTCTGCCACGGATCAAGTGGTCACAGGTCGCTCTCGCTCAAGCCACAGCCTGTTACGGTCTCGTCTGTGTGGCTCTCTGTTTTGGACACCTCTCTGTTTGCTGCCGCGGGTTGAAGCCCCGCTCAAGACGCAGCTACTCTCCGTTAAGGACCGTGTGAGTGGTCACCTCTTTGTTTGCTGTCGTGGGTTGGAGCCCCGCTCGAAGACGCAGCTTCACTCCGTTAAAGGACCGTGTGAGTGGTCACCTCTTTGTTTGCTGTCGCGGGTTGAAGTCCCGCTCAAGATGCAGCTTCACTCCGTTAAAGGACCGTGTGAGTTGTCACCTCTTTGTTTGCTGTCGCGGGTTGAAGCCCCGCTCAAGACGCAGCTACACTCCGTTAAAAGACTGTGTGAGTCGTCACCTCTTTGTTTGCTGTCGCGGGTTGAAGCCCCGCTCAAGACGCAGCTACACCCCTCTAAAAGACTGTGTGCCCCGTCGTCTAAGAAGCTCCGGGTTAGCTCAGTTGGGAGAGCGCCCGGCCGCAGATCACCTGGTCGCGGGTTCGCACCCCGCTCAGAATTGTTTCTGGTTGTGCTGTTGAATAAAGACTGTTCATTCCTAACTTCACCTACTTGCTTCTGGGTCCTCACTGACAACGTTACATGTACTGAGGGCAGAAATGCTTTACAGGCATCCTTGTCTGGCATAGTGAAAAGGAGAAACAAGCATGATATGTCCCCAATAAATTACTCATTAAAACTATCCGACCACTTTCTGTCCCAATTGAATAGATTAAAAAGGCCCTGGCTATTTGCATGCAAGGCAGAATGTTATTTAAACTTGTGTTTACAGATCTGAATCATAAAACTAAGAGCTAATGCATCGTAATATGATGAATCATTAAAAAAACACAAGTCCATGCAGATATACTGTACTCATGTTCATCCTCATTATTTTAGAACTGTCCTCCTTTGTAATGCTTATTTCTCTAGTCAGGGAACTATCTGTCCATTTTTACAAAACCCAAGTTCATGCAAATTTACTTTGTGTATTTATACACTTTTAAGTACATGCATATATTTATATTTTGTTTCCATCTCTCAAATATACATTTTTACAAACAAATTAATACACGCTAAGCAGACACATTGTGTTACTTCTCTCTCATTTATTGATATGATGAAAGGATTCGTCTGTGGAATATTAACCAGATTTAATGAACTGAATTGTTTGTATGTGGCTCAAAAATATGTTATTATCCAACCAAAAGCATGGCAAGTGTGTTGATAAATGGTCTTGGATCCCGTTTGTACTTTAGTAAATGTACTTGAGCTTATGTAGTAGGGGTGTCAACATCTAAACATGTAAACACAGATACACAGATATCAAATCATGACCGTTTAGAAAGATCAATAACGATTTACACGTCATTTTTTTCCTCCTCCTCCTCCTTGTTCATTTCTCACTAATTTTTATATTATTTTTAGTGGTGACAATGTCGCCTGAAAGCTTTAGATAACAATATTAACCAACTATACACTTAAATGTTCCCACTAGTACAGTTATCCACATATATAATAGATGAATGGGGTGCAATGTCACATTAATACAAAGATCTGCAGCCACAGCCTGTGTCGCGTCACTTCAGGTTGCCTCAGAGATGTGGAGGCAGCCATCATCAAGCGTAGGACGGTTCACGCCTCCGTGTCGTCCATTAATTTCTGATAATGGACACCTCGTCGGGCATTATCCCTTACTTGTTGTACATTATATTGTTCGATGGTGCTCTGTCGGCTTTTCTCGACCTGATCACAGATCCTTGCGTCTAAAGTGGAAGAAGAAAACTTTAAAAACTTTAAACTTTAAATTATGAGAGTCCCCCTTTACTTTTTAACTTTGTGCATATGAAGGCAAAGGTTTTTCCTCTCACAGCTTACTTTGGCTTCTTTTTGAGTTGCTTTCTCTTGCCAATTCCAAATTACTTTTACAATGAGACATATTAAATTCAGACGCAGCTCCTGTTGTGAAAGAGGGATGCAGTTTGCACTCTTAAGTTTTTAAAAAATATTGTACAAAAGTAAGCAAAAGTTAAAACAATGAATTAAAAATAAGGTTGAACTTTTTTCAGCTTTCATGGACATACATTTTCTTGTCTGCCATAATTATAAATTATTTTATTTTCAACTCGTTTTACTTTATGACATAAGTAGGCCTAAGCCTTACAATGGTGAGATGGATTGCCTACTTATTAAGTTCTGCTTGCTGAATAAAGTTTTTGTCAGATAACTACTGTAATGTCTTTGATTTAATGGAATAAAGGAGTATTATGAAGGAGACAGAACCCCCTAGTGGTTATAAAGCGCAACTGCATTTGAAAAAGATCATTAATCTCTGACGTGTAACCATGTACAGGTTGGTTAGTAGCCCCATGTACGCGGTTAGTTAAAGTTCTACACATTCACATCCCTATCATGTACCACTTTGTCGACTCAAAGAAGCTTTACATCTGAGGTCACTCCTACCCATTGACACCCATTCACCTCAAATTCACTCACTGTTAACCCAGAAGTTCTACGAATGTAGACCATCAGCAATACCAAATACATTCACACCCTTTTAGACCCATGTACATGCCACTGACACAGCATTGTAACATTTATGTATTGTAATGGAAGCTGCCGTACTGCATGCATTATCTTAACCAAACTTTGGATCAACCTACTCATTAACATAAAGGCCATGTTGAGGTGGGATTCAAAGCTGTCTGTGGATGTGTAGCCGAATCAGTCATGTCCCTGTATCCAAATCCAGAATCCTCAATAAAATATAAACTGGCTCAATGAAGAAATAGTCACCTTTGTACTGTGAGAGCACATTGATGTTTTATATTTAGTCAGAAGCTGTTAAACCAGGCTGTAACGATCTTTCTTTAGGCCTGAAAAAAAGCATTTGTTTCCTACACACAATCATAACAAGGATTCCTGCAGTAATCCTCAAGTGGACACTCCAGGAACTGCAGCTTTTGGCACTTCCTCGTGGATCTCTATTTTCAGCCCTGTAGTTTGCTTCCTGCACACTGCTCGAAGAGCTACTTGCTACTATAAAGTGTCTTTACAAAGCAGTTTATTCAGTGGCATGGAGGACTAAGTACAAAACCCAAACCAGTGAAGTTGGCACGTTGTGTGAATCGTAAATAAAAACAGAATACAATGATTTGCAAATCCTTTTCAACTTATATTCTATTGAATACACAGCAAAGACAAGATAGTTAATGTTCGAACTAAGAAGCTTTATTTTTTATTGCAAATAATCATCAACTTAGAATATAATGGCAGCAACACACTGCAAAAAAGTTGGCACAGGGGCATTTTTACCACTGTGTTACATCGCCTTTCCTTTTAACAACACTCAGTAAACCTTTGGGAACTGAGGAGACCAATTTTTGAAGCTTTTCAGGTGGATTTCTTTTCCATTCTTGCTTGATGTACAGCTTAAGTTGTTCAACAGTCCGGGATCACTGTTGAGGAATACTCATCCGTTTGATGAGCATTCCTCAACTTTCTCAGTCTTTTTTGCCACTTGTGCCAGCTTTTTTGAAATGTGTTGCAGGCATCAAATTCCAAATGAGCTAATATTTGCAAAAAAAAAAAAAAAAAACACAGTTTACCAGTTTGAACATTAAGGATCTTGTCTTTGCAGTGTATTCAATTGAATATAGGTTGAAAGGGATTTGCAAATCAGTGTATTCTGTTTTTATTTACGATTTACACAACGCGCCAACTTCACTGGTTTTGGGTTTTGTATTTCTTATGAATATTTTTATTTCAAATGGGACTCTATCTTGTTGTTAAGGTGTCAACATGTCCTGTTTTTTAAATTTAAGAAACAGAATCATTAAAATCAAGTTTACTACTTTTTAAATGTTACTAACAGTTGCGAGTAATGCACCCAGAGAAAAGAACACAGAGTGGGATCAAGTTTCATTGGAACAAAAGCTAATGAGTGAAGACAAAGAGCTGCAACAAAACCTTTGTGTTGGTGTGTCAGACGACACAACTGGGAAAAAAGACGACCGTGCAACCTCAGCTGAGAGGAGGGATGTAGGCGGGAACACTTAGCAAACAGCCCGCCCACTCACGCATGAACATGAGTGAGTCATAACACAGATGAAGCATGAGTGAGCCGGAGGAGCCAGTCTAGTTTCAGCTTGTGTCGACACAGCAGTGTGTCCTCTGCTGCTCGGACTATTGAGTGAATTCAGAGGAGAAGGACCCTCAGCAGCCCCCCATGAGTCACAGAGCTGTGGGATCACAGTGAGTATTGTTGCCTCTCCATTTGGCTGTGGAGTGAGGAGCTGCTCTGTGTCTGGTACTGATATTCTTCATGTGGCACTGTTAACATTGGTCCTGTGTGTCTTTGTTTTGCTGCCTCTGGTACGGCTCTGGAGCTTCAACGAGTGGCCACAACAGTAGTTTGATGTCAGTTTAATTTTTGCTTTTCTACTGAGACTTTGAGAAACAAAAGTTAATTAGATGTCTTCCAGATAATGGATCATTTGTGTTGGGTGAATGATGAATTTAAGTTGGCATCATGTAGCATTTTCGGAATATTTTGCCTGCTGCCGCTGACCGTGGCACAGTATGATGTGATTCTGCAACACTGTCAACTTCTTTTAAAGAACTTCAGAGACAAATGTATTGAAACTAGCTGTTTGGTTGTTGGTTGGTATGTAATGATGCACAAAATTTGGTTTAATATTTTAAGTTTTCAAGATATATGGATCAATTGTCAAATGAGACTGAAGATGAGGTCCACAGCTTCGTGCTAAATTAAAAGACTGCTTAGTGTGAGTCTCTGTAATGTGTCATAGTCATGGTGACTTTGTGCTGGCACTTTGTGCAACATTTGTCCTATTTAGCTTTGTTGTAGACATTCATTTCTGTTCTGTTAAAACACCAACACCAAACAATAAGTACAGAAATATATGATAAATAATAACAGAAGTAAAATAAAAGGCAGGAGATGTTACAAAAAGAAGTATTTAATGAATTGGGTACAATAATGCAAAGAGCATCTTCAGGACTTGATAGCATGTTAACATGTTTTGATATATATTGGCTAAAAATTGTCCCATTCCTCATTTAATAACTCCATCCCTCCAGCTTCTTTGCAGCTCTTGTCATTGTTTCTTCTCAACATTTTGTGTGTATTGTTTGTATTTGATTTTTTCCAACACAATCACCCAAACATCAAGCCAGTTGTTAACAATATTGTTATTACTTACTTAGGTTCAGCACAATAATTTTTATCCCCAGGAAGTAGAGCTGTGGTGAACCTGGTAGTTCACCTGTTTCATCTATTTTTTGTAACACCATTTAAATTAAAAAGAGAATAAAATTGGATTATTTGATCTCTATTGACTTGGTCTTTATATATGGTCCAAGTTGCTTTTTTTTTTCGAGCTGTTAGAAAATGTAACAAACAACACTACAACTTTACTTCTGACTGAAATATTCACAAATGCAGTCATTATGGAAAGTGACGTTCTCAGAGCAGTTGCATTTTGATAATGATTCTAATACCTGAATAGCATTTGCTGTTGTTTTGACCCACTTTAAGTACACAGAGAGCAGCTTGAACACAAGGAATTTGTTCCTCAGTCTGTTTTCACTCAAACCAGGTATCTGAATTTAAATAGGTCTGGTTTCTGTTTGTATTCTAAGGTCCTGTTTATACCAAGCATCAACACGGATTAGCGTTTGTTTGAGCATACAGATATCAATGGCTGTTTATGCATGTGCACACAATGCAACAATTCACATTCAGTGACAACCTTCAGATGGAATTTACTTGTCCACCTTGCAAGTAAAAACATTGCAGGCATCATTTGCATGTCTTTTTCACCAAACAGGTGGCAGCATTGAACACTAAGCCCTTAAGGGTGCCTCAACTGCTGGAAAGATGGGAAGAGCACACCACTCCAGAGTTTGATTTAAAGAGTTTGATATGAGGAAGAAGAATCAAAACATTTCAGGCTTGCTTCTCCTTCATTGTAATGTGTCTCTTCTGATTTTTCCTCATTTATTGTATGGGCTGTACCAAATGGACAGTTACAACTACAATATTGTACAGCAAAGTGCAAGACATTATAGAATGAGGGAGGCAGCCCAACTTGAATGCAGTTTCAGCTTTAATGATGACAATTTGGTTTCCATAAAACAACACGTAACTGGCAGCAGGAAGGGCATGAGTCACAGGGAAGATATCACATGTCCTGTGATATGACAGTTACATAACTGTGAACCTTATTTTACCAGAAAAAAAATCTCATATGTAAAAGTGTCCTGGACAAGATAGGCAGCAGCACATTTACAGAGTTACAGACATAAGACAACTACAGACTCAGATACATGCATATTAACTGATCTCTTCAGAGTCACGGAGCAGAAAAACATCATCAATCATCATCTACAGCCTGCTTCATCTTCCTCTGAAGCCTTTAACCTGGACTTAAAATGATTCAAAGAGACCATCTCCCACTTTTTCCTACAGCAGATTCCAGTCTACAGGAGCAGCATATCTGAAACTTGTTTTACCCATTTCTAGGTGAACTTTGGGGAAAGATAGCAGAAGTAAATTGTGTGACTCAGTCACAGATAAAAGACTGTAATTGTTGTAGCCCCAGCATCTTAGATCCAGCATATAAAACAATACTTTAAGTAGTCAGAGTCATGGGTATTGTTGGAGACTAAACATCCCGCCATAATCCTGTCCCAGCATTTCTCACAGGTGTGCTGCTTACACAGATTTTACAGATGCTGCAGTCTAAACAGATGAAAAGTAAGCATTTAACAGTGTGTCTCATATTTTTTATTTCACAAGAAATCAAGAGCAAATTCTTTAGTCTCGCGTTTAGTGCAAATGCTTGAGCTCCTCTGATCTAGGTCTGATAAATAAATGACAGATTTAGCTCATAAATCTCTTTTTTATGTGGCCCAGTTTTTGGTTGTTGTAGATGACAGGGGTGTAAAATGTCGTCCAGTTTCGGTGTTGATTATGTAACACACCTTGGCCTTTTTTAAACTAGAAATATGTCCCTGTTTGTCTCACAGGTTTCTGGGATTCTCAGCTGTCCCAAAAGAGAAAAGTTTCAACAGGAGGACCTGCTCCCAGCAGACCACCTCCCCCAAACCAGAGACCGGTCTCCTTGACAGCCTCTCCAGAGCGCCCTCTCCTTCGAACTCGCACCCCATCTGAGCTCGAGTGCTGCCAGTCCAATGGAGCACTGTGCTTCATCAATCCCCTCTTCATAAAGGTTCACCAATCAGAGGGAGACCACAGCACGTCTTCAAATCCCACTGGCTTAGAACAGGAAGGCCTAACAGAGGGACCTGCTGGCAACACCTTGGAAACCACAAATAAAGAAATCCAACACCAGAGTGCAGACTCTCCTCAGGTCTTTAGCTCAGGGGAGACTTCCAGTCCTCAATCAAGTCAAAGTGTAGCAAGTAGAAACACAGACGCACAGGACCACACCAGTGAGGCTGGCAGCAGCAGTCAAAAGCCAAGTGCTGCAGACAGCATTTCCCGGTCACCACCACCTCCTCGACCGCCCCCACCTCAGTTTGCACCGCGAAGCTTAGCCCGCCTTCCCCGTCAGCGCAGCATGCCGGAGAAGATCCCCTGGATCAAGGTGCCAAAGGAGAAGGCGGAGGAGAAAGAGAAGGGCAGCAGCCTTCTCTCTCGTCTTGGTACCTCTTTAAGCATCAGCCCCTCATCGTCCCCACCCAAAAGACTCAGCATCAGCTCACCCATTTCCATCCCCCGGCCCTCCCTGCCAATTTCTCTATCATCGCTCTCCTCCTCTCCCCGAAGGAACAAAACCTCGCCGTCATCCAGCCAGGAGGATGCTCAGTGCCACCTGGCCCTTGAGGAACAAACCATTGAGAAAGCTCTCTTACGAGCCAGACTGTCCCAGCAGAATTCCTCCAAAACCCCCAACCAAGCCTCCAGCAGTCCCTCAGAGCCTACACTGCTGACAGCATGTAAGAGATCAGGGCTGACAGGAGGGGAAGATGAAACAGGCGAGGAATGTAGCAGTGGTGGCCAGCGGCTGAGTGACATGAGCCTCTCCACAGATTCCTCTGACTCTCTGGATTTCTCTCAGTGCCCTGCCTTCTTCCTTCCCCCTCTGCATGACCCCAGCCCCCCTACTATCGCTGACTTTAACACTCATCTCCCTCTCTCCATCCCGCCATCTCACCTACCGTACTGCAGTATGGAGGAGGATGATGATGATGACGATGATGAGGACGAAGAGGAGCCAGACTATGGTGTAAGCCTGGAGAGTGACCAGGACCAAGACCAAGATCTCACCATGGTGCCCCCCGGCCACCGCCCAAAGCGCCGCTCCAGTGCAGGTGCTCTGGTCCTGCAGAAGGCACTAAAGGGGCACCTACGTAAGATGAGCGGTGTTTTCAACTCACTGCTGACACCTGAGAAAAGAGCGATCCGCAGGGTGGTGGAAATGTCCCGGGATCGAGGCACATATTTCGGCTGCCTGGTGCAGGACTACCTGAGCTACATGAGTGAGGGGGCAGGCACCCAGGCCTGGCAGGGCCACGCCTCTGGCCTGGAGCTGCTGCAGACTCTCCGACAGTTTATCACTCAGATGAAGAGCTACCTGCGACAAAGTTCTGAGCTGGATCCACCATTAGAGAGCCTCATTCCTGAAGACCAGATTGGTAAGTGTTCAAATAAATTCTCCCTTTAGCTTCAGTCCTTGGTGAGTGTGTTGTATGGTCTTTTTTCGTTTTGACTCATTTTAGGATGCTTTCACACCCAAAACAAATAAAACTTCTGTAGAAAGTTAGTTAATTTGGGGTGGTGTGAAAGTTTAAACCAACTCTGGTGCATCCAGAGAGACAAACTCTGGTCTGCCTCTGAACATGGGGTCTCATTTCTCTGAGCAGACCTGAGTTCAGTTCATTGCAGGTGTGAAAACCATCTGAACCAAACAAGGCCCAAACAAGACAAGCAAACCAAAAAAAATTGACGTCTGAATCGGATTTGATTGAGTATTACAAAAGTAATCAAGGTAATGTAGTGTTCACTGACAGCATCAAGCAGAGTTTGGCTAATATTAGCAATGCTACTACTGCCATATTAATGTCTACATATCAACATGCTACTGCCACAGCCTGAGCTCAACTATATGTTATTGAACAGAATGCAGGGCTCTCAAGCTTCGATCTCAAGTCAGAGTGGGTACGATGTGCAGGCCTTTAGCTATTTTTATCATATTTTAGGTTAATTAGTTACCTAATTACCTAATGGGTCTTATTGTCACTTTGTGATGTTTGTAAATATCAAGTGGTAATGCAACATAATAACACAAATTATTATTGTTCTTTTTATTATTACTAGCTAGTTAAGCTCTTTGCTTCTTTCTGTTCCTTCTCAATCTGGTTGTTTTGCATGTGTACATGCTTAGTTTGTTTTGGACATGTACAGTTTGATGTACATGTTATTTTGCATTAATTTGGTGATTGGCAGTTTGTATGTCACTGTGATTAGACTTTGCTTTACTGTTTTTATTGGTAGGTATTGAAGAAGAGCAAGAATAAGCTCTCGATTTCCTTAGTACAGAAAGTAATGACTTACTGCACTTATGTCATAAGGCACTCCCATCATGTGCTTGCAGTACGCATCCTCTGCGGTCAGATTAACCGTATCCAACCCAGATACAGCTGTCCTTTTTTCTGATTGGCAAATATGTAGCAGTATGTTGTCTTCTGATTGGCTGATGGGTAGCTGATCTTATTGACTGAGTCGTGTCAAGCTCACATTGAGCTCTATGATGCTCAGAGCATCTTACTACACGTTCCAGTGTTGGGGTGTATCTGCGGTGGGCATTACTGTACATCATACATTTTCATTCGAGAGAAATACCAGGTGTGGCATGTGAGAGTGTGAAAAGGTTAAAGTGTGTGTCACATGCTGAATGCATGAGACTCGAGAGCTCTGAAATGCTTCCATATTGCTTCGAGGTAAACAATGTTATTGCCTGATGCAGATTGTGTGTATCGGGATCATAGTGAAACAAAAGGCAGGAACGAAGGCCGCAGCTACTGCCCCAACTAGTGGTGGGTGGCAATATTGTGCAACTTCCAACCAGCTTTGGTCCATGTGTGAACAGTGCAGTGTGAAAGAAATCAAACCAAATGGAAAGTGAATCAGTGCTGCAACTTCATTTGCAAATTGAGCTGAGTCTTGATATTTTTTTATGTGAATGCAAACTTTGATATTTGTTGTAAACATCATGTGATAAAGCACATAAACATCATACCCTAGTTTTATATGACAGGAAGGCTCTTTTTCCAATTTTGAAAAACAGAATTTATAGCTAAAGAACACAAAAAGGATACTATGGGAAAAAGCAAAATAGGATCAATCCTGGTACTGGCATGGTGTACCTGATAAAACCCCAGCAAAGGATAAGAAGGTCGAAGGTTAATGAGAAATATTAAAACAGGGTGAAAGGGTGAGAGGCCAGGCTTCTTACTCTGCCAAAGATTATTTATGAGAAGAACCACATTCATTTTTCATGTACGCATTTACTGTTGCTGCTGGCTGTCAATACAAGTGCCTGCGTGACATTTGGCCTATTAGGAGTGACTCTGCTTTTGTTATTCATTTGCATAACAATGTTCAGACAGCACATTTTGTTTTTGCTTTACAGCTTTGAAAATAAGTTTAGATACTGTCATCGGCCCATATTGACCTAGCCTTTCTATAGGGAGAGGTTATTCTAGTACTAGTATCATCAACATCATTCTGACATTTAACGAAAACACAGTGAAGTCACCTTTTGGTTTGGGACACAAATTAAGCATAGGCAAATACAGTGAGTTAGTCCACCAATGTTCAGTGATACTCCAAATTCTTAGATAGCATTGGTAGTTGTTTAACCCAGTTTACAAGAACAATAAGGAAATGCTTGAACTCCTGTATAGAAGGGGGTTGTGTCCCTCAGCTAGTTTTCATTTAAACCAGGTATCTGTGTATGCAGCTGGACACTTCTTTAACATGCACAACCTCAGCCAAGATATGTTTCAACAAAACAAACATGGCAGTAGCCAGTGATAAATCAGACTCCACTCTGCTTCGCAATATTTAATATGATCCACGTTGTTTCTTAAAACAACAAGAATACTCCTCTCTTAAATTTGTTGTGGACTTTAGTTTTTAAGTAATGCAAAGTAAATATTTCTGGCAAATGTGTGGACCTAAAGAAATGACAGTAGTTTCACATTAGATTCATTTTACCTGTGTGACAGTTGTGGCATAAGTCTGTTTACATTTCGGCAAGAGTGTTTTCCAGTCAGAGCTTTCAGACTGCCAGTGTGCGTCACACATTACTCTCTGGTCTCCCACATATCTCCCATGCCAAAAATCTGGAGATTCTGAGGCTTGCCTATTTTTATTATGAGCCGAGTGTGTCTTGGCCAAAAACAGACATCAAAATAAAAAATAGAGAGCCATGTTTCCTGTGTTTCCCTTTGTGCTTTTAAAAGTTGAACATCAGTTTTCTTTTCTGTGGATGCTTTATTTGGAAGTTTAGCTAAGGCAGTTTTTAAAAGAATCGGGTCCCTCAGGGGGACCTTGCGGGATTTGTTTGAGTTGAACTTTCCTGAACTTTCCACTGATCCAGATTATCTAGGTAAAAATCTATAGAACTCTATAGAACTGAGGAGCAAACACAGCCATTATGCAGCTCACAAACTCACCCGGCACAGCAGCCACAGTGTTGTTGGTCATCCAGAGAACTACAAACTCTGACTCCAGCTCTCAAAGCTGATTTGAGGTGTCCTATGCTCATCAGGAGGTGAGCGCTAATGCTACTGATATTTGATCGCATAGTGATGTGTCCTTGGGCAAGACACTTATCCCTAAGTTACACTCACTGCTGCATGAGTGTGTGTGTGTAAATGCTATGTAAGGGCGTGAATGTGTTAGTTGACACTGATGGACAAGTTAATGTGAGAGTTAATGTGTAGGTGTGACCTGCTGTGATGCTGCTTTGAGTGGACTAAGAGATGAGAGATGAGTGCTGTTTAAACTCAAGTCCAGTTAGCATTCACTGATGAGGGTTTGATATTGTTTTTTTGTTCGTTTTCCTGTCTGATACTAGTGTGGATCATGGATACAAGATCCATGATCCACTTTTCTCTGTTGGCTAAAGACTGAAGGTTTGATGGTATTCTTCTTGGAGTCCAGAGCACCTGCCCAACTTTATTCCCCAAAAGGCCTACTCTATTTCCAAAATCAATCTCACTGTGCTTCATAAGCATTCCCTGCTCCAATGAACCAATAACTTAAGACTTCTCCAAGTACAAAGCCTTCTTCTTCCCAAAGAAGCCATCCCTGAATGCCCTTAGGCCGGTCATCCAAACTCCAACAAGCAGACGCCTCAGCAGAGCAAACCTATGCTCACAGGGTCCATAAAAAAAAAGAACATTTATGGTGGTTTACTGTTGTGTGGCTTATATGGTTAGCCTCTGTTACCTGTAATGTCCAATTTCACATGAAGGGCACCATTGGACAGCTTACTGAGCAGAGGAGGCAGAGAAGCTTCAGCATCTTTGGCTCTTTAATCCAGTGATTATGCATTGACATAAAACATTGTGACGTAGCTTCCAACACCACCTGTTGACGTCCAACATGCTATTGAATAGAGTCTGGTGAGGGCCTTTCAGGGCCCAAATTTGGACCTCTACAGCATGTCTGCAATTTAGAGCTGATATTTTATAATGCTTAGACCCAAATGAGTCTTAGATTTTATGTTTTCAACCATTTAGGCAGTGCCTGTGCAAACAAGATACATTCATAAAAATCCTGCATGCTAGTGTTTCTCGTGTATACAAGGATGTAAAAAACCACATCCCTCTGTGAATGTCAACGTTGAACCCTGAACAAGATCAAAACCTGGATATGGTTCTTCAGCTGTATACTCTGGTCCATGTAAACACTCATGCAAACACTGTCCCGTGCACTCTTAATGTAATAGCTGCTTTAGTCTGGAGAGGTCGGTCAGTTAAATGCTTTAATTATAGTAATTGAGTTTGAGTTGAGCCCGAGTCTGGTAAACTGTTTAAAAGGTGGGGTTGCTACATCTCCACACTGGTACCTGCAAAGTGTTTTGACCTCCTCCTGAACTTGACTTTAATGGAAGTAGGAGTCAGTTTTGTCAGTGTTTGCAAAAAAAAAGCTGAGATTATTTTTAGGAAGTCCTAAGAGTGGCACATCAATGGAGAAATGCCCTTCCAAATGGAAACACTATGTCACACAAAGCCTGTTTCGAGCAGACACAGCAGTTTCACTTCAGTAATTCTGGAGTGAGGACATTGGAAAACTTCTCCTCACGTGTCCACAGATACATGTGTGCATGTGTGTTAATGTGAATGTATGCATTCCTGGTCTCGTCAGTGAGCTTCTACTCTATTGTGTCCTGTTGTGTGTTTGCAGGTCAGTATCAGTTAAAGAATAAAGAGACAGGTGTGTCCAATCATTCCCATCATCTGTGCCTGTGTGCAAATCTGTTACAATCAAAAACCAATATTTGCATTCACTTCAGTCACATCATATTTAATTCTGCCACAATAGACAGCACCATGAAAGGCTAAAATCAAACACACCTACATAGACTCTTAAGGACATAGTCACATACTCGCACACACCTGCCGGAAGAGCTGTCTGAATAAAGTAGGCCATGATTCAGCAGCTGCATTTGACTTTGGATGGAGAAACATGTAAACAGAGAGCACAAAGAGGGTTTTATGTCGGAGGGAGGCTGCTGTTGAACCAGCCTGTTTCTGCTGGCCGTGGCGCTGGAGGATTATCATTAAGGGTTAAGACACTGCTCCTTCTCCTCATCCACTGTAAACTTTAATACAATGATAACACTGCCCATCAGTGCTTTTGTTTAAGACATTACTGCTGGTACTTTGACACATTAATTATTTGGTTTACATTTGTAACTCACTTAATAAAAGGTTATGTGTAGCATGAAGAACTTTTTTAAATTGCACCCACCCTAGGATTATTTTAATGTATTCGGATTTTCTTGTTATTTTTGTTAATTTTAATAAACGCACCGCAACAGGGGCATCAGTGGCACAGCTCATACCTGGATGTCACATGTCAAAGTGACCTTGGGCAAGACACTTAAACCCGAGTTGTTCCCACTGCTGAGTCATTGTTGTGTTAAAGGGTTAGTTCAGTATTTTTGAAGTTGGGTAGGATCAGGCACTTTAGTAAAGTAGCAGAAAGGGTTTCCTGCAGCATTGTCAATCAAACAATCAACCTTTATTTGTATTCATAACAAGCTTCAAGACACTTTACAATAGCAGGCTGAAGACAAACTCTGCTTTAATGTATACACATATACACATATAAAGTACATGTATATATGCAAATATATACATTACAACAATGCTCTGTTTGACTTAAGACTGGTTCTGAATCCAAGTAAAACTAAATACATGTTATTCTCCAGAGCCACAGACATCACTGACAGTTTTTCCACATCACCACCCTAACAGGACACAGCATTGACAGAGTATCGTAGTATAAGTACCTTGGTATTTGGTTAGATCAAAAACTCACCTTCAAATTTCATATCGATTCCCTGGCCAGCAAACTAAGGCAAAAAATTGGGTTTTTCTACAGGAACAAAACTAACTTCCCACTGCAAAGTAGAAAACATGTTATTGAAGCTGTCTTTTTATCTGATTTAGATTATGGTGATGTTGTTTATAGAAATGCCTCTGCCTCTACTCTTAAACCCTTGGACTCCATTTATCACTCAGCCCTCAGATTCATCACTGGAGAAGGTTACTCCACCCACCATTGCACTTTATTTGAAAAAGTGGGCTGGGCACCCCTGAATGTAAGACGTGACAGGCACTGGTTCTTATTTGTTTATAAAGCCTTGCTTGGTAAAATGCCATCATACATAACATCTCTGTTACATCAATCTCATAATCAATATCCAACAAGATCCAGTGACCTGCTGATGCTTGAAGTTCCATGGATAAACACTTGATTTGGAAGAACTGCTTTCAGCTTTTCTGCTGCTTTCACCTGGAACATCTTACAACAAACATTAAAACTGCAAGCACTTGTTTCTTTTGGTCAGTTTAGAACACTGATAATGAATTACGCTGCTTTTGAATGTAATTGTTTTTAACTGTGTTGTTTTATTGTTGTTCTCTGTACTCTCGACATCATTGAAAATGAGGGAACACCCTCAATGATTTTTCGAGATTAAATAAAGGTTGAATGAATGAATGAATGAATGAATACAACCAACACCCAACATGAGCCCATAAGAAGAAAAAGGCTAAACCTTTTGATTTTGAAATTCTCTGTAAAGACAGCATTTTATGTCCATTTTTTGTGATGCCAATTTTGGTAGTGGAGCAGAAGATTTTACTATGAAAGCCATACCAAGCTCAGTAGCTCCCCCCAGCACAAATCCAACACTATGTTCTGCCATGTTTTTGTTGTTGTCAAGATTCACCCATGTGGTTTAAGGAACAGTTTAGACTTTGACATCTGCCCGTATTTGCTGTAGACACGAAAAGGCCAGCATTTTCAGATTTATCCACTCTGGTACCTGTTTTCAAAAGTTTACTTTAAGGGCACCCAAATGCTGTATCTGTGTGGAAGAAAGGCCTACACAAAAATCTTACTTGATTTTATCTGTGCTGACAGCCCAGAAGGTTAGAAAGGTGCACTGCTGTTCAAGGATACAGTTATTTTGTGTAACTGTGTGAGTTTTACGTAAAAACGAGTCACAAAACTCTGTTTGGTCGAATATACAATTGGAGTTTATTTTTGCTTCAGGAAGCCTCTGTTTGGCACTATTTTATGATGGAAGAAATGTTTATGTGTCTGAATATTTTTAAGGTGTTTTATTATTATTATTATTATTATTATATAGAAGTCATGCCAATAATTTTAAATTCCTTATCAAGGATACCGATGCAGATGTTTCTGGTCAAGAGCTCACGCTGTGTACTTCACAAAAAGGACTTGTGTCTGTCAGTGTTGGAGTGTATTTTTGTAAGGAAGAGATGTCAAACAAGAAAAACACCATCCAACTCTTGCAAAAATGAAACCCCTTGATTTTAAAATGTACCCATGAAGATGAGAAGATGCATCAATATTGTACTTTTGTGTATTTTGCTGATGTCCCAGCTGATATATGGCCTATTTGCGTGGCCAATAAATCAGCTGTAAATACCTGCAATACTCTGTGTCAATATCAAACTGATAATACATAATAATAATAAACTTTATTTGTTTAGCACTTTTAAAAACAATGATTTACAAAGTGTTTTGACCACGACAGCAAAGCACACAAGCTTAATGTTGTGCATCTCTATCATTTGTTTCCAGAGTGCTGTATCAATACACACATCCATAAATCCACATCAGCTTCAGATCCAACGTAATAAAGCCTTCATCATGTCTAACATTTTTCCATCTTTTGAATGTGGTTATAAACTGCATAAAGTCAAGGACACAAGGAAAGTTTCAGTTTGATCATTAAATCAAACACAAATGGCAGCATGTTGCACTGAGAGGTATGTGACTGACATTGTACATCCTTCAGTACGACTGTTGTGCATGCAACATTGCAATGCTAAAAGAATGCATTGTTCAGTCCTACTCTAAAGTGTCTATTTTTAAAAGGAAAAAAGCAAAGCCATGTGCAATAACAAAGAACATGTGTATGACTGACCTCCAGTAATAGTCTTGTGTCTGGGGGGAAAAAGGAAACATGAAAAAGCAGTAGTGTTGGTCATGTTTACATGTCGCGTGTGACGCTCGCCCCTCCTCCTGCCTTTTTATGAATGGCTTGTTATTCAGAGGAAGGGGAACTGCCCCTGCTGCTCTTCCAGAAATTCTTGCTCAATATTTTGTTGTGGCACCTCCAGGGTGTTTTTATCTGCAGCTCAGAAGCACAGATGCATTCGGGCGACTGTCTGCCAAGTTGTAGAAACAGAGTCCAAACAACTCCCTGTCTTTTAAAGCCACCCTCCAATCAGAGTGAGGGACTGAGGCAAGCCCCTCACAGCTCTTGATTTGCATTTTTTCCTCGTTTCAGGATTTCTTTGGATCTTCTGTCTCTAAAGAAACATGAAATGGGGTATTTACTGTGAACAAGTGGCTGCCGTTGGGGACTGGTGCTCTCCTTTGTCATAATATGGCCACAGCCTTTCAGTCAGCATAAAAATACAGTCCAAGTTAATAAAGAGAATTCAGATCAGACTAAATCAAAAATTAATTCTTACTCTGGGTTTACTATTGAAAGTTAAATCTGCAGGACATGTTTGTTGTTGTTTTTGTTGTTGCTCTGGTCGTACACTCACTCAGAAACCCAGCCATGCGTGTGTTTGGGTTCAGGATGTTCAGACAGGGAGGGGTAGCAAACGCAGTGGGCTGTAGTGAAGGCTAAATAGAGCTCCTTGTTTTCGGCTCATCCCACACTGTGAGGCTCTCACCAGCCCGAGGAGACCCTATTTCATCCTCACACACTGAAAGGACTTGGCACCAGTGAAAGTTTGTCTAACGGGAAGTAGCCCTGTAAGGGTTACTTAAAGAGGGGGCCCGATTGATCGGTGGGTCAGTGGGCCAATGCGAGAGCCAACAGGGGCCCAAACCTTGTCAATAAATAGGCCACAGAAAAGATCAGTACCATCATTCCCAGCCAGCGCCTTGTTAGATTTGCTTAGCAAGCCTGCAAATAACCCCCCTAAATCAGAGATGGGCAATGTGGACCCCCAAGACAGCCAAAGTAACCATGTTTTCCACCTACATGTGGAATTTTGGCCTTCTGTCCACAAGAAAACAGCATTTTAGCTCACTGAAACAAATTTAAAGCCACAAACAATCAACTAATCAAAGTATTTGTCATTTCTACCCTCTACAGGCAGATTTTTTCATGTTCACAATGTATTAATATTTACAGCTTCCTTTTTAATGTCTTTTTGTGCGTGAGTAAGGGTGTATTAGATTTATAGAAAGTAAGTATTAGGTATCGGTGAAAAATTATGTCTGTAATTATATATATATGTATCTAAAAACATAATATAGTCAATATATTATAATTATGTGATAATGAAAGGGGTAGGATTCAATAAGTTTATGCTTCTTTCTACTCCTTTGTCTCTTTTGTTTTTGAATAATGTGTGTGTTTGCGGTGACTAACCATGTTTGTTTTTGCATGTTCAAAATCAAGCATTCATACAATTCAAATTCAGTTTGAAAGAGTCCATTTAATGATGAAGGAATAAATAATTTATGACTTATTTGTCCTTCATCCATTTGTTTCTGGCCGTTGGGTTATTTTTATGGAGTATATCTCAAAGCAGAAAGCAAAGAGTCTCTGTGTCAAGGGTGCGTCTTAGTGACTGATAGACCTCTTCAGATAACAGAGCTATTTTAACTTCAAGGAGACATGCTCCTCCTGGACACATGCCACTCTGTCTGCATGAACGGGGGCGCTGCTGTGAGTTTGAGGTAATTTTACTAAAATGTTTCTGATATGCTCTGCTGAATTTTTGGTGCCACAGTTCAACATACATTCAAATTAAGGAAATTCAAATGCACTGTGTTAATATCTGGTTTGATTTTGAATTATTTGTTGTTTTGGCATTTAAGGCTGCATTGGAAAAATGACTGTAGAAGACCAACAATGACATGACACTTTTGACTGTTTTTCTGTGGTTTCCCGTCCTGAGCTTAAAGCTTTGGGATCTTCTTCCATTCAGACCCCAGCAGGTTCAATAATACAGAGGGTCCAAACTGGAAGGATGTAAAACACAGGAGTGCTACAACGATAATGATTAATTTTCCTTTTGTCAGGGACAAAAGAGAGGATGTTTGTTGAGAGGATGTTTATAACAAGTGGAAAGACCGTGGTTATGGGAAGTATGAGTGTGTGTTTGTGTCTGGTTGCCCGTTTGACCGTCCTTGGCTGATAAGTTGAAGTGATGCTTGAAGCTTTCACTTTGAATCGATGACAGAACATGACGGCCCAGAGGGTCAACCTTTGCTTAAGACTGCTCCTCTTAACAGGGACCACTTTGGAAGCACAGCTTTACTTTGAGCTTCATTCTTGTACGTCTGAAAATGTGCCTTTAGTGAGGAAGTTTGGTGCTCAGCTCCATGTTCTTTTGGTGATTTTAATCCAGCGGGGAGTCCAGGAGTAGCATCCATCAGTTCCTCCGGGACATCACGATTTCTTGATAGCAACAGTCAAAGCAAATTCAGCTAACCACTGTAAATTCTGTGTGTCCTTGTCCTTTGGTTGATCATCATCAGGCTTTTTCCCTCCAAGATTCACATTTACTTTGGATTTCAGAATGCCATCTCTATTTTCAGCTAAGAAGACATGAGCTGTTAAGGCTAACAATAACAGACAGGATCAACAGTGAAGTCTTTAAAGCACAGAAAGATCACAGAAAGATCTTTAGGAAACTGATATCTGTTCAAACTAGAGCACATTTTAGAATCAGCTTTTGGAAAGGATAACTGAAACACTAGAAACAATGTGAAGGAATTTGCACTCACATGCCCTTTTAATGTCAGTGATGAAATAAGCCCAAATCAGCCTTTTGATCTTCTCAGTTCCTGTTGAAACACTTGCTACAAAGTCAGCAGTCTGGCATTTCTGGCTGCAACAGTCACAAAAATTGCACCAAATCCAGGGGAGACTGATAAACAAGGAAAGCAATACTAATGTCCAAAAGATGTTTTTGTTTTTTTTTATCTATCTTTAAACAATGCTAAAAACCACATTCACACAAAAAAATCTCTGAAGTAATCCAGATTTTTGTTTTTACTCAGACCTTACCAGGCTGATTTATTCACATCTCTTAGTATTTTATTTGTGTGAGGTCTGAGTAAGCCAAGTGAGGGTGAGAGGAGAGGGGTGATGACATCCTGCCCCTGCGACCAGTGTAGACAGGTAGGGGGACTTGACAGGATGGATAAAAACTGCTGAGGGTGCTTTTTGAAGCTGCTTAATTATTTGGTAAAGTTGGTCCATAGCAAGTGGCTGTCCCCCTATAAGGACAAGAACTACCACCAGTCTACCCAAACTCTTGAACTTCATGGTTAAAAACATAATGAAAAGAGACAAACAGGAAGCGATCCCACCACCTCCAAACTTCAGGACTGACTGATGTGAAGAACAGACGCTGAATGTCATCCAGCTTTGCCGGAGAGTGGAATCTGTCTGTTAATGTGCTCAGCTGAAAAAAACTGCTGACTGTACCTTTTTCTGGAGAAAGTCAGCAGCTCCCAGAGCCGGCACACACACACACGGATCTTATTCAGCAGTGCTGTGGTTTGGCCTCCTCCTCTGCATCCATCCTGTCTGTGTTATGATATCATTGCTGGTGTTAGTCAGACTGCACGAGCTGAGCTTGTAAAACCCATGATGACGCTGGAGATGTGTGGATCCACAGCCTGACTGCTCTGCAAAACCCTATTCCTCTGGAACTAAACAGGACTGTCTTTGAATCAGATAGTAACTGTTTCAATAAACTATACACTTGTCTAACATGTCGTTCTTCTGGCTTAGACATAAAGTAAAACATTTTTGTTAGTTTTTTTTTTTAACCTGCTTCCAAGCATTTCCGTGGTTGTTTGTGCATGTGCCCTACGGTTCAGTTTTGTATGTATTTCTTTGGAAAGTTACATAAAGTGCTAATCTTAGTCAAAAAATAGATAATATAGTGTGTTAAAAATACGAGTCACAGCAAGCACTCAGGTTTAGAGTTGCTGAGGTTCGACTGATGACAGTAGGCAGAGGCAGGCTAACGCTACCCATTGACTCCCAGTGTTTGAGCTAAGCGAGCTCTGCCCATCTCTTCTGTGTGATTACATACACAGTCAAAAGAATGGTGTCTTTCTGCTTGTCATGGACTCAGGCGTGAGGCAAGTCATGGGAGAGCACTTTGAGTTACGTATGTTGTAGGAAAAGTGTTATATAAATAAAGTTTGATTGATTGATTGAGAGGAGCCATGGACAGAACCTGCACCAATGCCACCTGAGCTGTGTAGGGTTAGTTGGAGTTTGCTGGTGGGGAGCCCACATTTATGTATTTTCTTGGAGCTCTCACCAAGAGCCAGTTTGTGCCGGCACCCCTGACAGTATGTAAACATGAGAAGCTGAGAGTATAAGAAAAGCAGAGGGAGAGGTCTGACCTTGACAGTTATCAGCTGACTAATTTAGTGGGGTCTGTGAGTATCCACGATAACAGTGTTAAGGAAATAAAGTGAAGCTTCACGTGTTTGCTCCAAAATAAAATTCCCCTCAGTAAACTAACACCAGAGGAAATAGACAAGCAGGTTAATGTGTGATAACACTCTAACGAGCATAAAGTCATCAGTCTAACATGCATGTTGACAAAGGCAGTGTTGTTGTAAAAATGTATGGGTGTTTTTACTGCAGGTTTTTATCTAAAAGTTGTAATTACTTATCAAGCAGATATCAGACAAACACAGAGTGTCAAGGTGTTTCCTTCCTGTGCATGCTCTGGAGATAAAGTTCACGTCCTCTGGTACCCAACTGCTTTGTTTACTGCTGCTCCTTCTGCTTTGCTTAGTTTACCAGTGGGCCACATTTCTATTTGTCTGCATTTCAAGACACACAAAGTGCCCTCTGTATTTGTTCACTTTCATGTCAGACTGGTTTTTCTGTGGTGCTTGAGACTGCTTGATAATTCAAGAACATCATTAAATGAGCTTTTATAATAAAAACAATTCAAAAGTCATAATTTGTCAAATCAATACAAAGATGATAAAGTCCAAAGAGGAAATTACTTCTCACTTAGGAAGTCTCAAGTGAACACTGAGCTGCCCTGTTGGTGTTAATTAGGGATTTTTGTTTATATATACATAATATAGGCTCAGGTCTATGTGCAGTGAAATGCTCTTTATGTTATACTTACGAATAATATTTTTTACACAGGCACAGGCTTTTAGGTTTTATTTAAAGAGATTGAGCAGTGACAGGAGAGTTGCAGGTTAATGTTTAATGAAACTGGTGCCACTTTCTGTGGCCTCCTCATATCCAGGCTCCATATATTTGATAACAGAATTACAGCATGAAGGGAAATTCTCTTTAGAACTTACATTTTTAAATTAAAGCCAGATTAGTTTTGAAGAATTTTGGTATCATAGGTTGTTATTTTTTCTTTGAGTGGGGAAAAAATCGAATAAAAAAGGAAAAAAGTAACTTTACTTTATTTTATTTGAATCACCCAGCCCTACTTGGTTGTAGCAAGCAGTCACTTGACATACTGCTACCTTTTTATCACCTTAAAATACACTTTTCTGCCAAGCTTTGTCTTTCGGTCAAATGTGGTCTGCTGGAAAACAGTGCTGTGGTATAATAATCATAATTTTAATACTTATTTTCTAATGCTCTTATCACTTTTATTGTCTGTCCCTGATATTACTGCTGCTATGTTTTGTGTAAGAGCAACTGTAACAACCAGATTTCTCCTTGGGGTCAGTAAGATATGTTTAATTCTGATTTTTGCTGTTCTTGCATCAATAAGGCATTTTTCACCCAGAAAACTGTTTCTCACTGGATATTTTCTCTTTTTAAATCATTCTCTGGCAACCCTTTAGGTGGTTGCTTGTCAGAGTCCCTGTAGCTCAGCAGTTTCTGGATTATTCTGACCAGCCCACCTGGCACAAGCTAATACGTTTACAGGGTTCTGAATCTCCTCAATCAGCCCAAGGCACTGAGTTGCTGCCATGTGACTGGCTGACTGACTTTTTGCATCATTGAAGTGGCTGTTGAGTGTCTTGCAGAAGGGAAAAATGCAATACAGCTCCTGAAATATTGAATTTAGATCCAACATTAGTCACCTGCCACAGTAGATGCTGCCTTCAGTGATGCCAGAGGAGATAACCGATATCTTTTCATGAGTCTGCTTATTGGTCCAGTAAAAGACAGATGACAGAGCAAAGGTCTTCAGAGGTGCAAGTTTATGCTGCTCTTTAATGACAGACCTTCTGCTGTGTCTTTGTTAAGTGATGTGACAAACATAAATGCATCATTTTGTTTTCATAAAGGCTGAGAAGTGCATTCTTACTTTACCTTCAGCTCTTAAAATCTATGTAATTTAAGACATAAACTGTTAGCTTATTCTTAAAAATATGTTCTTGCAGCGTATCTTCCCCTCCTCTCCATCGGCCTCTTTCACAAGCTTATTCACTGTCTCTCTCTCTCTTGTCAATAAAGGCACAAAATGCCCCAAAATAATCTTTTGAGAAAAGTATGTTCACCTTTAGAAACATCTCTTCTGCCTGCCTCCTCTCTTAGACCATGTCCTGGAGAAGGCCATGCACAAATGTGTCCTGAAGCCCCTCAAACCGATAGTGAGCACCGTGCTGCAGGAGTTCCAGGTGCACAGCGGGGAGTGGAAGGAGCTGAAGGAGAACCTGTCATTGGCCAAAGCCAAGCAGCCGCAGGAAATGGGCGTCGCAGACACGCTGCCTCCAGACCCTGTGGCCATAGAGAAGATCAAGCACAAGTTCCTCACCATGAGTAAACTGTACTCTCCCGAGAAGAAGGTCACCATGCTCCTGAGAGTCTGCAAGCTCATCTACACCATCATGGAGGACAATTCAGGTGAATGGTGGAGTACTTTGAAGTTCATGAAGGTTTTCAGACTGTTGTTGTCAAAGGCACATGTGATATCAAACCAAAATCTAAAGGCACATTGACCCATGTCCATACAAAGTAACTTTCTCTTATCAGTCTGTTACAGGTATTTAGTTTTATCTGCAAACGCCTAATCAAATATGACACACAGTTGCAATAAAAATTAATTATTACAAGCAAAGTACAGTAATCCAAGCTTTACATTCAATCAAATAACTCGGTCTTGGTTGCTGTTTAGTTGCATCAATGCCTCCAGGTTTTCAGGCACTAGTGGACCTCCCTGATGGCTCACCAGGGACCCAGTGGACTCAATCATTCAGCCCTTAAACCGCTGCAGTAGATAATCTGCAGGCCAAGATTAAGTAGACACCACAATAACATCACAGCAGTTGTGTACACAGTGGTCCTCAACCTTTTTTTGTTTCTTTTATCTGCCCTGAAGGACCAACACCCCATCCCACCCAACCCCTGAGGAAAGCTCACAAACACGTCTGTAGGAATCTTCACTGTAAATTATTTGTCTGTTTTCTTTATATAGAGCTGTTTATAGCTGTCTTCATCATTAACTTTCCTTAATATTGCCAAAGCCTAAATACACAAAAACATAACTTTCCTGGCCCTGAAAGTTGTTATTTCTGTCTGAATAATCCCATGTAAGA
The DNA here is from genome assembly GCA_036419115.1 of Scarus forsteni. Lineage (NCBI taxonomy): Eukaryota > Metazoa > Chordata > Actinopteri > Labriformes > Labridae > Scarus > Scarus forsteni. Next base: position 4,318,331 of record JAZDUH010000347.1, on the reverse strand, counting down.
TGTTGGTGTGGTGTTAATAAATTAACTTGATCAGATATCTTAATAGAACAGCATGAAGATGCGTGATTCATGTTTTTGTCGCTTATCCTGCACGTAGAAGAGACACCAAGTGTCCATCGCCCCAGTGCCCACTCTCCCTCTATCTAACATTATTTAATGCTCATAGAGGCAAAATCAACTAAAACTCTTTATTATAGGAAAACAGGGGAGGCATGTCTTGATAATCCTCTCTACAGGCCTAATGGAAAAGTAGGGGACTCGTAATTTGAAAAGGATTCAGATTGTGTTAAGTTTGTATTGGCAGCCCATGCAGTAACTTTAAACAATGCAAACAGGAGTGAGATTTCTTATCAAAACACAATAAATTACACTTGTGAAACATTTAATTGAAGATAAAAATTCATGTTACTCTCTTAAGTAAAGTAAACCTAACAGAACAGTCATACTACGTACTTCATTCAAGTGTAGTAGGCAGTATGCAGTGCCTACTACATACTACTTTCATACACAGTATGTAGTAGGTGAATTTGAAAACGGCCTGCGTTTTCCTTGTGACATCACACTGTTCCAGTGGTTTCCATGGTGATGGTAAATCTTAATTCATTTAAATGGGAGCGAAATAAAGGAATCTATTCATTTCCATGGGTCTGAAACTGCAAAAGAATTTACTAAGGCCAAAAAAATTGTGATATAGACCTGAAAAGTCATAGCCGCATTGTCCATTTTAATGGGAAGTGGGAAATCAACTAGTGTTGTTTACACATAAACATCCACTTTGACCTCAGATGTTATTTCTGTGAACATTAACTGTATATTATTCAATTCATCATGAGCAGAGCTTCCATTATAACCTTAAAGAGACTCTGTAACAATACTGAAAAAAATTCCCCCAAAAACACCAAAAATGGCAGCCATCTTGAATTTGAAGGTTAAAATAAGGTCAAATCATCATGTAACTCAGAAATATGTATTTCTTAACAAAAATAAGGTCTGAAAACATTTATTGTCCATCATTGTAGGTCGAGCCTTAAAAAGATCATTTCCACGACAGCCATTTTGGATTTTGGCCTCTAAAAAAATTTCTCCGCCATTTTAAAGAATACACCCCGGCTAAATTTGTTTTTTAGCCCTCCTAGATGACAAATCCATTGAGAAACGGACCTTCGCTCACCGCGGTCACGTTTCGCTCCAAAATGACCCTACTCTCTGTTGTTTAGTTAGATAAAGGTCTCAGTCACATTTGAGTAAAATAATCTTATTTTTTTATAAATGTCATTATCATCACTGTTATTGCAAAGACCCCTTGCAATTGCACCATGGACCACTAGGGGTCTGTGGACCCCTGGTTGAGACACACTCTTGCCAGAAAGACTGTAAAAACTGAAAATAGAGACAGTGTTTCGATTTCATGGAAAACTTGTCAAATTTCATATTCAGTGTATGAACAGAAGTTTAAAATGAAACCCCTCAAAGTAAAATACTGACATTTATGGAAGAGTAATGGCAGCAGTTTATTTTATGAATTTATTAAACACTTTGATAAATGATTAACAGATCATGCTTACAGCTGAAGGTCACATCAGCAGTGTGTGTTTGCGTGGCGTTTCTGGAGACCCACGTCTTATAAAAGCCGTTTATGTCTCTGCTGCTGGAAGGCTGTCACTGAGGAAAGAGTTACCATGTTAACAGGTGATTTGCAGCCAATTTAATCTTCTTGCTTACAATTAGGGCAGGGAAATATGACCTGAAAAATAAATCAGTTTTATTATATTTTTCACAAAACTCAACTTACGATTTAAATAATTTTTTTCCCCTCTCAAAGAAACGACCCCCAAGTGACAGAAAAATGAAATGAATCAAGTTTTACCTTCATGTTTCAATGAACGTTCAGAAACTGAGCAGAATTTACATCCAGTAGTTAAACTGAATGCTGTTTTTCTTCATTAAATCTTGATTAAGTAGTTTGATTGTAGCCGGGTTTGTCTACTTAACACTGAAAGCTAAAATTTCATTTTATATCCTTTTTTGGAAAATGCCAACAACAGTGTCTGGAAGGTTTGTTTCATTCCTTCATAGTGTCCATTAGATTAAGACGTGTTCTCTGCAGCATGCTGGTCCTCACAGCTCTGCTCCGTGTGCCTCAGGTCGTCTGTACGGGGCTGATGACTTCCTGCCCATGTTGACCTATGTGTTGGCTCAGTGTGACATGCCACAGCTGGACAATGAAATCCTCTACATGATGGAGCTGCTGGACCCGTCACTGCTCCATGGAGAAGGTCTGTTTCTCTGAACACTCACCACAGTCTAATTTTGTCTTTTTAAAACACTCAGGCCCCATATATTTACTTGATTTATAGATATTGGCACATTTTTAAACCTCTGCCCTGTTTGTTCTGCTCCAGGCGGTTACTACCTGACCAGCGCCTATGGAGCCATGTCTCTGATCAAGAACTTCCAGGAGGAGCAGGCAGCCAGGGCGCTGAGCTCTGAAACCAGGAACACGCTCCACCAGTGGCACCGCCGACGCACCATGCAGAGATCTGCTCCGTCGATTGATGACTTCCAGGTAAAAACACGATTGCTCACAACTGTTCTGTCCCCTTAGAAATGACTGTCCACAACTCAGACCAGGTCATCCAGCTGTTTCCTGGGGTTAATTTTCTAGTTATCTTCAGAAAAGAAAACTGGATTTTTATGTTCAGATTTCATTTTTTATTCTCATTTACTGCTTTTAATTATCAGCACTGTTTTTATAAAGTGCATCCATGATTATTTTGCGCCCCTTTCAAGCACTTTGGTCAACTGAGGTTGCTTTTAAACATGCTTCAGAAATCAGCTTGACTGGACTTGACATGAAACTGTGAAGCTGAAGAGTAGAACTGCTTTTACAGCCCTGCTCTCTTACAAGTGCTCATAGATTCTGGAGCAAGTACCCCATGCTCAAGCAAACTGGTTTCTCATTTGCTGTGGTGCAGTGTAGCGTTCTTGAACTGTGACAGGGACCACCTCAGCAAGGGGATTTTGTAGAGTCCAAGTTTGGAAGAGTTGTATTCATACTAATGCGGGTTCTCCACATGTCCTGGAAAACATGGAAAATTAATGACCAAAATGATTGACCAACTTTCCAGTCATGAAAAACATGGAAAATGAGGACAAAAGTCAATGACATTATTTATCTTCTTTCTACCTTGTTGGTGAACAAAAATCAAACATAGGAAATGAAGTAAAAATGTTCTTGGGAACTAATGAACACTTAGAATATGTTTAGATAAAATAATGTAAGTTAAGATATAAAATATATTTTAAAAAAAGTAAAATAAAACTTAAACTATTAATCAGTAGATCAACAAATTGTATTTATAAAAACAGCAGAGTAGATATAAATAAATCATATATTTTATAATAGTAAGACACAGCAGAAAAGCCAGACTAAAAAGATAGAGTTAGAAATTAATACATTTTAAGAAGGGGTGAAAACATCCTTGAAAAGTCTATTAAGGCTATGTTTACACAAACGCCCTGGGACTTAAAAGGCAGATTTTTCCTTTGCATACTCAAAGTCAATCTGCATTCAGACGGAGACGCTGGAGACAAATGAAACTGCTGTAGTGTGCATTTCGGTCCAGTAGATGGCGCTGTAGGTCTGCAGAGAGGCAGTGCTGCTACAATACACGTACGAAGAAGAAAAACCTTTCACAAACAACGACGGCAAGTGAACACACAGAGACGCTAGAGTTTCTTTTCTAAATAACAAATCAGTTCAGACAAAAAATCTGTCTGGATAGTTTTGTCTGGATAACAAACCGAGCACGGTAAGCGGCACACATGTTACTCGGTAGACGGCTGAAGCTGTTGTTGTTTCTGGTATGCGCGCGCAGCCGAAATGCAATGAAAAGTTATTGGATTTGACCATTTTAGGCCTCGTGTAAACGGCCTCTAAATATGTGGATCTTTGCCTGGGTCCATGGCATGAAGTCACTCTCAGAAACTCTTTTACACTTTCAGCCTCTGATAAGTGAAACTAAGGACTGTTCAGAAGAAAACAGAATCCTCCTAAAAGCTCTTTTTCATAAACACTGAGTTCCTGACGGAGTCGATGTTAAGTGAGCTAAAATCTTTGCAGTAATTGTTTTTTCTTATTGACCTTTTCTCAGAACTACCTGAGGGTGGCGCTGCAGGAGCTGGACAGCGGCTGCACGGCTAAAACCCTCCAGGTCCATCCGTATGCCACGGTGGAGGAGGTCTGCCAGCTGTGTGCGGTGAAGTTCAAAGTGTCCGACCCCGAGAGCTACGGCCTGTTCCTGCTGATGGAGGGCAGCAGCCAGCAGCTGGCCCCCGACACGCACCCCCAGAAGATTAAGGCCGAGCTCCACAGCCGCTCACAGGCCACCCCCTTCCACTTTGTGTACCGCCGCCTGGCCAGCACCACCTCGTCGTCAGCTCCACTCACCTCTACTCCCAACCTTAACGACCTCACTGTGACCTCCGACTGTAAGACCAATCTGAACGAGCTGAGGGAGCCGCCCCTCAGCCTGAGCCGCAGTCGTCCTCTGAGCCTCAGCCTGCCGCCCAGCCACCTCAACGGGAACTCCATATCCATATGACTGAGCGGGTGAATGGGCCCATTGTCCCATGTGACAGTCTCACCCATCATTTCTTACAAATCTGGTTTTGTCGGACCTCAAAGGGCCCGCATGTGGACATGCTCCTTTGGGCTGTCGTGCCAGTCCTGACAAAGCCTGACTTCCTCCTTTGATGACACGTCTGTCTCGGTCAGCATCCCGTCGCTGGAATGTTTTGTCTGACAGACACGTGTGAAAGAGGAAAAGAAGAAAGGAGGGAAGGAAGCGAGAGATGGAAGCTTTTTTTTTTAACTTCCTTGCTTCTTGATTTGGCAGCAGAGCGGCCCTTTCCTGAACAGAGCTCTTCAAATCAGAGCACAGTTCAGACGGAGATGGAGGGGTTAAACTCAAGTTAAAAATGACATGAACACTCGGATGTGTTGACACTGCCGCCTGAATACTTGAGATCAGATGCTGACTGAGGGTCAGCTGCAGTCGATGTAACCTTTAGGCTACATGGAGGTTAATCAGAGACACACGATCAATCATTTTAAGTTTAAAGCAGATAATTTCTATTGATGATAGTTAGATCAGGATATATGAGGATTAATCGTTACAGTTGCTGGTAAACTGTATTTTTAATATTTGTTTTTTTAAGTCTTCTTCCCTCTGGTAGAAGAAATGTTTCTTATGGCTTAGTGACACCTAGTGGTGGCTGGTGCGTATTGCAAGTTGATGTTTTTCATGTTTTTTATGCAAATCTTTTCTTTAAAAAGAAAAAGAAACACTCAGCTGTTGGAAAACAAGAGTTTGATGGAAATTTGTTTATAAAGAGCTGTAGCATTGTATGTAAAACCCGCTTCTGAGTTTTCTAACATTCCTCCCTTCTTTCTTTCAGCACATTGTCTAACCTGAACACTAGATCAGGGACGGGCAGATGTGGTCACTAAGAGGACCACATTATTTAGTCCTCATTGCCAAAGGGAGGTTTTGTTTGATACATTTTAAGATACTGTCATCCTTTCAACAACAATAACACATATTTCAACAAAAGAAACAGAGATTAGGCTTCAATAAAATGTTATTATAACATCTTAGATATAAAAACCAAACCTTGCTTTGATAAGCAAATATAATTAGAAACAATTTCAGCTTCTCTTTCAATGCAAGTTATTGACATTTCACTGGTTATTACAGTAAAGTTTAAGGGATAGAAGACATTGGAGTCTGGCTTATGTCTTTCATGCCAGTTCATACGCATTAATGCTGATATGGATATTGATGCTAGTATTTTTTGTTAACTGGCATGAGTCACAACTTGACTGAAACTGATCAACTCCTTTTATTATGACAGTTCATCTGTGTTAGAAGAAGACAGGACACAAGAAAATCATTTCCCTCTCTAATATATAAAACACCAATGATTTAAAAATATGGAAATTGAGTGATAATGAGGTAAAACACTATGGTGCAATCCTATTTTTGTCAATATCTCAGCCCTCTTTGGTCATCTGCTGATACCAGTATTGTGCTGATCATATTGTGCATCTCTTTATATTTGACCAACAGTCCCTCTTTTGTACATGTGCATTTAGAGAAACCTCTAGAATAAGTTCACAGAAACAATAACTATCAAAAGCTGTATATTCTTAGTAATATTCCTATTGAAAGACTTTAAGACCAATTTCACCAAATTTCACTCTTGTGTAGAGGAGTTTAGTATGTCTGACATTGACTGGTGGGCTAAGTCAGGGTCAGATATATCTAAGGGAGTGAGAAAGCTGCATGTGTGATGAAAACACACATGTGGGCCGAGGCTGTATGGCTATGACGTCACAAACCCAGGAAGTAAAAACTGGTGTTTTCCACAGAGAGCATTTCTCTTTGAACTGAGATTTTAGTGAAAGATGTCACTTTCTTCTGCCCTTTCAAACTTCATTACAACAAAATGAAGTTATTTTTGCATGACATGGGACATTTGAAATAAGGAGCTGGTCTGGTAACTTTATACTTTTCCATCAAATCCTTGCTGCTGTGGTTGCAGCTCTGCAGCCTCTTGTTTTCTTTTCTGCTCTCCATCAACTTCTTCTGCATTAAGCTGCATATCTGCAGGTGGATCTCAGCATTTCCATTTGAAATTTAATATATGATACTTCCTTTTAATGTGATAATATCAGGGATTATCACAATGTGTAAAAAACAGTTTTTGCATGTAGTTTATATTTTAGTTGTATTTAGAAACAGGCAGGTCTGCCGGTGTTTAGAAAGTGTAACAGGCATTTATGTATTTGCTGATTATCCTGGTGATATGAAAGAATCTATAACTTACATGATATATTTTGCTTGTTTTTGGGTGCCTTTAACTTTCAGATTGACATTATTATGTGACCGAGGGACAACTGTGGCTGGCTGCCATGTTTTTACCATAGACTGGTCTCTGTACTACTGATGAATGTTCATGATTAAAATCACCCGTGGTCAGTGAAGAACAGGTTTTCATGCTGGTCTGTGGATTCACACAGAGCAACACGCTGATGGTTTGTGTGGAAGTTTTTGAAAGAAAAAGTATGTGAGGAGTCTAAAGGAGAGAAGATGGTACTGAGACAGGAGATACTGCGCATCCAACATCATTTTCAGACAAAAGAAAGTGCCGAAAATTGATCTTGAATCAAAAATGTCAGCAGTTCCAACATGAAATCAGTAATGTGTGTGATGACTGTCTCCAACTGTAACAGTCTGTCTGACAGGAGGTTTCTGAGGCTAAGATGGAAATGAAAGTGAGAAGTGATGATGCTTTAAAGGGGTTTCAATATAAATCAGGGTCTCTATACAGATTTGGGTTTTAAATGCTTGCACCTGCAAGACAAGCTGCAAATGAACATGGAGACATAGAATGTAAAATCCTTATATAGTAAGTGAAAACACTCCATCCAGTTGACTGTAGGTCTATGGGTTTAAGATCCATCTAAATGCTTTAGGTTCAAAAGCTGTTCAACATGTATTAGTAATATGATTCAAATGAAAACTGGGTAAATTAATATCTCCTCAGTAAAGGGACAGAGATAATAAAATGCTTTGTGTCTCTTCATTACTGTCCAACAAACAGCTCCATCCTGTGGCCAGAAGTGAAATAACCTGACAGAACTCAGTTGTATATTTTACTGTCACTGAAGTTAAAACTCTGCTCTCCCACATATTTTATCCACTTGTGAACGCATGAAGAATCAGCAGACAGGCAGGCAGATGGAGCTCCTGTCACAGAGCGACTGGACCGTAGAGAAGCGTCATCCCTCCACACTTTCCCATCCCGAGTAAGGGCCGCTGCTTGCTTGGTGTTGAATCTGTGAAAAAAGGGAAAAAATCAAGTAAGGAAGTGATAAAGACTTGGATTTATTAGCAGCTTTGATAATAACATTATACTCATTAAAATCTTAAAATGTAAAACCCTTAGTACTGCATTGTGCACTTTTAGGAAAATAAAGGACCTACATTTATTAATCTGTTACTGACACATAACATTGTTGAACAGCCAGAGTGATTTTGCTCATTAATGGTTCTATTTAAAGTTTCTTTCTGTAGACTCAGTTTTATTTACTGCCCAGCTCTCACTCAGGAGCTGAGGCCATACTCTTTAAATGTAAAAAAAAAAAAAAAAAAAAATACCTGAAAGTCATTAGACCCAAAACGTTTCAAAAGGATCCTGAAGTGAAATAGTGGAAACCCTTTAAAGCAAACCTCAGTGTCATTAGGATGGTTAATTTGTATGAATGGCATGATCATCAGTTTTTAACCTGTGACTTTCTCATTATGTGTTCATCCGGGTGCCAAGTCTTCAAACTTTTCTCTGAATATCAAAGTGAGTATTTAAATGTCTGTGCGGGGATTTTCACAGATGGCTTTTACATGTTTGTAATATTTTATAAAGTGTCAAAATATCAACTGCATCATACAAACAACAAACAGCACCACCCTGTTTCTTCTTTGTCAGTGAATGAGTTCATGTATATTGTTTTGCACTTAATAAAGGCTGGAAATGGAGATGCTCAGTGTGTGTTACAGTTTTTTTCTAAACCCACAAAGAACTAATTTAGACGGACGCGTCAACATTTATCTCTTTTTGTGTCTTGTCTCACTCCTGAGTCCATGACAAACAGATCGACACCATTCTTATTTTTTTTTAACTTATTTTTTATTTTAACAAACATGTAACAACAATATTACACTTTCAAAGTCTCATCTTTTTTTCAACATATCCTTAAAACATGTACCTTATTTTCTGAACAATCCAGCTGCAACAATAATTTCTCTCCAAGGTGCCCAGCACACACACGCAGTATGCATGAATAAAATACAATTAGCATTAAAAGGGATGACAAGAATAAAAAAAGAAAAAAAAAACCGAAAGGGTCCAAATACCATGACAAAACAAAACAAAAAAAAATTAAACAATGTCATATCAAACACACAATCCTCCAAATTATTGTAGCAGCAGAGACATTACAGGTGTCCATCCCTTTATGAATTTTGGATTCTGAAGCCGGAAAGCGTGTGTGATTTTTTTCCATTTCATATAACTCTAATACCTTCTTGATCCAGACATTAGAAGATGGTGGGTCCAAATTCAACCATCTGATTGTAATACACTTTAAGGCTGCAACTAAAAGGATTTGGAGTAAATATGCTTCATCTCTGTTGGTGTTTTCAGGTAATACACCAAGGAGGACAACCATGGGGTCTTTGGGTATTTCGTGATGAAAAACTTCTTTGAGGGCCTCGAATACATCCCTCCAGTATACAGTTAATTTTGGACATGACCACAAGATGTGAGTATGATTGCCTATGTACTGTCCACATTTTCTCCAGCACTTATCTGACCCAGATTGGTTCCATTTAACTGTGACTTGTGGTGTTCTAAAATATCTGGTCAAAATTTTCCATCTACACTCTCTCCATATATTAGAGCCAGTCACTAGATGCTCTTCCTCACATGCTTGTTCCAAGGTTTCACGAGTAATTGTGGATCCAACTTCAACCTCCCACTTTTCCTTGATATACAGTATAAGGTGTTATTTAAATCCATCGACAGAAATGTATTATAAACTTTAGAGATCACCTTCTTACGGTTATTACCGGATTGCATCTCCTGGAGAGACATTTCCAACTTAGAAGGGTTTTTAACTTTCTGAAATAATGAGTGTGTTGTCAAGAAGTGTCTCAGTTGCAGAAACTTGTAGAAATCAGTATGCAGGAGTTTAAATTAATTTCTGATTTGTTCAGTAGATTTTAGTTCACCATTATGGGACAACTGATTCAGATATCTTAATCCATACTGGGACCATTCTCTGAATATTCTATCACCCTGAAGAGGTGCAAACCCACTGAGAAACCCAATATCCGACAAAGATGATATTTGTTTTGGTAGTTTGAAAAAGGTCTGTTATCTTCTTCAAATTTTTAAAGTATTCTTTGCCCAATCACCCATCTGTGTCTTCTTCAAACACTGATCTGAGAAAGGTATTACTTTATCTGGCATTAAGCTGAGGCTATTTTCAATATTGACCCATCTGGTATCTGTATGGTCCTTCATCACTGAAATCATAGGTCTTAATTGTGCCGCCCAGTGGTAACATGTAAAATCTGGTAGCCCCAAGCCCCCTTGAGCTTTGGATAATTGTAAGGTTCTTAGTCGGATTCTTGGATGTTTCCTCTGCCATATAAACTTGGATACAACTTTATTCAGACTATTAAAAGCTGCTTTTGGAACATCTATCTTCAACATCTGAAACAAATACAGCATTTTTGGTAAAACATTCATTCGCACTGATTCAATGCGGCCCACCAAGGTTAGAGGTAGTGCAGACCAATGCTCCAGATCTTGGATAAAATTCTAAATGACTTTGCCATAATTTGCCTCGTGCAACTTTTCTAATGAGTGTGAAATAGTAATACCTAAATATACCATACTCCTATGCCACTTAAACCCACTGCTAATCTTTGTTTTTTCTGAGATTTGACCACTGAGGTCCATAGCCTCAGTTTTTTCTATATTGACTTTATAACCTGACAAAAATCCATACTAACTTATGACTTTTTTGAGGTTTGGGACTGTTGTTCCTGGTTCTGTTAAAAAGAGTAGCACATCATCAGCATATAGTGACAATTTGTGTTCCTCATCATTAATCTTCATGCCTTTAATTGATGTGTCGTCTCTAATAGCAAATAATAATGGTGATAACGAGCATCCTTCTCTGCACCTCCGTTCCAAAGAGAAGTTTTGGGATCTACATCCATTGACTCTGATTGAGGCCAGTGGGTTTGAATAAAGTGTTTGCACCCATTTAATGAAGCAAGGGCTTCAGCAAAATTGAACCGTCTGAGGGTGTGAAACAGATATTGCCAAGACACACGGTCAAACGCTTTATATGCATCCAATGACAATAGCGTAGCTTTCGCTCCTCTAGATTTCACATAGCTCATAATATTTAGCACTCTGCGCAGGTTGTCCCCATGAGATAGACACCATTCTTTTGACTGTATGCAGTAACAAGGAAGAGACGGGCAGAGCTCTCCCACCAATAATGAGCTCAGCTCAATCACTGGGCGTCAATGAGTCTGAAGCTTAAGCCTACCTCTGCCTACAGTCATCAGATAAACTCTTCAGCAACTCTAAAAGGTCCTGTGTGCTTGTTGTAACTCATTTTTTTTACAGTGTTGTGCTACCTTATCTTTTTTTTTTAGCCTCATAGGATTGGCTCGCGGCTCCACCTCTGGGGAGGGGGGGGCCTTGTCCTATGGGATTTGGCTCCTGGGGGCTTGGAAGCTTCTGACCTGCCGTGGAGGGGTGGGGTAGCTGGGAGGTGGGTCTGTGCCCCCTTAGGTCCTGGGACAGTCCGTGGGCCCGGTAGCTGTGGGGACCGTGTGGTGGGTCTCGGGTGCCCTGGTGGCCCGGGGGGTGCCCGTGGCCGTGTGGCCGTGGTTTCCCTGGGCATGGGCAACTACTTGGGTAATTGGTGACCACCTCACATGCATGCGTGTACAGATACTCAAGCTCCTTTGAGACTAACTAACAGAAATGTTTGACCCCGTCAGAACATGTTGAGTCGGGCACTCTTACACATCCTCTCACATCCTATGATGCATCCCACTCCATTTCTTATCCATGTGGACCCCCCCCCCCACTATCAAGACCCCACATTTCTGGTGTCCCTGGTTTCTCACAGCCCTTACTTCTTCTTCTTAAATCAGCACAGCACTTAAACTGCTATCTCAAATCAATAACAGTACCCGTCTGTCCTCCCCTCTGTTTGTCTTGTCTCATCCTGTCTGTCACTATTTCCCCTTCTTTCACACTGTGGTGTGGCACGGCCCTCCCCTTCAGCTCACATCAGGGGTTAAATAAAGTTTTATTTGATGGAGAAGCCTACAGGGAGGGCGGGTGATGGTCACTATAGCAGTGAATCATATTTGCATATCTGTGACTGCTAGAAAAAAAATGCAATGGGCTTTTCAACGCTGTCACCAGACACAGTGCTCAGCAGAAAAGATAATGCAGACAAGGGGGAAATAAATAAATAAAATAAAATAGAATAAAGATGTGCATTTCGAAAACAAAAAAGGCAAAAGAAAAAGTGTGCATTTGGTTGTAAACATGTAAACAAAATAATATCTCAAGCTGGAACTTAAGTCCTTCCTTGCAAAAAAAAGTGATAATAAATACACACACACACACACACACACACACACACACACTGAGATGTATATATCTATTTATCTATATATCTATGTCTCTCTCTCTACATATACATACATAAATATATATATATATATGTATAAATATATATATATATATATATATATATATATATATATATATATATATATATATATATATAAAAATAATGTGAAAGAAACAAAAACACTACTTTTTATAACTTTTTTTGGTTATTTGCTTGGCTTTAAAAAGTATTCTAAATACGACTATAAATTTTAGTCCATAAACCATTCTTAAGTTTATAAAAAAACATATAAAAAGTCAACTTCAAGTATGCTGCCTCAGTTTAAGTAAAAATAAGTATACTTTAAATAAACAACTTTTTGCCTTGGTTGAAAGTCTTAAAAGTGGCAGAATGCATCCACCTTGATACAGCCGGCTCTGGACTATTGGTATTCAGCCATTTTAGAGTGTAGGCTAATGTCATATGTCAGAATAATTGTCGTGCAATAGGTCTGAAGAAAACAAGTATCAAATTGTTTACAATGGGGTTATGAGCAATGTTTCTAAGGTGATTCAGTAGGTCTCAGACATGTGAATGTTTCAAATGCAATTTTGTGAAACTTCATGCAGGAAGAGGTCTATATTCATTCAGTCACCTCTTATTCATTTCCTCACCCGGCCCTCCTGCACAGGTGATTCAATCATCAGCTGATGATGGGCTAACATCTTTTTTTTTTTTAACTAAAATGTGCTTAATTCTCAAGCCATGTGTCTCCCTTCTTTGCAGGATGAGTGAAATAAATGCCTTTTCAAAAATACCTGGTCACACGACCAATTTCTTCTATTTTTTTTCTACATAACAGAGGCTTCCCCCCTGGTTTAAATAGTTTTGCCAACATCGTGTTTTATTCGGTAACGGCGCAGTAAACAGGGCATTTTTTCTCCTTTGATCGATTTCAGAGTTTAAACGACACATTTTGTGCTGTTAGCCGTGGGGCCCACTGGGCGGCGCTGAAGCCTCCCACCTGTCTACTCCCCACTGTCAATAAATCCGTGGAAGAAGAAGGCGGAGTAAAACGTGTAGCAGCTGAGCTGGCTGATGTAGAAAAATATCTCCGTAGTTCGTGAATTTAGTCCAAAACGAACGTCAGCTGAGATGGAAAATGACATCCTCGTCTCCCTGGAAGACCTGGGGTAGGTGTAAAACTTGTCGAACCAGAACTTGAGTGTAAATTCTGAGTGATGATGAGCTGTCAGAGCTCAGCCTTCCTGCTTTAGCCAGCACATTATTAGAGCAAAATGGCCAACCTTCCTCTGTGGAGCCAGGAGTTTGTCGATAATGATTGTTTGATAGGCTGTAAACCTCAGGCGTGGTCGTGCTCGCCTTTATTATATGACCCATAGACTCAGATAATGTGATGCATCCTGCAACATCAGCTGTCCCGGTGCAGATCTAGAAAGATCCAACAGCTTTTGTCATGATGGACATGATTAATACAGAGATTCAGCTGTCTTTATTCATATAATTAAGTATAATATAAAGATCTAACCGTCTTTATTATCATAAAAAATGCTTAATATGAACACCCAGCAGCCTTTATTCATATAAACATGTCTAATATGAAGCTTCATATGAGCATGTTTTGTTAAGGCTCCAGATACCTCTGTGACAAAAAGAAAAGACTCCAAGGAACTCTCTTTATGCTGTTAAAATGTCTTTATTTTAACAGCATAGTCATGTAGACCTAAAAAAATAAATTGTAAACTTGTACGGTTATGTTCATGACCACGCCGTTAAAAATAAAATCATTTTTGTAGTACAAAGATAGGCCTTGGACTTTTCTTTTGTTTCAGTGACTTTGTGAATCCCAATCCAAAGAGCACCTCAAACAACCTTTTTTTATCCACTTAGCACTGCTTTCCCTTTGTCTTTTAGTTTCTAATTACAGTATATTCAGGTTAATTTAAAGTTATTCTCTTTTCTGATTAATATGTTTGTGGATCTTTGAATAATGACATTTACTTAGCTTTTGTAAATATTTGGTATGGAGGGCTGGATCAAAATTTATTGATCAATATTTTTTGGCTGAATGGCAAAATCTGATGTATTTGACAGGGTTTGGGCCTTCAGCCTATTTCACGTTGTCATGAATGAAAGAATGAATGCTTTATTTCAACATGCAGACAAAAACAAAATGTACCTTTTCAGCTCCCTGTTTTGGCGCTCAGCATTGGTGCTCCAAGTGGTGGCTCACTTTAACATTTTTCTTTTCTTTTCTAAAGAAGTTGCTTGAGACCCCTGTCACTGGTTAGTGTGACCTTTGGCCCTGAGGTTAGATATCTGGGTGCCTCCAAAGCCTCATAATTAACTCACTTATACTGTAGGTTAAAACCACTCAAAAACATCTTCAGCTCACCAGTACAAAGCAGTAAGATTGTTTACAGTGTTTTAACTTTTCCTCCACAAAGCCCCTGTGTTCAGACCTGTTGTATCGTGGGATGTAACAGTTTTGTATCCTTCCGGCATCAGCTGGAAACAACAAACACTGACTTCACTGAATTTAAGATGAGTGATTCTGACTCGAGTAATGACAACGTGCCGTTATTTTGGGTATGAGAGGATATCCCTTGTGAACCGGAGTTCACAAAGAAGAACTTTTGGAGATGGAGAAAAGCCTTTAAGTGACCCATAAGTGACCCCTCTGCAATACTCTGACCTGATCTAATGTGTGGAGCTGGTGGCAAGAGGATCCTTAATCCTTCACTATGTCACAAAATTATTATAGACATGGGTTCTGTTGAGGAAAAGTAACCCTGCAAAAACTCCTACTGTGGCGTATTGTCAACCTAAAACAGTTTTTCAGTAGTTTTAGCCTATAAGTGGGTCAACAACTATATCAAGCACTCAGAGAGTGCAGACCTCTGCCAAGCAGCACAGTTCCCAGACTGTGATCTGGATCAACACCAAAATTGAATCACTTCTTCCTTTTCCCATGCTGAGCATTTCCTGAAAATTTCATCAAAATCCATCCATAACTTTTTGAGTTATTTTGTTCACAGACAGACACAGACTCTCCCGAAAACATAACCTCCTTGGCGGGGGTAACAATAGTGTCTAAAATACTTTATAAGCCCTGCATTGAAACAAACCCTAAGCTTGATTGTTGGTTATTAAAATTATCTGGAAATGACATATAGATATAAATGGATTATTGCCATGCTGCTAATAAATATAGGGATGTGTTAACTTTTGTCCTTTTGTCCAGCCTTAAACCGTGATGTATCATGATTCATTTTGTCATCAGCCCTGTAACATGAATCTGGTCATATTGTCAGATTCTTGCTAATACACAACCCTATCTGACATCTTTGAACTTACCCAGACCATTATAGCACCACCCTTAGGGCTGTTCTCCATTTAATGCACTTTTGTAGCATAGTGTCATCAAGTCAGAGCTTTCAGACTTCCAGCCTGAGCTGAAAATCTCCTGCACATTTGCCAGCTTATTTGTTCAGCAGACTGCGCCTGTGTCTCAGCCAAAGACACAGACACAAGAGAGCCACATTTACCTCAGTCTAACTCCTCAGAGATAAATCTCAGTTTGCCTCCTCTGTGGAGAGACTCCTCGTCTTCACGCAGACTGCTTTCATTCTGCAGGTTTCCTGGGTCAGGCGTCAGTGAATCAGTTCACTTTTTGGGAGCCTTGTTATGTTTCTTCCTAACTCTCCGTCAGAAGCCTATTACTGGAGTGACATTGATGTAGAAATTGTGCTGTGGCAGCAGGGAGGTGCAGCCAACAGGTTGCACACACCCAAGCCTGGTATGAAAGCCAACAGTGCTGGGCTTTTTCAATCGTTGCCTCCTCTCCTCTGTGTCTATGAGCAGATCTCTGCATGCCCCAGCTTTCACTGCTGATTGGCTGATCACTGCTGGCTCTGTGTGTAACCAGAGCATGTAACCAATCGGATAGTGCAGTAGGTGGGACAAAATTTCGGCCCAGTGTTAAGGAATGGGACTTCATCATAAGCTTTAGTGTTTTTTGTGATGTCAAGCTGGATCGGATCAGCTCCAGAATTAATTGGTGTCATCCTTGGACCAAACCACACCTCTGGGAAAAACAAAATCATGTAAATTCATCCAGTAGTTTTGACGTAATCTTACTAACAGACTAACAGACCGACTCCAGCAGATACATAACCTCCTTGGCGGAGATAAGAAAAAAACGTTATGTCGGTCAGTTCTTTGAAATAATAATGAAAAAAAAAAAAACAACACTGTTGCACCTCAATACAAACTGACTGTATGGAAAGTTGGTATATTAACTGAATATAATAACAGAAATGTAATTATCCTTATTAAACGTTAAGGTTCTATTTTCTTATATTTATTGTTTGTGTTTATTGTTATCTGTCACTGTAGATACCAAGGTCCTCTGTTGGAGGATGACGCTCTGGATTCTGCTGTGAGCGGAGGAGCTGCCTCACCGGAGTTCACCAAGCTCTGTGCCTGGATCGTCTCTGAACTCAGACTTTACTGCAGGCTGGAGGAAAATGTTCACGCCACCAATTGTAAGATGTATTTACTTTAAGGGGAAATTTACTTTCAATTTATAATCAAGAGTAACAATGATTACGTGAGCAAAATGTCAGTACCTAATTAAAAATGACTTGTTGCTTCAAATATGACAAGAGCAAGAAAAACCAAATTTCACTCTGTGTGTGATTTTAAGGTAAAGGATTAAATTACATTTGTGTAATTTGCCAATTTTACTGCTGATTTAAGTGATATGCAGGATGTTACAATTATGCCTAATATTAGCAGAAATTTCAATATTGACTGACAGTAATGTTCAGCTTTTTAGCCAGAAACTGCCTCTACTGGGGCAAAGAGATTATCCTGCATCCCTAGTCGGCAGTGTCATTAAAGCACAGCTGTGCAAAACTACCACTTACATTCTGACACCAAGAAAGAAAGAAACAGAGGTGATAGAGCTGCTGGCCCCTTTCAGTGTGTGTCTTTAGTCACAGTGAGGAGATGAACTGTGTTGCAGAGATGGTTGCAAACAACAACGTACTATATGAGTTGGAAAAAGTTTGAGAAGTCATTAGGGATGTGCGCGAATAGTCGTTAAATCGTTTAACCGCCTACTTATTTATTAATCGTTTAGTATTTTACTAGTCGGTTAAACGCTACATAAAGCAACATGCATCTTGTTCTTCACGCCTCTGCGCATAGCTGTCAAGTCTCCCGTTTTGGCCGGGAAACTACCGTATTTTATCCCTCTTTCCCGCCGTCCTCCCGTATTAATATTTTCCTGTAATTCTCCCGTATTAAAAAAAACATTCCTCTGCCTCTGCTACTAACTGAACACTGTCACTCGTCTGGCGAGAAATGCCACCTGCAGTAGCCTGCATGTTTGTTTTCCTCCTCTTTTACTACCAAAGAGGCTGAATGTGAAGATGGCTCACTACGTCTATCTTTCTTAACACCGGGGTGCATTGGTTCTATAGCGGATTTAGCGGATTTATAGCCGAGTGAGCATCTGTCAAACATGCGATCTTTGGGGTGAAGACGGGGCCGCTCGCGCGGACACATGGAGAGAGCTGAAGTGAGCATCCTGAGGAGTAACGCGGAAACAAACGCTAATATGAATGATGGCACAAAAGATACGGTTCTTAAGCCGGCTGCCCCAGTGTGAGAATGTGTTGGTTTTAAACAGGATGAACAAGGTGTGAGCTTATGAACACCTACGAGCTGATATGTCGCATTTGTTTGAAAGTAGTGGTGACGAAGATGTGCAGGTGCAGTAGAGCCTTCGTCCCGACAGTCAGCACTTACTGAGGTGTTTGGTCGGCAAAGAACATATAGATAAAAGCCCAAAATGATGCGCTCACAGACAGTGTCGTTCGCTACATTGCAAAAGAAGTGTAGCCCTTCAGTACGGCTGAAAAGCCAGCAGTTACAAACGTTTGACAGATAGTACGAATTGACTGGGAGAAAGTACATGTCACAGTTCTTGAACTGTATAAACTCCATTTCATTTAGGCCATAGTTTTTATTGTTGTGTGAGTTTTGTTTTTTCTTTACAGAGACAGGGTCTATTTTTTTTTGTTTTTGACTAGTATAATTATTTTTATTTACATGCAATTTTGCTAAAAGATAGGCCATTTCATTTTCATTGCTTTTTTTTCTCTTTTTTGTTTGTTAAATTTACAATATTTTTTTTTCAATTTATTTTATTTAAAATATCCTGACCTTCCAATTACAGTTAAATATTCTTAAGAAATGAAAGTTTCTTGAATCGTGCACTAGTCTGAAGTGCCAGAGATTTCAGGGAATTATATTCTAGGCTACGATGTTGTACGTTTGGAATTGTCATGCTGCTGCATCTAAGTTTCATACCAAAACAGTATTTATAATAAATGGCATGCATTGCATTGGCAAACGTATCAGAAATGTATTTCTCTTTAAATTGTTCAACTTTATTCAGTCAGTTGTTGTTACATCAATAGAATTTAAATTAACAGTTTGTCCTGAATATTTGGGCTAAAATAGTTCCTAAATACACATTTTCATGTTAAACTTTTAAACTTTTAACTGAATATGTGTATTAAATTGCGAGTTTTCTTGCTTATAGACTAGTCGACTAGTCGCAAATAAAATTTGAGACTAGTCGGCGGGGAAATTAGTCGAAATTCCCATCCCTAGAAGTCATACAGCGTTATAAAGCCAACGACAGCAGGCGTTTCCTTTCTGTTTTTCCTGACTCTTTAAGTGGTACTCAGACCAAATTGTTCGCTGTGTCTCCATGTCACATTTTGGTAATAGTAGTGATAATACAGGCACAATCCCTAATTACAATCCAATACAGCATGTCAGATCAGAATGATAGCATGTAGTAGAAAAGCCCCACGTTAGTCAGATAACTCAGAGTTAAAGATTTGTACATAACAAACTCTGAATTCTGTCAAACTGCTAACAGCATAGTAAACTTTATAGGCTGTTGAGCCTGAAATGGCTTCATTTGAGATTTAGCTGGATTATATTCCTTTAGTCTGACTTTTGCTCATAAAGTTTGTCTTCCTGCCTCTTTTAGGTCCGAGTGAGGCCGAAAGCTTTCAGCTGGAGATGAGTGGTCTTCTGTCAGAGCTTGTCTGTCCTTACTCTTCCCTCACCAGTGGAGACATCACCCAGAGGTTCCTGAGCAAGACCGACAGCCTTCTTCTCCTCAGTATGAACACAAAACCTTATAAAGTTTAAAGGCCAGCTTAACCCCTAAACCCTGTGCTAATTATAGACAACATGGCGATAATAACATGTGAGGTGGCAGAATAAAGCATGTGCACTGGATGTGGACTTTAGAGCCCCACCCACACGAGTCAAAGTGCTGCCAAGTCACACTGTGACGGCTTCACTGCAGACAGGGTTGACCTCCATGAAGCCACCACTAGGTGTCAGCATCAGTGTTTCGTGTGCAGTGGCTGTAGGCAGCAGACAGGACTCTTCATTTATGCTGTGTGCAGAACATTTCTCAGGTGGAAAGAGAAGGAGGTGGAGCTGAAATCAGACGACACTCACATGACAACATGGCTGTGGATCTTTTAAATGTTGAGCTGACTGTGGTATGACACACAGTTTAATCCATAAGAGACATATTGCTGTGATAACATATAAGAAACTTTGCTCTCTATACTCTGAGAGAGTACATATACTCTCCATACTCTCTAAAAATTACTCTCTATTGTCTGGCCTCTCAGGATACCTTGTACCAGTGTTAAACTCTCTGTGGCCCATGCAGATCATTTGACCAGTTCTCTAACAGATGGTCCACAAATATTCCAGACAATTTCAGGCTTATCTACACAAGTTCTTACTCCTGTAGGTTTTTCATACACATGCATATGACATTTTGGGAACCGGAAAATCCAGATTTTTGAAAACAGGTCCTCAGGTGGATAAATCTGAAAACGTTTTTTGTGTGGGAAAAAAAATACAGATAGTTTAAAACACAATGACTTTATAGCCCTACCTCTCTCTTGAATCGCACCCTGACAACAACAGCAGCTGTTCTGTTTTTTGTATATGTATGCTGCAGCGTTACAGCACCACTTAAGGCCTGGTGCATGAACTGCAGTGTTTTCACGTGGATGGACCCATTTCTTGGTTCTCTTCAGAGGGAACATTTAAAAAATGCTTTCATCTCCATGCAGACAGGTCCTAAGTCTCAACTGTGTTGGTGAATCACTGATTTGACCGTTAGACTCACAAGACCTAAAATGAAATGCTCAGGAACATGTTTCAGTTTTAGGTAATTCTGATAGAAAAGAGAAGAACCTCAATAACCTGAATCAGCAGTTACCAACCATGTCAAACTTTCATTTCAGCCTTTCTGGTGTCTGAGTTGGAGTCATCCAGGATGATCCTGGTCAATAAGCCAGAGAAGAAGGCCCAGGAGTCAGGCAGCCCCGTCTTCCTTGAGCTGAAGGGTATCTGCATGGCCCTGGGCATGTCCAAACCCCCGTCAAACATCACCATGTTCCAGTTCTTCAGTGGTATCGAAAAGAAGGTAAGTTGATCTGTCTGAAGCTCTTTAAAGCTGCCATGTCAATAAAATGTTGATGCAGTTCCCTTTTATTGGCCTGTACCTAAAGGAAGCTCATTTTATTGTCAGGGCCCTCTATCTCATTTAGTTTCTATGGCTGTGTTTCTGCCAAGCAGTTCGGTTTATTTACTGGTGTTTCCACCATCAACAAAGGAGTAAAGATACCTGAATAACCAACCTGTGCTGTCCCACGTTTTGGCCCCTCTCTGAAGAGTAGCCAGGCTTACCAAACTGACCCCTAAAGGTGGAGCTAAAATCACTGCAGTCTGTTGATTGGTCACAAAAAATATGAGTCCTCATGCGACTGCAATGAAGACAAAAACCCCAAACCTCGACGTGTTCAAAAGAGCTGTGGCTTTAGACTGATTCGTCCTCTGCATAAGAACGTCCTCACAAACATCGCTCCAGGAGTACTGGATTACTTCTGGAGTAAAAATGAGGTCCTCCATTGAAGGTCTTTGTTTACAGTTTTTACATTACATAACGGGCACAGCCCTCTCCTCCTGGTTCACATCCTCACCTTCAAGTGAGGGTGCAGCTGGCAACGCAAACAAGATCCTGGTTAACCGCACCAAGCTGTTCTGAACCAAACCAGATCACTCAGTGAAAATGAAGCATAACTGAACCAACATGCCACTCAGCTCCGCCCATTTCTGTTGATAACTGGCTCTTTTGATCATTGGGGTCTTTTCAAACTAAGACTTTATTACATCAAGTATATTAAATAAGTGATAACCCAATGCCTTTGTTTCATGGACAACTCAGGGTAAAAAGCTGTTTGAAAGACACAGAAGACTTTGCCTTCCAAACTGCTTTTCTCCCTGTAGATGTAAAGTTCAACCATGAAACCAGAACAGTAGTTTACTGTTGGTATATTCACTGCATGGCGTGCTTTTGTTTATGAAATACTAGTAAGTAACAAAGGTGAGCGAAGCTTCCAAACTTTACAAAACTTGAAATAAAAAAACAGCTATTCATGTCAGGATCCAGAGTCCAGAAGAATTTATCTGGACTGTTGTTTTTCTGGATCTGGATTTGGATTATGTGGAGGGGAGACACGGTGGCAGCAGGTAATTCATGTTGCCGGTTCGATCCCCAAGTCAGTCAGGTTCTTTCTGTGTGGAGTTTGTCTTGTTCTTCCTGTGCATGTTTAGGTTCTCTCCAGACACTCTGGCTTACTTGCACAGACCACAAACATGCTCAACAGGTGAACTGGTGACACCAAATTGCCCTTAAGTATAAGCATGAGTGTGAAAAGTAGTCTGTCTCTCTGTGTGACCCTGTGATTGCTTGGCGACCAATTTCAGTGTGTAACTTGCCTCTTGCCCAATGTCAGCTGGGATAGGCTTCAGTAGGGGTGGGAGAAAAAATCGATTTGATGATTTTTAAATCGATTTTTTTGGTCAAAAATCTTTTTTTCCCAAAATTTAAATGTTTCAATTAGTCATTGTTAATAAGCCACTTTTAAATGCAATCCAGACTTTTGAAAAGAGAATAAATAGCTGGTTAAAATACATTGCTGAATAAATCCTAAAAACAGACTCATATGTAATGTGTATTTTTCCTGATATAGTCTGTAGGCGCCATCATTGTTCATCTTTTAGCTGATGTTAAAAAAATAAGTATAGATTGCAAAAATCAGTAATATTGTAAAATTGCAATTTAAATCGAATTGGCCACTAAAAATCGTAAAAAAATTGAATCGGGAGAAAAATGTATCGTCCCAGCCCTAGGCTCCAGCCTGCGTGACTCTGTTGGGGATAATCGGTGTAGATAATGAATAAATGAACAGATTCTGGGGATCTTTTTGTGGGAGCTTGATTCTTGCCTGTTGAAATTTTCAGACAGAAAGGTGACTGTAGAGCTTTAAATGTTCAGTTTGTTCAGTTTTGTTATTGCAAGTTTATTTCTGTTCACACAAATGTGTACATTGTAACACCAACCCTGACTGCTGTGGTGATTTGAAATTTTGTAATTTTAGATCTGAAGGGTATTAGGAAAAAACAATATTTCAAACTTTTTTCTTTCTTAATATGTATTTCTGTACTTTTTAGGAACTTTTTAAGAAATTATGTTTTTTTAATGTGCAACAGATTGAGTTGCATCATCAAGTATTGTTTTATAAACCCTTTACTGCCAGTGGCTTTAGTAAACACAGAGGAAAAGGCAGCAACACTTTATTCATAAACTTTACTCATGGCTGTAACTCATGGCTTGCAGTGAGTTCTCAGTGAGCAGCCTCCATGTTTTTACCTTTTCAAGGCTACTCTGTTATGCGGCCTCAAGCCTGCTGTTAATGCAGTTAAAACTGTTCCTGAAGATGAAAAATGTCCTAATGCCTGTGTTTGATGTCCATTATGGTCCCATTTTAAAGTAACTTCATAATTTTGATCAAAATAAGGCTGAGAAGTTAACCATCCAGAATCTTCTATTAACATTTTCACTCTTCGAACTGTAACACCGCCGTATCTTTGAGAAAAACTACCTTTTTTTTTTTTTTTTTCAATGTATTTCTGGGTCATTTTGTGCCTTTATTGATAGGAGAGAGACAGTGGATAGGCTTGTGAAAGGGGGAGAGAGAGCAGGGGAAGACACTCTGCAAACTGGTCACAGGTGGGATTCGAACCTGGACCGGCAGAAGCAAATACATGGGGTGCCTGGTTGCTAACCACTCCGCCAAACCAGCACCCCAACACTACCTTTTTAATTTTACAAAACTAGACAGTAACTATTAAAAACAAGTGCACACAGACAACAACTAAAACTAAATGAACTGACAGTTTTGTCCACAAATAAAAACTAGACTAACATGTCTGACAGAGACTTAATCCAATCAGACCTAATCTGGTCCTGTAGAAAGAAGAGACAAGTTAGGAAAATATCCAATCACAGCTACTTTGGTTGTGTGGAAAGGTTGGATGAGTTCAGAGGGACATCCAACCACAGCTGCCTTAGCTTGGTGGTGGAGGGATATGTTGTGGAGCGATCCAATCAGAGCTGCTCCCTTTATGAATTGATATATTCATGTAGAGCAGGTTCACTGTTTGTTGTCAGTTCTGGTATAGTAACTGAGCTGCTCTGCCAGGCAGCCTAAATAAAGGTGACTGCATTTTCCACAAAAGTTCAATTTGTTTCTGTTCATTTTAACATTCAAACTTTACAATCATTTAATAAAGGGTTATTAGAAATTTCATTTTAACCAAGTGTAAACCATGACCTCAGAAATTCAAGGAAACATAAAAAATGCCTTACCCTTTACACTTCTTATTTCAGTCAACGAAACAGTTGACAGTCAAAAAATAAAATAAAATATTGTGAAATTTCATCAACTAAATTTAGACTAAAATTGAAACAATTTGGCTAACTAAATTCTGACTATAACTAAAATATATTTTAGGCAATAAAATTAACTAAAATTAAATAGTGCTGTTAAAATCAACACTGAAACACTTCAGTTTGTCCATTTTTTTGGTCAAGAACAAGACTGTGCATGCACTGTGGTCCAGAGTAAGCCTACTGATCGTCATATCGGTTTAACTTTTACTGTAGATAGTCAAAGGAAATATAACAGTGTTGTAACAATATACAAAAATGGCAGTATGGCTTTCTGTGAGTCATTTGGCTGACGTTTCACACCATGGGATGTGACTTTTGATAATTTAAACTTTGCATTTCCAAATTGTTCACTCATATTGGTTGGCGTGTCAAAAATGTAAAATATTCTTACTCTTGTTTACATCATCAAAAGTGGAAATTCTCCCTTTGCGCTGGCCCTTGTTTGTCCTTTCACTTTCAATTGTCAATCAAAATCAATTCACTTAAGTATCGGGATTTTTTGTCTGCCGATGGTGAACACTCGATCCCCCACGATCCAGTGCTTGGATTTAGAGGTAGGCTTGAGAACTTTTTCTAATTGTAATTTTTATTTTTCACAGCTGAAAGAGGCCATTAGCAGAGTCCCTCCAAATCACGTAGGAGATCCTTTGATGAGGAAACCCCTTGGACCCATACACATGGTGAGTACTGAAGAACCACAGCACATCACAATTTAAATGATTATGAATGAGTGAATGTTTGAGGAATGTCTCCCTCTTTGATCCCCAGGAAAAGATTGAAGCCATAAACCAAGCACTTGTAAATGAGTATGACGTGAGAAGAAAAATGTTGTTGAAACGTCTCGATGTGACAGTGCAGTCTTTCGGCTGGTCGGACAGAGCAAAGGTACGTCAAAAGTCTTAACAACATGACAGTCGGGCCAACATTAGGCACAGATCTCCACTTTTGATCAAGCTCAGCATGAGCCTGTTTATCTGCAGGTCCTAAAGATCATCCTACTTGATTATCCTCCGGTGTTAGTTGTGTTAAGACTTTAACCCCTTGGAAGAGGATTGGGCGGTCCCAGCTTGAATTGTAAATATTAAACATTCAATATTAATGCTGCATTACGGTTGTACTGGGGAGTTTGAGAGTTCTGAGTAGGAAATATCCAGAGGAACGTCCCTTGAGGTTGGAGTTTCCTACTGGGAAGTCTTGGGATCCTCACCACCCTGGAGTTTACAATCAAAGATGGCTGCCCCCAGTGTAAACAATAATTAAGCTCCTGTAATACTCTGTTTATTAGCACTTCTGACCAGTTTCGCTCTAAATCAGCCTTAAACATAGCATTGTTTGATGTATATACATGGAAATGCTGCTATAGTGTTTATTACATTCTTCATGTGGTACGTGCTAACGACAATGCAGGTCATGCTAACAAGTGCTTACACAACAGCTCACAACAGCTCACAACAGCGTGGTGGACTGTCAAGTTTTTCTGACATTATAACTGGATAACTTGGATATGACGTCATTCCCACTCCCCTCTTCCCAGTTCTGATGTAAATGGAAAGCAGCATTATGACCAGAAGTCCTGATGTGTGTTTAGCACCGAGAACAGCCAGTGCTAAAACAGTGTTTGTATCATGGACCAGAGCAAAACCAATCAGAGAGCGAGCTGGCTGAAGCAGGAAGCACATCTAGCAACATGAGTAGAGCTAGAGTTAGACGGATGTCAAGTGAGGTCCTACTTCTTGATTCATTTAAAAAAGACATAGGCTTTAACAGCATAACATGTGAATTATGTCTAAGAAACTGATAATAAGAGGAGCTGGATGGAAAAAAGCACCAAGGATGCTGCAGGAAGAAAAGCACCTGCTGCTATCAGCCTCCTGTCGTCGTCAGCCGTGTTTGTTTGCCCTGAAGTCATGTGATCACTCAAAATCCAAGCTGCGAGAGCAGAGGCGCTGCCTCCTTGGTTAATGAATCTGTTGGTTTGTGGTGTCCTGTGTCTCTTTTTGTGGCTCGCCACACACTACAGGAACAAAACTGATGAATCTGACATTATCTGTCTGCATGTGTGTCGATTAAGACTTTTAAAATGTTTGTGTGTACCAGGTCTTGGGGTGAATCCCAATTCTACCCCTTAGCCCTTGTCTTACTCCCTACCCCTTGGTTATGAGTTTTCATGTCAGGTGAAGTGGTGTCCCAATACTCCATAGGGCTAAGGGAAAGGGCTAAGACCAAGAGCAACACAGCCCTCCAAACGTAGACAGACCAGGACCTCACTTGAAACCAAGGGGTATGAGAATTTCCCATAATACACCGCGCTGGCCGACACCAAGCAGAGCGGAGACAGAAGGAAGCGTTTATTAGTAATTATTTTATCATCAATCAATCAATCAATCTTTATTTGTATAGTGCCAATTCATAACAAGTGTTATCTCAAGACACTTTACAATAGAGCATAAGGCTCTTCATTTTATGGATACACATATCATCAAGTAAATATAAATCATGCTTTTGGTTGCTGGTCCCATGTTAAAATTTCTCGTTATAACAAGCTAGCTTTCACAGCCGTGGCTACCGTTATTGTCACATCTGCTTACATCACAGCCAGCGAGCGGCTCTGGGTGATGACGAACAGGATTTGAGTGGTGTCTTGTTTCTCAGCTGTATGTTTTATCCCTTCCCCTTGGCCCTCAAAACAGAGGGCTGAGGGGATGGGGTAAGACTATGGGGAAGGACTAGGGGTAGAATTAGGATTCACCCTAAGTCTCCATTCACCTTACAGACACGATGCTCAGATGAAGCCCACACTATATTTTAATTACTGGTCCTCTGTACTCTTGTGGTGCTGCATCACAACACCCAAATTAAAGCTTCCATTGACCTTTCAAAACACACAAACACATTTATGTACTTGAAGCGTTCATGCAAAAAAAAAATAATCAGACGCTTTTTTGTTTGTTTTATTGCAGACACAGTCAGAGAAACTGGCCAAAGTGTACCAGCCACTACGTTCTGCCCTCATCACCAAAAGTAAAATATCTGTCTCCCACCTTCTTGCTGCTCGACAAGACTTCTCCAAGATTCTACGCACGAGCAGTGGCAAGATCAGAGAGAAGACTGCCTGTGCCATTAATAAGGTTGGTCAGATTTAAAGTTTTCTTGCAACAAATATCGTGTTAGCGAATATATCAGAGTATTTATCTGTTATTGTTGGTATATTTATTCTGTAACTAATGCAGAAAGGAATTAAACATTCAATGTAACTGTGGGAAACTCGAGAGCTGATTGGTTACTGGTGAGATTGATGGGTTGATATGTCTTCTCAAAATGTTTCAGGAGAGAGTGAACCCGTTTAACTACAAGCCATTTTATTTCTAATTCTGCTCTGATTTTTTTTTTCTTATAATGTTGAGCCTCAAATTTAGGTCCTCTATATTCAGCAGCCTGAACTATCAGAATATGTGTTCCAATGATGTTACAGTAATTTATAGAAAAGAAAAAACGAAAAAACATGACAGATCTTGCTGAAAATTTTCAAATCACACAGATCAACAAATTTCAAGCCTTTCCACAGCTTATTTGTCTATGTAGAAAAAATAGCACCATGCAGAAAATACCCCACAACAATAACTGTTGAGACATTCAGATTTTTTTTGATTCACTATAGTTTTTTGTGTCATTCTTGAAGTCATTTCTGTCTGGATTAAGTCGCTAAGACTAAATCACATCACTGTCACTAACACCTTTATTCTTCTAAAAAGCAGCAGTCTTGTCTTTTTTGACCTTTTTTGTCCCTGATTGAAACCCTAATGTCAAGAAAACAAGGACTTGGGTTCTTGAGATGTTGAGTTCATCTGATTGGTCAATAGACTGACCCAAAATTGGGCCAAAATGCATATCAAATAGCAGGACTACATTTACTACATTTGGTAAATGGTAATGGTAAAATGGACTTGAGCTTATATAGCGCTTTTCTTGTCTTTGACTACTCAAAGCTGCTTTACACCGCAGGTCACACCTACCCATTCACACCCATTCACTCTCACATTCACTCACTGATGGTTCTGAGTTTCTATGTTGGTTATCCATCAGTATCTCTAACACATTCACACACTTTCATGCCCATTTATACACCTCTGACGCAGCTGTGGGAGCAACTTGGGGTTAAGTGTCTTGCCCAAGGACACATCGCCATGTGACGCCCAGAGCTGGGCTTGAACCTGCAACCTCCCAATCACTGACTAAGCGCACTATCCCACTGCGCCACCACAGTCCAGATTATGTCATGTATGAGGCTGTTTTTTTTGTTTTGCTGTCAGTATGAGTGCTCATTAGGGCTTAACTTACAAAACATAACTTTGGATGTCAAAGAATTCAGTTCTTCAATACCTCTGTTCTATGGAATTGTGTTCATGTCTGCCAATAATTTAAACGGTTTTCTTAAGATTGATGCAAAAAAGTAACACACTGAGTGGTAGGGTCTATTCAGATGATTTATTTTTTTTTAATGTATTTTTGGGGCATTTTGTGCCTTTATTGATACGAGAGAGACAGTGATAGGCTTGTGAAAGGGGGCAAGAGAGTAGAGGAAGATGCAAACTGGTCACAGGCGGGATTCGAACCTGGACCTGCAGAAGCAAATACATGGGGTGCCTGGTTGCTAACCACTCCACCAAACCAGCACCCCCAGATGATTATTTTTAATAACTAGAACAACCAAAATAACCAAGATAATTCACCTCACCACATCCAGGGAGGCTGCTCATCCAGATCCTTGAACATGTTATTAATGTTATCAAAAAAGTCTGTTTCAAAGTGTAGACCAAAGAATTTTGAAGAATTGAAGGAAGTAATTCAAGAGTAACGACACAAGGTCCCCCCTCAACAGTGTGAAGGGTTAGGGAGGACAGAGCTCGACTGAATATCAGGAAAAGTGGCTCTTCGTTTGATGATGTGATGGTTTATTTATTTCTTGTTCAGTTTTGATCACATTCTCTGTTGTTGTTGACTTTGATACCCACAATGTTGAGAACTGACATGTTGACACTCTCAACTATTTTACTTAATTTTTTTCTTGTAATGCAAAAAATAAACAAAAAAAACGTATTTGTATTTGTTTGGGTCTCTGATGCAGCCACACCTTTGGAAATGCAAAAAAAACAAAACAAAAAAAAAAAAAATCCTTGAATATTTCGTGATAATATTTGTGATTGTGTAAAACTTTAAGGGTGTTCAAAACTTTTTTTTTCCACAAATGCAAATCTTACAGGTGACAGAGGGTAAAGTTGAGCTTTTAAGCTAAGATATTCCTTTATGAGTCCACATGGTGAAATTCCAAATTTACAACAGCTGCAGGATACAAGAGAAATATATGAAAGAAACTTAAGAATTAAAATAAAGGAATTAAAAATCAAATTAAAAAAAGTATGAAAAAATATAGTGGTATATTTACACTGGACTGTGTACATGTTGGATATTTTACAGATGGAGATTTGAGATATTATGAATTTAAATATTGTGGTTATGGACACTTTTTTCACCTTGTGTCCTCTCTACAGGTCCTCATGGGCCGTGTGCCCGACAGAGGAGGCCGTCCCTGTGAGATTGAGCCTCCGCCTCCAGAGATGCCGTCCTGGCAGAAGCGCCAGGATCCTCCCCAAGGTGGGGGACACTATGGCGGCGGTGGGCATGGAGGTGGAAGAGGGGGCTACGATAACTACTCTCAAGGCGGCCGTGGAGGCTACGAGAGAGGAGGTGGAGGACATGGAGACAGGGGTGGAAGAGGAAGAGGAGGTGGGAAGGTGCAGGGAGGGTGGGGAGAGGGAGGTGGAGGAGGGGGAGGCAGAGGCGGTTATAATCAGGGTCACTACCATGATGCAGGAGGCTATCAGGGTGGAGGAGGGAACTACCAAGGAGGCTTCCAGGACCCTGCCTACCAGGGAGGAGGGGGAGGAGGGTACCATGACAACTTCCATCAAGATGGTGGAAGGCATCAGGAGAGGGGCGGGGGTCGAGGTGGTCGCGGTGGTAGGGGACGAGGAGGCAGAGGGGGACAAGGAGGAGGCTGGGGCGGGAGAGGGGGTCAGAATTTTAACCAAGGGGGGCAGTTTGAACAGTACTTCCAACATGGTGGGCAAAACTACAACCAAGCTGGCTTTAACCAAGGTAGACACTACACCAGTTGAAGAAACCACGTGGGGCATCGCAGCAGAGTCTACTTATCATCGACAGCTTTCAAATGCCTTACTGTTGTTGGATTTTCAGCCTGTTTAAAGTTGATTAAATGTTTAAACAAATAAACATACTGTACATGCACATACTAAAGAGAGGGTAGCATTGATGCACCAAAAATTTGTGAACAACTGCAGTTCCAGCTGCTAAGACCGTTTTGCCAAATAGTTTTAGAAGTTACCAGTGAAAGGTCTCTTCCAGTTATCACAGCCCAATGCTCACTGCCGATGCGTTCATCAGATCTTGGTAGTTAGAATATCTTAGAAACTTGTAAATTCCAACTCTGATGGTTGGATGATCCTCCATTATCCCAAGTATAGCACATATTTCCCAGCTGCAGCATCAGAGCTCTTATGCATCCTAAGGTGGGCCATCACACTGGGACGCGCCACAAGAAGTGTTGGCAATAAAACCGATATTTTTCCGAGTAACAGCACGTCTAACAGACATTTTTCTCAGCTATGAAGTTTTCCAGCATTTTTGAGCAATTAATAATTTTTATGTCCCTTTTGGCTAAAGTAGGTACATATTTATCTTCTTCCATAGTTTTATCTTTTATGTAGTAACAAAATAAAACTGCTGAATCAGAAAGTTAGTATGAAATAGCTATAAGGCACGTTAAAGATATTGTCAAATTACACACGATAAGGGATTCACAGTTTACAGTGTTGAAGGAGCTGTTGATTATTTAGGGCTGGTTATTTTAGGCTGTTTGTCTGGAAACAGGAAGAGTACAGGTCAGGATGATCATTCAGGCCCTCGGTGAGCTTACAGTAGGTTCTTTTGGGTTTACTGTCAATCATTTTGATTTCATTGATGAGAATTGTTTTCAGGTTGAATGGTTTCACTTCAACCAAATGAACAAAAAGTTTATTTAATAATTTTCTTAATGGTAATTAGTGATAAACATCTTGTTAAAAAATATGAGTTGTCCTGAGACACCTTGTATTTTTAGATATCCTGTTTTGTTTTTTTCAACCTCAGGATGATTTGCTTAAATTTAAAGTCTTTTTCTAAGTTTAAAACAAAATAATGGAAAACGGTGGAGTGGCATGAACTTTTGTAATGTATTTTACACCAGTTTGGTTGGACTGAAAGGCTCTGTGATATTATACATAGTTATCTGTCTCTTTAACTGCATTCTGTCCTGTTGCTTCAGAGTTATTAATATAATATTAGTGCTGTTAACATTTAAGTGGACACAGAGGAAGATTTACATCACCCCTCCAAAAAAGTGCTGTGCTGCTCAATTCCAAAGACCGCTGATGCTTCTGAGCCTTCTGCCTCAAGCTGCTTCAACCCAGCATCAATCTCTGCCAAGTACATCGACTCTGAAAAGGAAAACAAGCACGAGCAGTCTCTGGATTATGTTAAAATACTGTCAAATAGTTGAAAAAATACATCTATTTTTTTCAATTTCAATAGGGTCCTCGCACCGAGCCTCAGTGCTCAGGCTTTAATATTAAAACAGACAGCAAACCCACATCAGAAAGACATTATAACACGCTGTTTACGTGCTGCCCTCCTGAGGCAGCCCTGTGCTTCCAGTGGGCCAGAACTCGTCGGTCAGAGCAAAGCAGGAGCGCCGGCGGGACTCTACGCAGGCTGCCTGAGTGGAAATGCGGTTCAGTGGCTGGAATTTCAGACTCACACTTACTTTGGCATCACATGCTTCCCTCTGTTCAGTAGGGCGAGTGGTTTTGAAGATCTTACGATTACTAAAGAAGGCGCTTCTAATGCAGTTCTTTATATTTATTTCACACTCTTACTGTTACTCCCTTAATAAAAGTACTCAAATCAACAGTTCTTACATTATTGATACTTCAGGCTCTGCTGGTTTGACCTCATTTTGACACAAAGTTAGCCTTATATTGAACTTTATTTTTGGGAAAATACAGAAAAGTTGCTAAGATTTTGGTGTTCAAGCACTCACAATGTATAAAACTTAAAAAAAATGCACATCATTGTGTGTCTATTTCCTAAAAACCATTATAGTTCCGTTGATTTTTGAAGTTTACTTGAAACTCCTCCATCCTTTCAGTCTTTATTTTGTTTCTGTAGATAGGACTGAAATCTCCTTTGTTATTTATTCAAAAGAAGTCATCCCGTTCTGCAAATGGAAGATTGTGTGCACAAAATATGGATGTAAGAAGGTTTGCATGGTTGTGTGAGTGAGAAATAAAACCTGAAATGAAAGCATTATCTTTCTTTTTTTTTTTTTCCCATTCCTCTCAAAGTTTCCTTCGCTGAGAAGGTCATGTTTCTGGTTTCGTTTTTTATTTTTATTTTTTATTTAAAGAGGACATATCATGCTTGTTTCTCCTTTTCACTATGCCAGACTAGGATGCCTGTAAAGCATTTCTGCCCTCAGTACAAGTCATTTAGTTCCTTCATTGCCCCACAATAGCGTTCTCAATATCCTCATTTTAGGCCATTATGAAGCGCTTGTTGAAATGCTTCATCTCAAGGATGACCTAAAGTTACCTCGCAATGTCACAGCCCTTTGTGCTCTGATTGGTCAGTTCTATCGGGGGCTGAGCCAGCCTGTCCTTCTTCTTCTACTGTATTTTCCGGCAGGCTCAAAGCAGCGACTGCGTATTGAGTCCCCCTACAGTTGGTAATGAGTGAGTGTGAGCGAGGGAGCTTTATACCCCTGCTGCTGGATGTGTTCCTCGGCGAGGGTTTGGGGCTAACGGACATCACAGAGGAGGAAGTGTTTTATCAGATTACTCCAATAAAAAGAAAGGTACCTCGTGTCGTCATGACGTTTGAAATCTCGCGGACATCTCACAATGACCTATTTTCAGAGGCATCAAATCTCGTTCTAGGATATCAGAAAAAATAAAATATCTAATTTTTTTGAAAATTAAGGGGGTGTAAGGTCTTGTTTTCAAATTTATTATATGTAAGTATTAAATCATGCATCAGCATGATATGTCCTCTTTAATGTACATGTTTTGTATTTTGGAATAATGTTTGTGGCACAGGCACGAGCTGGTAAGGTAGGGTGGTGATCTAAATCCAAGAATTTTTTGAAGGATTTGTTATGCATGAGAAGTTGGGCAGTTTTTGACATTTTCATTTCCCAGAAAAGCTCAGACAACATAAACCTCAGCCAAGGTCAGTGGACACCCAGCTAACCACATATGTACTCCCAACCCACGAGAGCAGTGGTCACCAACAGGTTGCATTGGGGCCACATCAGGCCCCCTAAAACTTTTTATCCGGCCCCCAGAGTACTATCAAATTCAGATAATGTGTCAGGTTACATTTTTTTCTTTTAAAGAATCTTTTTTGTCATTAAATACATTCAACTAATAGACCAATAGCACTGAATTAACCCATTTTAAAGGGGGTGACATTAAATTGGATGTTAAATCCAGTAAAGAAAAATATTTTAGATTTCTAAAATGGCCCAATGTGTGATAGGGACTGATTTCACTTGTAAATGCTAAGAACTGAGGATACAATTAAATGTTTAAAATGCATGTAATGGAGCCAAATCTAACTAGAACAAGATTTGTCATATTTGCTTTATAACCCTTTATTTTGGGCCAAGTCTCTAGTGTCAGGAAAAAAACAGACCCTGGTACAGATGTAGTAGATGATCCCTGATCTAGAGAAGAAAATGTATCCTTTCTCAGTTGTGGTTTTGCATGGATCCAGGGGCATATTTGCCTCTGCCAAGGAGGTTTTTTTTGTTTGTTTTTGTTTATAAGCAAGGTTATGCAAAAAAAAAAAAAAATGAACAGATTTGGTTGAAATTTCCAGGAGATGTTAAAATGATTAGATTTTGGTACTGTACAATTAACCCCCCTTTGCAAACAACAGTTTTTGCTCAATAACTTAACTATTTATGACAACATGATTCTGAGAGCTAGGTGTGGGCTTTCAGGGTCAAGTTATCATGTTATGATGGCAAATTTATCATGAAACTGCTTTCAGATGTGACAATATGTGAGCTACTCTGGCGGAGGTCTGCGCTCTCCAAGTGCTTTTTTGTTATAAATAGTATAAAGTTATACAAGTACTTGTGTTGTTACTTTTGAGCTGCTGTAACACCAATGACAGATCAAGTGAAGTTAATGTATTCTTGGATATTAATTGGTATTTTGGATTAAAAAAAAAACAGCCTGTCAAAATAATTTAGGAAAATAGCGACTCATAAAGTGAGGACTTTTAATTTGGAGGGCAGACCCCGGTGTACTTCCGGTGTTACGGATGTGTTTACTTTCTATGGGAGCCGAACAGACACGAGTCAGTGTAATGAAATTACATGCAAACTTTTAATTCTTAGAACAGAGCCCTCACTCTGAGCCAGGAGCCCTCGGGTGTCGGACCATGTACCCACGGGGTAAACCACTGCTCGGCCCGCCGCCGTACGGGCCTCCGCCGCCCCTCGGCTCTCCGTACAGACCCGGCGGGCCCTGCGGTGTTCTCCCTCCTAGACATTTACCCCCAGGACCATACCGTGGACCAACACCGGATTATATGCTCGGTAGACCCCCGAGAGGACTCTTCATCCGCGTACGTACCAAACAGGCTTGTGATAGTAGCCATAATGCTAAGTTAGCATCGTGTCATAATGTAATCCAGATGAGAGTTCAGTAGCATGATGCTAAAGGCTAACAGCTAATTTTAGACCTCAGGAAGATGCAGCTAGACTGTGTCCTAATGTTGCTGTATTAATGCTTGGATATCCAGACAACAACGTGAATTTCATAAGGTAAATGTATGTTGAGTTTAATTTTAAAATGACCATGTTTTGTGCATGCTTTCAAAGTACTGAGGCATAAAGAAAGTATAAATCACAGTCACTACTAACAGAAGCAGGATGGGCTACTTTGCCTACTATGAGTGCAGCATCTGTTTTGTTATCATTGCAAATATGTTAATAATGAAATTCAAGAAGCTTTCAACCTGGCCCGGGGGCCACATTTGGCACTCCTGCCACCTTAGGGCCAATCACATAGACGCACCAAAGATGTTTTAGGTGGGAAGGAACGACAGGGAGCTCCTGTGGAGGGGACCAGTGTCCACACACATGCAGCCTATGGTATTGTGTGTGAAAGGCATCTTAGCAGCCTTTTTGGTAATAGAGTATGTCAGTAATACACAAACGTTAAAGAAGTAACTTTGAAAATCACATTAACAAATCATAAACCATGTGTCTGTTAAGAAGCCAAATTAAAGCCATGCATTGTTTCGTTCATCTCTTACATTGTAGCTCTCCTCCTCTTTCCTTCTTATTCTTTCTCCCTTCCTACCACTAAACATTAAAGTCAAATCACATCCATATAGAAACTTTGGTTATCAGGCATCATTTTAAAGCAAAATCATCCATGTTAACAGTAATGAGGTTTATAACTCAAGAAATCTTGAGCAGTAATTAAAATCAAAACTACACATTTGTAGTTTGATAGAGACATATGGAAAAATGAAAAAGGTAAATAATATTAATTATTATTATGTTAGCATAATTATTTTATATAATACAATTTCATTACAAAGTTATCATAAGACCCATACCAGACTAGTCAACCAATAATCCCTATAGCCAAGGACTAGTTGACAAAAGAAATACTCGATAGTTGTATCAGTAGTTTTAATGCGTATGAGGAAATCGAGCCGATACCACAGCAAGAAAATACTCAGCAAGGTTTTTAAGTTACATTATCTCTGAATTCTTTATTTATGTCAATTTTTGGCCACAAAGTTGCAAATAACCATGATTGATGACTGAATTTTGGTGCCCTCCACTCTGCATTTTGAGAGTGAGTTGCACAAAACTCTCACTTTGCTGACAACAGACAGCTCACTGAAAATGGTCTACAACAACTTCAGCAACACGTGTTCATTTTTCACCGACATTGAAACTGGTAAGTTTGTGAAACCTTTTTGTCACATCTGAATAAATATATTGAGTTGTTTGTAAGCTGTTTAAATGCTTACATTGTAATAATCTGGGTTAAATTGTTGTTATACCATGTTTACCAAAGAAGCAATTACAGATAATTACTGCTTTTGAATAGGATTCTTACATCAAATTGAATTGTATTTTCTGTAATTTGTTCAAGTACAGATTTGTATTAACTGGGTATTTGTTTGATATTACAGACACCGGCATTGACGTTGTTCATACCTAATGTTTTGTTTAAAAAAATGGAATCAAGCTTTGTCAAAGCCTCTGGAACAAACAAGAGTTTGAAGCATTTTATCTTCAGCTGGTGGAAGAAGAAAAGATGGAAATGTTGATCTAAAATATACCATCAGTATGATTTTGTTTTGCTTTGTTTTTCATTTTTTTGTCTCATGGCCTTGAACGTCATCTTTGTTTAACATGAATTTTCTTGCAGATAGAGTTTCCCAGGACAAATGACATTCCTAAAAGCAAAAATGGAGATGAAGAGGGGGATAACCTCCAGAATTTTCAGCTGAATACTATTTTTTATTGTTGTCCTGAATTTTATTTTAATTTTTAACTTAAGACCAGTGTAAGAAATTTAAACTCATTTATGGTTTGGAAAACTCTGAATTAAAAAAAAAAAAACTAGATTCATTATGTTTTAGCTGTACTAAAGCTAAAATAATCTGTATAATGCTGGTGGTATGTCCCCAGTGAAGTTCCTGAAATATATTTATTGAGTGATCTAAAGTAAAAGTCTGGAAATATTTGATTACAGTAACCCGCATGATGTACAGTTGTAAATGTTACCAGTAATGTGTGAAAACAGCTTTCTGTGCTTCTCTAAACTGGTCCTCCTGGCTTTTTGAGCATGTGTATGATTGATTTAATCGATGAAAGAGCTGCTCAGAATCACAGCGCTGTCGTGTTGTAAGTTTTATTAACTACTTAAAAGTTCTTTTCAAAGACCAACCCCTCGTGCTGATGTTTTGTCATTGTTTAGCAAAGACAAACTAGATGATTTGTTATCAAAGTTAAAATTGTTATGATGTAGACTTTGCCCTAAGAGCGATGGTATTGTTTATTTGGTGGAGTTTGTTTTTATTTGTGTTTGTTCGTTTCTTGTGACCATGACAACATTGGAAAATTTGATTCAATCTCCTTTTTTGAACACTGTCAGTGAAAAAGAAGTTGTTTGTAAGTAGAAAAAAATCCCACTAAGTGCGTATGAGTTTAAAGCTGATTATTTTCAGTGATGCGGATGTCGTTAAATATGAGGTTTCCTGTGTTATCTTCTTCACTCTTTTAATGTAACTCATGAATAGTCTTAGTTTTTATAGTATTAAACCTTGTATCTGTGTTTGTAAAATTAAAATGTCATCCTGTTTCTGTGCAGAGTTTTAACCAATTTATAACTGTACTTAGAGAATATATAAAAGCTTTTGAGAACACTGTTTTTGTCTTTATTTCATATAATTGGTACCCTTCTTTAAACTACACAAAGGCATGCACATGATGGCCTCCTCTTGTCCCTGCGTTGATTCAGCGTGTCAAACTTGCACCTCATCCAGAATTGCAGCTGCAGTCTTCTGGTCACCGGTGACAGATTGATCACAGCAGCAGGAACAGCTAAAGCAGAAAGTTTAAAGACAAACTGATAAGACCACAATTGTTGACATGTAATCATGTGTAAGATTGTACAGACACAAACCTGACAGTTCAACCGGGTGATGACAGATGAATTCTCCTTTAGAAGTCTGTAAACAAAGAGAAAAATTCAGAGTTTGAATTAAACTGGTGACTTGGAGTTGACACGATCTTTGCCTTTGTATACATGTTTTTGTTAGCTTGGTTTCCCTGACTGAATTTTCTCACATATAAATGAACAAAATTTTTAATACAATAATTTACAAAACTCTTCACAGTGAAACTTGTAAGATTTCACCCTCTGTTTTTTCAGTGCTTTGACTATGATATCTATCAACACAGTCGACCTCAAGTCATCAGTTTACACGGTAACTCACTACACCTTAACACTGAGGCAGTTTCAACAGTGTCTACATGGATACATATATACATACAAAATTACACATATACATATAGATGCAAATATATACATCCAACACCCAACATGAATTCATATAGCCAATCATGAATCCCCATCACGGCGGCAAGAAAAAACCTTCTGATGGCCCTGCAGCAGCAAGTTCTGCAAGTTCCCTACAGTCCCGTCTAGACAGAACTAATGTACTCACAAACTAATGTTTCCACACGGACATGAATTTTCATCTTGACTTGGACTAAAACCAGTATGTGTTGTCACACACCCACACAACGCTAATTGGGTGAAAGTTCAGATTTTTTAACTTTGGCAATGGCAATTATAGAATCCCGGTTGCCCGGATCGCATGTGTTGTGTTGAATCGCAGGACGGTTTGCCCTGACGGTTGGCCGTCATGGCATGGAGAGTTGTTGCCCAAGTCGTGTTCGATATAACAGCGGCTTTAGAGTCGTTCCAAATAAACCCAGTCCATCAATCAGTCTTAATTTGGATTTAGCCAATTCATAACTAGTATTACTTCAAGATACTTAAGTGCAATCCTCCCACAGTGCAATGCATCTGTAGGAGGATTGCAGTTAACAGTGGCAAGAACAAATCTTTATGTTTTAGTTGAAAGTCTTTGAGTGGAGCCAGACTCATTTCGAGCAGCAATCCACCCAAGTTGAAACTGATTGCTCTGCAGGGCATAGTTAGCTACAAAGATAAATGAGCTCTGCTGGGCGAATACGAAAATACCTTTAGCACCTCGTCAACATTCCCCTGCCCTTGCTCCTCGTCAGTGTCAACGCAGTGATTTGGAAGAAATTAGAAATGAGGCTTAAAAACTAGGGCTGGGCATTGTTAAGAGGATTTGATTCAATTTCAATTCTTTTGGTGGCAGTTAAATTAGGTATCAATTCAGTAAGAAATAGAAATATACAAATAATTAGAGTAACTGTTGATAATTTTTTTTATTTCGATGCCAATGTGAACATACAGTGTATCACAGAAGTGAGTACACCCCTCACATATTTCCAAATATTTTATGATATCTTTTCATGGGACAGCAGTGAGGTAATGAAACTTTGATACAGTGTACAGTAGTGAGTGGGCAGCTTGTTGAAAAGTTTAAATTAACTGTCCCCTCAAAACAACTCGACACACAGCCATTAATGTCTAAACTTCTGGCAACAAAAGTGAGTACACTGAGTGAGAAGCTGATGGTTAAGGTGATGGACTGGCCAAGCATGTCTCCAAACCTAAACCCTACTGAGCATCTGTGTGAAGTCCTCTAAAGGAAAGTGGAGAAGTGCAAGGTCTCTAACATCCACCAGCTCCATCATGTGGTCATTAGTAAGTGGAAAAGGATTCCAGTGGCAAAATGTGAAGTTCTGGTGAACTCCCTCCCCAATAGGGTTAAAGTGATATTCCGGGATGGAACAACTTGGGTCCTATCACAAGGTTTAGGGCAGAAATTACCCCTACAGCAGTGTTTCTGTGCAGCAGAAGCCCAGGGCGCCCGCACCAAACCCCCCCTCCCTGCTCCGGGCCTGCTCGCTTGCCGAGTTCCTCTGCACTCAGACAGGGCCATATTTTACTTGACCAAAAACACAAAGGCGCCTCGTAGCCAGCTGTGGCTCTGCAGCGGAGGCCGTTTTTTGCCACGATGAGAACTAGAGCCTTATTTAGCGGTGTTTTTGTGTGAAAGTAACACGCTGAAAATTCTCTTAAAGTGTGAATGCAGACCGATATCAGATTTTTTCGGTGGGAGTCCATTAATGTGTGTTTTTGGTCAAGTAAATTCTGGCCCCGTCTGAGTGCAGAGGAATCGGCAAACGAGCAGGCCCGGAGCAGGGAGGGGGGGTTGGTGCGGGCGCCCTGGGCTTCTGCTGCACAGAAACACTGCTGTAGGGGTAATTTCTGCCCTAAACCTTGTGATAGGACCCAACTTGTTCCATCCCGGAATATCGCTTTAAGGCAGTGCTGAAAAATAATGGTGGCCGCACAAAATTTAGACACTTTGGGGCCAATTTGGACACTTTGACTTAGGGGTGTACTCACTTTTGTTGCCAGAAGTTTAGACATTAATGGCTGTGTGTCGAGTTGTTTTGAGGGGACAGTGAATTTAAACTGTTTAACAAGCTGCCCACTCACTACTGTACACTGTATCAAAGTTTCATTACCTCACTGCTGTCCAATGAAAAGATATCATATAATATTTGGAAATATGTGAGGGGTGTACTCACTTCTGTGATACACTGTATGTGGTGTGTCACCTCATAATTTTGAGCGAATATCTGAAAATAAAAATTTACACAGTAAAAAATTATTTGTGGAGTACAAAAGTAAAAACTTGACAGTTAGCACTATAGTAATAAATGTCCACCTGGTCTTTATAGTCAATAAATGTGTCAGGAATGGTTCTTTGATTACATTTTTCACCCTTTTTAACAAAAGTAAAAGTTAACAGTTCTTGCAAGTATATGTCATCATTGTGCTATAAATGCTTAAAACAGTGTGCAATTATCTGAATAAAAATGTATGTGAATTTTCAATAGGATTATCTTAGTGTGTTACATGTTCGTTATAAATTAACTTGCAGAAATGCTCTTAGATTGCCAAAATTAAATTTAACCTATTTTACAATAAAGATTTTTGTTTGCCTCGAGCATTGGGTGTTCATTTTACAGCCCGTTATATTCGACTATGTCCAGGCATTTTTTTTTTTTTTAACTGATGATAGTATCTGAAGCATTTCCTGTCAAGCTGAAGACAGAGATCTCGACATCTCTTTCTCTAGTATTTCTAAAAATTAATATTTATGGAATCTATTAAAAAAACAAGCTATTATCAAAAATACAATAAATGACAAAAAAGATGGGGAAATATGTTGAAAATACAGCAACAGAAAAATACAGCAAAAAATGAAAAGAAAACACACCAGAATGGTCCTAATGCTATTGCGTTTAATATTTTACATTATTTACACAGAAAATGCTGATAAACCGCTGTTAAATAACTCTTGTTCGGCTCTCAATCCTGTCACTCTGCAAGCACGTCTTCTTCTGCAACCAGTGACAGCTAGATGAACACTGAAAAACTGCACAGCGCCCCCCACTGTCCGGGAGGTGTATCGATTCCGAAGATTTGCTGAATTGATATTGAATTGGGAGGGGAATAATTGCAATGGATTGATGAATAAATATTTCTTCCCACCCCTAACAGAAAACTTGTGTAGCTTTGTACTGCATTTCTTGCGGGGAGTTTGCAGTGATTCCGTTTTGAAACCGTAATGTTTTTACTGACGCTCGCCTGTTGCATTCACATAGGACACACCTGTAAACCTGTAGTGCAGTTTAAGTTAGCTCTCACCCTTTGACATATTTATAACTTTATTCAAACAAGAGTATGTTTGGAGACATGTTTCTATGTTGCTCTTGAGGACTTACTGTTAACCAGAATCTCGAATCTGTGAGTCCACAAAATTCATACATTTCAAATGTTATCTTAAGTAAATGCAGCTCTGTCCTGTAAAGTGCCATAACATGAACTTTGAACACTCTCAGCCCCCCTGTAGCAGCTTCCCCGTAGACCATAACTCAGCGATTCCTTTGGGGAGCAGGCAGCAGAACGCCCCTCCTGTAGATCCACCGCAGATCCCAAAGTGGAAACCTCTTCCTGTGGCACGGCAGCCCTCTGACGACAGGTACAAGTTTCATTATATTACAATTTCATCAATTAAAAGGTCTAAGCTGAAGCAGTTGTACCAGGGGACTTTTTGTTGTTTCTGGTATTTGAAGCACATGTGTTTTAACATTTTCAGCGCCCAGGCTGGTGAGGAGTTTCTGAGATGCATAGCAGCAAACAAACCTCTTCCAAAGTATCTCAAAGGAGACATGGCTTTAAACCTGGCTGAGGCATTCAAGTCGGCCAACATCCTAAAGGAAGCAGTTAAGTCAGACCCTGAGCTTCAAAAGCAGTTGACAAGGAGCAGAAGCCGCAGTCCTGGTAGAAGCCGTGGCCGAAGTCGTGGAAGATCTAGAGCCAAGAGCAGAGCACGCAGCAAAAGCAGAGCACGCAGCAAAAGCAGAGCACGCAGCAAAAGCAGAGCACGCAGCAAAAGCAGAGAACGGAGCAAAAGCAGAGGACGCAGCAGAAGCAGAGGACGCAGCAGAAGCAGAGGACGCAGCAAAAGTCGTGTTCGTGGGAAGAGTCGGGCACGGAGCAAGAGTAGAGCTAGAAGTAGGAGTACGAGCCAGAGCAAAAGCAAGAGTCACATTCGCAGCAAGAGTCGGGCCAGGAGGTCCAAGTCCCGAAGTAACAGCAATGAAAGGAGTAGGGACAAAGACAGAAAGAGAAAAAGGAGTCGCAGTCGAAGCAGCAGTCAAAACAGCACTAATCTGACAGGGACCAGTCTCCTAGAAGGACTAAAGATGGTCATGAGCAGCAAAGAAATGGAGAATCGGTTGCCCGATCTTAAGGAGGCCATCCTCACAATCAAGGTAGAGCTCACCAGTTATTTGCAAAATTCTTGTCTGATGTCAGTAAAAACCTTGTTGGATGGAAATTTATTTGTTTTTGTAGGTACTCATTTTTTTACTTTTAGGGAAGGAAAATTCCAGCTTTTGCTTTTATGTGGCAGTACATATGTTTTATTACAGGTTAAATTGACAGAAGACAGAGCTATTGAATAGAATAGAATAGAATATTCTTTATTGATCCCCCTTGGGGGAAATTTTTTTGTTACAGCAGCTCACAAAAAAAGTGCAAAAATGCAATAACAATAAAAATAGAATAATGATAATAGAATA
The DNA here is from genome assembly GCA_036419115.1 of Scarus forsteni. NCBI lineage: Eukaryota > Metazoa > Chordata > Actinopteri > Labriformes > Labridae > Scarus > Scarus forsteni. Next base: position 4,275,137 of record JAZDUH010000347.1, on the reverse strand, counting down.
TAAAATTAGAAATTTAAAGAAATATAAAGATATATAGGAAAGTAGAAAAAATATTACTATTTACATATTTATATAGGAGCAAGATAGGGAGAAATAGGGAGAAATGAGATATATGAGAGGGAGAAATATAGGGAGAAATTTTTGTTGTCAAAGAAAGCCAAACCATGCATTTTCACATGTGATAACCAGCTTGACTCGACTTGCCTCTACTTTGCTTTGGTACAAGATTCTTTGGCGTTACTGTATATCTTGTTTGTACTACCTTGAAGTAGGCAGAGTCCTTGGTGTACAGTCGTGAGATCTGCTGTCATGTCCAATCAAAACAAAAATGAAAGACATTGAAGTGACCACATTGCAGGCTCTCATTCAACAGCTGTTTGTCGTAGAAACAGTTGCCGTGACATCATAGTATGGAGGCTGGGCATCTTTGCAGTTGTTCAGCAACCATCTGCAAGGACTGCAAAATGGTTGGAAACCAAGTGTAATCACTTGTCATTGTATTTTCCCTGACTGATAATCTATACATGATAGCCACATCCATGAGCACCAAATTGATCAGGTTGATGAGAAGGAAATCCTCAAACAGGAAGTTGCAGCTTGATGTTTTACATTGTAAGTGTGGTAGTTTCCTCCAGATCAAACTGCTATGTTTTAATTCCACAATAACTTGATAATATTTTTACCTTCACTGATTAAGTTCAAGCTTTAAAAACCCTGGCAGTTGAATACGTTACTGAAGTTTACTATGAACAAGATATGTGCACCAACTTGTTAACAGCAACGTCCAAGAACATATTGAAAAAATCCAATGCTTATAGTCCATGTTGGTCTTCAAAAACACATACTCTGCTCCACTCGATTCTCCTGCATGTCTGCATGAAAATGTACCAACACTGTCTGGGAGGTGGACATGGATGAATGGTAATGACTGAATCTGTTTTGGAGCTATAAAATCTGTATCAGCAGATATCAAAATTTCTCATTATAGCCATTTATATTAGCCATATATCTCATATATATTAGCTGTAATACTCACAAAATGTACCAATGTAGTACAATGTAGTACCCTTTTACTGCTGGAAATTTGTATTTTATAAACAATGTCTCTTATTAGACAATGAAATGTTGTTTTCCTTGGCTAACATTGATTTTTTCATGCAAATGGGCTGCCACAGTGAGAGCCAATTTTAGTAAAAGAGATATCTCGTACTGTTATTGAAAATATATCGCCGTTGGCAGTGATAATTTTGGAAATGTCCTGAAATTGGATATCAGCAAAAATCAAATACAGTGCATGTGTTCAATCTGTTCATCATTGCATCATTGAGACTTATTATCAAAGTAAGACAACCAGAACCAGGTTGAGTTGAGGTGGATACATTCAGTACTTCATTTTTTTCACAAATTTTTTAACAGATTTATTCAAAGCTGAGAACAGTCTCATAACATTGAATATATGGATCCGTCTTGACCAGTATAGTCCACAATTCAGAGTTTTTACTGTCAAATATCACAAGAATAACTTATCAGCAGGTCCTACTTTTTGAGTTTGATTTTTTAGCCATACCAATCTTTATTTAACCAAGCCAAATTTTGTGAGAATTCATCATTAGAGAACTTTTGCTATCATTAAGGAGTCATTACCTAATGCCTCAAACCACCCCATCATTGCATCTGAAACTCATGTGTGACTGGAACACCACAAAGATTTATATAAAAGATCCAAGAAAATTTGTCTCTGTGCAACAAATTGCACAATGAAATTAAACTGCGGTTGAAACAAAACACAACAAAAAAACAAAACAAAACTAGAGAAGCACTCGGAGAGCACAGACCTCCGCCAGCACCACAGTCCTCAGCCATATTGTCATTTTGTCCATAAATATTACTCCTACCTTTATTTCATCGACATATTTAGTTACTTGACCATGAAAACATACCATTAGCAAGTGGATTCATAATGATATCTATTTTAGTTCAGTAGTTATTCACAGAAATTTTTCGCCATGGTGGCTAGACGCTGATCCGGACCAACACCAAAATCGAATCAGTTCTTCCTTTTCCCATGCTGAACATTTCCTGAAAATTTCATCCAAATCCATCCATTACTTTTTGAGATATTTTGTTCACAGGCAGACAGATGGACAAACTCTCCCGAAAACATAACCTCCTTGGCGGAGGTAATCATTAGACATTAACGAGTGCAGACGGTCCCTTCAGCAACCTCACAGCCTGAGTGAAGAAGCTGTTCTGCAGTCTGGTGGTACAGTGGATACTCCTGTGCCTTTAGATGGTGTTTACATGGCTCCGTTTTTAGTCTAAAACAGAGAGTTTTTATTGCATTTCACCTCCTGTTTACATGAGAATGGTGCTTGGAGAGCCTTAATCCATAAAATTTTGAAACCAGGGTCCAGGGTGTTAAGTTTTGAAAACGGCACCATGAAGACGGGATTGAGCGTTTGGTGTTAAACGCTGATGTCACCATTTGTGCAGTACTCTTTCACATTAAGGCTGCACGTGCATACCAGGAACAACTACAGCTTCGTCTACCGAGTAACGCTTGCTGCTTACTGTGCTCGGTTTGTTATCCAGACAGACTTGTTGTCCTGACAAGAAGCTCCTGCATCTTGGTATGTCCACTCGCCATTGCTGTTTGTGACAAGTTTTTCTTGTTTGCGCGTGTGTTTTAGCACTGCTGTTTCTCTGCAAACCTACATTGCCATCTACTGGACTGGTACGCACGCTACAGCGTTTTCAGTTGTTCTGGCATCTCCATGTGAACGCTGATTCCTTTTGAAAATGCAGAGGAAAAACCTTTACGTTTCTGGTGAAAACGTCTCCATGTAAACAGAGCCTTAGTCCAATGGTAGCAGGGTGAACAGGCTGTGGCTGAGGTGCGTGTTGTCCTCCAGTATCCTTTTGGTTCTTCGAAGGCACCTCACCTCCCTGATATCACCGATGCTCGGTAGATGTGTATCAGTCATGTTTGATATGTTCTAAGCACTCTTTGCAGAGTCCTCCTGTCCTTGGCCGTCCACATCCCATGCCAGTTAGTCATGTTTCGAGTCGGGATGCTTTCAATTGCTCCTTCGTAGAAGTTAACCAGAACTTGCTGTGAGAATTTTGATTTCTTAAGTTTCCTTAAGAAAACAGCCATTAGATAAGCATGATCTGAATGCCCTGAAATAGTCCCAAAATGTAAAAGGTTGATTAATGAAGTGGCCTAAAAAGAGAAGGGTCACCATTCCTTTTGAGTTTTGTGCTCTATATGAAATGATTATTTTCAAGACGTTAAGATGACGTGCTTTTTGCCAAGTATGATTAATATTTAAGTCAAGTTTGCTGTTCAGATTTCTAGTCTGATTATGAAGTTGTAATAACTTTGCCATGCTGTTTTTGTTCAGGCCTCAGATGGTAACAAAAAGGACAAGCTGGATAAAGACAAATATCAACAAGAAACCAGCCAAGAAAACTCACTGATGGATAACGACTGCATGCTCCTTCCTCATGAGAGAGTAGGCAGTGACTTCTTCTGGCTCCAAGGTCAAAGTCAAGACGACGCTGCTGCCCAAAAACCTGATGAGTTTGAAGATGAAGAATCTTTCCTGTATGGAAATGGAGACAAACCACAGGAGGAAGACAGTCTGGCTGTTGGCATTCAGCAGGACAGTCAGAGCATGTCTATGCTTGGCGGTCTTCAGTTGAGTTCTTTAAACTTAGCCAAGCTGGACATCACTGAATGCGAGAAGTTCAAAAACATATTGAAAAGTGTGGGCTCAACAGGGCCTGGTAATATGATGGGACAGATGGAGCTGCCCTTTCCAACAGGTTCAGCCACAGACCCCACGGCAGCAGCCCTTGCATTGCCAGCTCTGGATAGCCCGAACGTTCGGCAAGCTCTGGAGTCTCTGCAGTCGCTGATCAAAGGTGAGGATCCTGCCTTGAATAATAAAGGCACCTGTATAAAGTTGTTCAGAGATTATTTGATCTTGTTGGCATTTTATATTTTACGTACTAGCACCACCACAGTGCAGTCAGTTTGTTAGGATTTACTCCATTTTTATTAACTCTTTAATGGTTCAAGCTAATACGCTTGTTCCTGTTCAGAAAGAGGCTGAACAGGAACAAGAGAGAGAGAGGCAGATGCATTAAATGTGGTTAAGTTTTGCCAAAAGTGAGAACCATCAGCAAAACTGCAAACATTTTTTCACCAAAAGAGCAAAAAATAATACACTAAGTTTTTTTTGACAGAGAAGATGGTTTAGCCTTTCCCTTTCCATCTATGGCAAGAGTTTGCAAAAAAAAAAAAAAAAGTTTTCTTTTCGATTCTTAACTCATCTTGAGGCGGGCAGTCGTTAGGTATCATTTGCATTCCTCTGCCTACAGTCATCGGATAAACCCTTCAGCAAACCCAAATGGTCCTGTGTGCCTGTTTAAAAAATAATTATAAACAAGTAAAAATGAAAGTAGTTTATTGCAGTTTGGTCAGAATAACCCTTAACTACTTAGAAACTGTTCAGTAAAATCTACTGAAAATCTCCAGGATGACAGTCAGGGACCAGAGAGAGAACAATCCTGTGTAAGATTTTTGTCAACTATCACAGGTTTGTTTTTTTGATCAGAAATGAGAAAAATATCAAAGCTCTGATTGATATTTGACCATACTGAAGTGGGAAGAAGTTAAAAACTTTTTAGGCAAACAGCTTTAAATGTGAAGGTCTGTATTTGTTGATATGACTGTTTCGAAATACGGGACAATATTCATGCGGTTTGGCCGTAGTCAAAAAACTTGTTTACGTGCCATTCCACGTGCTCCGAGTATGAAAAATGCTTGTGTGACCACAGCCAAAACAAATGAAGGGCAGCGGCACGAGAGCATTTGCGGTCGTGACGTCATCGATGGAAAATAAAGTGTGTAATATCTATAAAACCGTAGCAGCACAAACAAAAGTATTGACGGCACAAACAAAGCCCTAAGGAACGGCACCATTTCAGGTCCAATCGGAGCAAATTGGGGGGCTGGATGATGGCATCGCCATAAAAATAAAGTGTGTAATATCTGTAAAACTGTAGCAGCACAAACACTTTCTACGCCACAAACGAAGCAATAATGAGCGTCATCATTTCGGGTCCATTTGGAGGAAATGGGGGGCTGGGTGAACTCTGGATGACCTATAAAATAATATGTAGTAACTTAAAAACCATACAAACAATTTTTACGGCACAAACCAGCGCAAACAAAGCACTAACGAAATGGACTATTTTCCCGAAATTTTGCGTGGGGTGGGGGGCCAGCTTCACGCAGGTGCCTGTCACTTTTTTTTTTTTTTTTTACTTTGTTTTAGAGCTGTCACCTCATATTCAATACTAACCATTTGAGTATAGAGACAAATATCCATCACCAAATAGTCAATAAATATTCTTATATAAAATATTGAGTGTAGCAGCCCATCAGAGTGCCTGAAGCTGTGGACCGTTTCATCCAACAGAGGGCGCTCTCAGTGCAGCTTGACTGTCACATTCGCTGCTCTCTTGATCTCAGTACACAAAGGGGTGGCTCTCCGAGCACATGATAACAACAATGAATGATCTGAGGAGCAGCTCTGTGGCATTTTGGGTTCTACACCATTGATGGCAACTTTAAATCAGAGGCTGGGCTCTGTGTTGGTTACGTGCAAAGCAGTTTACTCACTCATCCTCTGTCAAATTTGCGGAGTTTGAGGTCTTAAATTGTCTTAAATTTACCATAAATTTGCTGTGATTATTACATTTTTAGATGGTGCGTTTAATGCCAACGGGAAAGCACTGTAGCCTGCAGGTCCGTCTTGCCAGCCTCCGTTGTCCAACGAATTCACTTGGCTGAATTCTTAATCAGGGAAGAGAGGCGAAAGCAGCAGAATACGGACATGATGACAACCAGAAGTTGAGAACAGATATGCCGATTAGTCTATTGTCCTCATGGCTATGTAGTGAAACTTGGTGAAATCTGCCCTCCTCAGAAGTTTGCTTTTAGGGATTGTCTTTGATGAGGTTCATGTCACATGTCAGTGTTAAATGAATCATCTGTGTGGTACAATTTAGTTTAAGACGATAGTAAAAGGTCTTTATCTGTTAGCAGTTAAGTTAGTGGCTAACGGATAATGGTCATTAACTGTTGTTAGCTGTTAGCGGCTAAGTTAGCCGCTTTGGATTACATCCATGAACTGTTGTTAACTGTTGTTAGCCATTAGCCACTACATTAGCCGTAATGTATGCTACATTATTGGTGGCAACCCTGCTTGATGTGGATTGGTCTGTGATGAATGTGACGAGCCAAACTATTGTCCAATCACAAGCTTGTGTGTTTTTTTTTTTTTTACGTTTTGCCCCTGAAAACAAATTCAAAGGGCTCCTACCCAGACGGACTAGTGAAATATTTCTGTGGCAGATATATGGAGCTGTCCATCTGGCTTGTCAGGTTAAAAGCACTGTGGCCCGCTGTAAAACATCTAATAATTTGAATTTTTTTCATTGTTTCACTGTTTAACGTGCAGTAAATATGAGATTGAAACTTCTTCTGATCGATTAATAGGTGTTTTACGGTACATGTCATACAACATCAGACTGCGGGACGTGTCACCATTCGCAGTTGTCGAGGTGAGCAGAAAGATGCTGAGGTGGGAAAGTGTGAGTCCAATGAAAAATGGATGGAAGATATTTTATTTAAGAGAGGGTTGACCCTGCTGATAACAACAACGTGTAAATTCTGTGTTAAGGGCTTTTTCTTTAGAGACTATGGGGCTCAAAGCCCTCGAGTCGCACATGAGAGGAGATGAACACCAGCGGTATGTGGCAGCAGCTAGCCGAGCCAGGGTAATTCCTGTGTTGCTTCCATCACAACCTAACATTAGGTCAGACGCCACCTCTCAGTCGGCTATGACGAGCTTCATTTCACCAATGGAGACCCATATGGCAGATGTACTATGGGTACCATACTGTTGTGAGGCACTGTTCATTTAAATCAAACGAAGACATGGGGGGGGTATTTGCTGCTTTGTTCCTTGATTCCTAGCTTGCCAAGTCGTTCACCTGTGGGGAAAATAAAACTGCCTAACGTCGCTAAATATGGCATTGCTTCATTCATCAAGAAGGTGTTATCATGCAGCGTCAGTGAGAAGACATACGTTGTCTTGTTTGATGGGAGCATGAACAAAACTGCTATAACTAAACAAATGGACCTTCATTTGCAGTTCTGAGGCACAGATGGAGCGGGAACACAGCATGTCATTTCCTTCCCCCCCAAAAAAAGAAATAAATGCCCACCGTGTGCTTGGATTTTGTTTATAATAAAATAGAGTAATTTCTACCACAGAAATTGTCACAACATTTTTGGGTCTTAAATAATATTTTTGAGGTCTAAAATGTCTGAAAAACATTAAATTTGACTTTAAAATGGTGCAAGAACCCTGTTCAATGATCTGGGTGCTTGTTTGAAAACTGCTTTGAAGAGTGACGGCCTTACTTTGTTGTTGCGCTACTTTAAGACTAAGATTAGCACTTGATGTCATTTTTGAAGGAAATACATACGAAACCAAAGTGCAAGGTGCGTGTGCTAACCACAGCAGACATGCTTTGTTCTGTGTTGGCGTATTTCTTTAACAACAGATTTTCATTAGTTTACAGCATCGATGATGGTGGTCCTGTTTTTTAGTTTGTATGACTTTTCATCACGCCTTCCTCAAAGGCCTCGACCCTTTACCCCGTACACAAACATAAGTAACTGCTGAGTAAGATGTTCTTACGTTTAACATTACAATGACATACACCACTGTAGGGAAATTTTAATCATTAAAAAATGTTCGTGGTTTGATGAGTGTTTTTGAATATAGTTTCTACAGACTCCTTTACAGAGAGCATTTGTTCACTCCAGCAAACACTTTTCAATTTCTAGGATATCAGTCTCACACATCTGTGATGCCTGCTGTGTCTGTCTGCCTGCCGGGGCCCTGGGGAAGATCTCGTCACTAATATTTACAACAAGAGCTTGAAAAATCTGGTGCTCCCCAGATGTGGATGATGAGTTTATTTGAACATCTAATATAGAGGAATACACAAGCAATACCTGTCAATTAAACACACCTCCACTGCTGTTATAGTAAGATAAAACATATACTTATATTGTTTGTTTTTGTTGTCCTGCTTAGCAACAAAGGAAAAACGGGCAAAGACGGATGAGAGTGGCACATCTCAGAAATCCTCTGATAAACACAGGGTAAAGGATGTGAAAGACATAGCAATGACAGAAGTGATTTGTTAAGTCAGATATATAAAAATAATGCTAATGCTCTCATCTGTTAACAGGTTGGAGTTGTCAAGGACAAGGAGAAAGAAAAACAAGGAAGAAAAGCCAAAATGGAGTCCTTGATGAAACAGCTTGAAGAGTTGTTACAACAGGATGGTAGAACTATTTCTTTAACAGATTAATACTTTTTCATTTTGCAAGCATATATACTCAATTTGGTTTGCTGATGTCATATTGTCCATTTGCAGGATCAAGTTTTCTGACTCCAGTAATTGGATTTTACTGCAAGAAGTGTGAGGAGTTTATCAGTGATTTGAGCTTAGCTGACAACCATGCAGCCAAGCACCACAGCAGTAATGCTAGCAGTGTAAGTATTGAGCCATGAACGGGGGTTATTTGTGAAAAGATCGGCAAGCATCATGTGATCAGCAAGTAGGACTGTAGGACAAAAAGAGTGTCAGCTTGCTTTGACAACTATGTGGAGCTGTGGCACTGGCTTCTTAACTTAGTATCTATACGTAGTGTGCTTACGTTTCGTGAGAATTGCAGGAAAATTAAAATATTGATGTAAACTCAAAGTTAAAGGTTCTTTGGGCCCTTGCACAGCACACCAAAACAGTGCAGTCTGCTGGAAAGATATTCTGTTTGGCCCATGGCAACATATCTCGCATGCAAAGTTCATTTTTCTTTTAAAGCCTCTATCATAGAGGTGGAAGGCTTTACGCTCATCTTAATCAATAATACACTTACACAAACTGAACGTCTAGGTGGCATTCTTGTTTATCAAAAGTAACAGATTAGAAATAAAGTTGTGTTTTGTTGAAGACAAAAGAATCAAAGAAGATTGACTCATGTTAAGGTTAAAACAGTGTCGTTCCCGAACACTTCAATGTTCTTATAATACAGCTGACCGTTGACTGAGGAATATTGAGGATTCAGCTTCAGTTCCAGCTCTGAACTGGACAGACCAGGACATTTTTTGACAAGGCTATGGACTAGTTTATTTTGTTCTATTGAATTAGACATTTCGACATCAGCGTGTTCATGACTTTGACATGTGGGTCGACAGTTTTTGAGCTTCTGCATTCAAACTTGGGGTTGCTGCTGGGAAATTTTTACATTCTTGTCCTTTTTCATTTGATCCCTATAATCAACACGCCCTTCTAGTCCAAATTACAAAACCTCTTTATCTCTCACGATAATGGTTTGGCTTACACCTCAGCTGTGGTGATCCATTGATGCAGATTTCTTTTTGTGTTTTCAGCAGAAAAGTCAGACGGACAAACCCAAGGGAGACGGCAAGGAAGCACACTCGCACTATTCAGACAGGAGAGACCACAAGGACAACAGTCACCGCCGAGACACAGGACATCACAGCAATAACAGTGACCGCAGAGACAGGACAGATGACAGGAATCACAAAAACAGACACGATGACGAACACAGGAGCCACAGGGTTGGTCAGGAGAGCAGCTTCCTGAGAGAGGAGATGAAAAAAGAGAGGATGCTCATCACGGTGTCCCAAGTACCAGCACCTCCAGATATGAAAGTAAAGGAGGAGATGGACAAGGAGAAAGCCAAAGGTAGCAAAGTTAAGGAGGAAAATGGAAATAAAAAGGGGAAGTCCACCAAGGAAGACAGAGACAAAGATAAAAAAGACAAAGAAGAGAGCAGTGATAGTGATGATGACAAGAGAAAGAAAAGAAAAACAAAATCAGGAAAGAATATCACAGAGAGCAGTGATAGTGAAGATAACAGAAAGAAAAGAAAAACAAATTCAGGAAAGAATATCACAGAGAGCAGTGATAGTGAAGATGACAGAAAGAAAAGAAATGCTAAATCAGGAAAGAATATCACAGACAGCAGTGATGGTAGCGACTCTGACAGCAGAAAAAAGTCCAGAACAAAATCACCTAAAAAGAAGAAGAAGGAGAAAAAGAAGAGAAGGCACAAGTCCAAAAGGTCCTAACTGATGCTCGTCATTCTGTCTCTAAACAATCTTTTGGTGCCCAAATTTTCTACCTTTACAGGCAAGAGTTTTGCCCTTGAAAACGTTTTGTTGCTTCATTTTTTCTGCCTTTTAGTTTGTTTCTCTGATGTTTGTTCAGAAGACAAATCACGGTTTGAAGGAACTGTTTCACATGTCTTTGTGGTCAGACGTAAATGTTTTCCAGCTGCATCAAGTTTGGACATGAGACTTTATGTCATTCGGTTTATCTGTAGATACGATGTTAATAAGCTCCCACATCCCAGTATTTCTGATTTCATGTTCGAAAATAAAGCAGTCAATTTTTTTTTTTTTTTTTTATATATATCCCTCTAAACTCTGCTCATCAATGTGCTGAAGGACCAACAGCGTTGTAATGTTAGACAAATTTGTATTTTGATGCTCTTATTTCTCAACTCTTTTTATATAAAATCCACAGTTGAACCGGTCTTGCAGTTTTGTGGTGTTTTAGAGCTTGAATTAATAAAGGTTTTCAATTTTTTTTTTTTTTAAGACATGAACATTTCTTTTCTTGCAGTGCATTACTTATGACAATCAAAGCTGAGTTTGTCATGCCGAGGTTTGGCTAAATTAGGTAAAGTATAGATTAATAATACTTTTATCATATATAAGGTGTTTTCAAAGTTATTTGCCTATAGTAAATGTAATGGCTGCAGGATTTGCTTTCATGACACTTTTTTGTTCCAAAGAGGTCATTTTTTTATGGTACTTATTTTTTTTAAGTTCTTTACAGTCTTCAAGGTTTCGTTCATGCCTGTCTACGTGATGGAAGACTCCAGTACACAAAACTATTAAGTTCATGTCATCAAGACCTCCTCTTCTCATGGGAACAGCTGTACCAAATTCAGGGCTTCTCAGTCAGTGGTCTTTCTTACTATTCCTACAGATACTTGCAAAGTCTTCGTGGTCCCATGTCTTGCAAAATCAGTTTTCTTGCATGTAATGTTATTAGAGGGAGCTTGGGGAGCAACAGAATAAACGTCTTCCCTGACCCCCTGAGCCATGTTGCTGCTCGTCTCCTTGAGCTGATAAATGGGTCCAGGATAGACGGGACCACAGAGAACCACCACTTTTTCACAGGCCCTCCTGCTGACCTGCTCTTCCTCCATCTGCAACAGCTAGACTAGCAAGCAGGCCTTGGCTTCCCTTCTAACTCCAATGATGATTGGCTGTCATGGCACAGCCACTTGCCCCGTCCTGAAATATTCAATTTTTTCAACTTCGGCGACCGAGCAACACAACCTTGTCGCACCTCCATTGTGACCCAGTACCGTGACTAAAGGCCCATTTATACTGAACATTATATACCGATCCATATACAGACGGATCCTTGTGTCCGTGCCCTGTGTTCATTTCGTCTGAATTTCTGTACGTTTCCATAAGCATACAGATAGGGGCCAAACAGCAGCACCACTGAAAACTGTGGGGGCAGTGCTGCTGATATTATCCATTATGTAGCTCTAGTGAGACACAAGTAAGAAAAAAAAATGGAAAACTTTTTGAAGAGAAACTCTCTGATGTAGGGGCTGTTTGCACAAGGTCTAATATGGCCAAATCCAAAGAGTTTTGATTGCATTTTCATGGGGACGGTGCCTGGAGTGCTTAAATCTGCAAACCTTTGCAACCAGGGTCCAGACTGGAGAGCTTTGAATACGTTCTCCATGCAGCGCCATGTAAACCACAATCAGAGCATTTTAATAGTGATCGCATGCACAGTACTCTTTCACATGAAGGCTGCACGCGCATACCCGGAACTGCTACAGCTTCGGCCGTCTACCGAGTAACCCGTGTGCCGCTTCCCATGCCCTGTTTGTTATCCAGACAAAACTATCCAGACAAGAAACTCCTGCGTCTTCATACGTCCACTCGCCATTGCTGTTTGTGAAAAGTTTGTCTTGTTTGTACGTTTGTTGTAGCAGCACTGTTTCTCTGCAAACCTACATCTCCATTACTGGACTGGCATGCACACTACAGTGTTTCCATTTGTTTCTGTCTGAATGCGCATTGAGTTTGAAAACGCAAAGGGAAAAGCTTGGAGTTTAAGGTGTCTCCGTGTAAACATGGCCTTAGTTAGAAATTACAAACATCTATATGATGTCACTTCACCTGGACACCGGGACATACAAATACAAGAAAAATAGCGAAGAGGAGACTGGAGAGCAGTTTGATATCAGTTGGCTGATAGCAAGGTTGCTTAATAGTTGATGCATGGAAGTATGTGAGCAGTGACGCTAATGTCATTTGAAAATGATATATACATTTTCGTGCATAAAGGGAGTATAAACGGGCCTTAGGTCACCAAGGTTGCTTCTGTCACATTGCAAACACACCAGGACATGGGACCTTTTAAATGGTATTTTATTTATTGGTTATTTATTATCATTCACTTTATGTACACGAAAAGAATGAACATTCAGTATTTTTTTTATTACTTGTGAGAGACTTTAAATTTAAGCAAGCGGATGAACGCTGTCTTTATTGTATCCTTTTTGGGATATTTAAGACCTGCTTCACTAAACATAAATATTGAAGCAGCAGGACACTGAATAATCAGCATTTAAACACAGTTTTCTTTTGTTCCCTCATTGGAAAAGTTCATATTCTTTGAATATAAAATTTTACGCACTTGTTTTGGTAAAGAAAATTCCAGACTTTAAAAAAGCTGCATTTTAGCACCTGATTGGAAAACAACATATACACCACAGCTTTGTGGATTAACACTTAATCCTATGTAATTAATTTGATATATTTGATAAAGCAGTACCTGCATATTAACCTTTTCTTAGAGTAACATTACAGTTGTTTTTAAAATGTTTATGACCTAGCCAAGGTGAGCCAAGCTGTAGCTTCTAAAAATGTTCCTATGCTTCAGATGTAATTCAAATATAATTTTATATTCTCTGTAAGTATATATATGTATGTATATGTATATATATGTATATATATATGTATATCTATATATGTATATGTATGTATATGTATATATGTATATGTATATATATATGTATGTATATGTATATGTGTATATATATGTGTGTATATGTGTATATATGTATATATATGTATGTATGTATATGTATGTATGTATATATGTATATACATGTGTATATATATGTAGATATGTATACATATATATATATGTGTATATATATATGTAGATATGTATACATATCTATGTGTATATATACATGTAGATATGTATACATATATATGTGTATATATATATGTTGATATGTGTATCTATATATTTGTATATATATGTGTGTGTGTGTATATATATATATATATTTATGTATATATATATATATATATATATATAGATATATAGATATATAGATATATAGATAGATATAGATATAGATATATATATATGTATCTTATTTTGAACCCCACCAAAATCAGATCCCTTCTACATCATGCCCCATTTAACATTTACTGAAATTTTAGACAAAACCTGATTATACATTTTCAGTAATTTCATTCATAGAAAAACAAACCAACAAAATAACAAACACCAACAAAGTATATATTTGCTCAGCTGAGATAAATGAATTGCTTTGTATTGTACAATTGTTTGTTTTTTAAGCACTTTACCAGATGTGTTTCACAGCTTCGTAACCTTCGAAGGGTAAATATGATGCCTTCATTTAGATAAAGATTATGTTAATGTATATATGTATATATATATATATATGTATGTATATGTATATGTGTATATATGTGTATATATGTATATATGTATGTATGTATATGTATGTATGTATATATGTATATTATATATGGGTCACTCTGGCTGCCTCCCACTATATATCCTGTATATATATGTGTGTATATATATATATATATATATGTGTGTGATTATATGTCTGTATATATATATATATATATAGCTGTAGCTGTAGCTGTAGCTGGTTCAGACCTGGTGGCTGACCTAGGACCAGTTCTTTGTTTCTCCACCCCAGCACTGGCCCCAGGCCCTCAAACCTGGTGTGAGTGTGAACTAAAGTGTGAACTAATTCTGTGCTGGGCCAGTTCAGTGCATATATATATATATATATATATATATATATGAATGATTACTCTCTTTGTCTTACAGCTAACAGCAACTACATCTGATGTTACATGAGTTAAAGTTTGGTAATGGTGAGCATTAGCAGAACCAATAACAGCTAAAACCTTGCATTCAAGATTAAAATTCTTGTAAATTGTTTCTGATAGTTACTTCTCCTGCATGTAGTACCACAGCACCGATGTAGCAGCAACAAGCTCCTCCATTTTCATTGTTTTGGTACTCTGCTGTTGGGTAAGTACACACATGTATCAACGCACTGATGTCTATGGTGACTTGCACCAACTTGGCTCCTTGGCTATGGTGATGTGCACCGACTTGGGTCCTTGGCTAGCACCAACCCAGCACCCGCTCTAGCTTGGTGGAAGAGGGGTCTCTGTGACCCTGCGTTGGCTGATGAATGGTTCAGTGTGTACCCCACCTCTCACCTAATGTCAGCTGGGATAGGCTCCAGCCCCTGCGACCCAGAAAAAGGATTAGGTGGCAGAGATGGGCACTTGAGTTAAAGACTCTTACTCGAGTCCCATTTTTGGAGACTCCAGACTTGACTTGACTCGACCCTGAAAGACTCGAGAATTGACTCGACTCGACATCAAAGACTCGTGGGCAATCTTAATTTTATGGTGTTGGTTTTTTGAGTGTGCTGGGAGCGTTTGTTCCCCTCTCTTACCTCGCCTCGCTTTTCTCCCTCTTCGCGGCCGCTTCCAAACCTCGCTGTCGTTAAGAAAGCACCAGACAGGAAGTCACCGTGTGGGGTATCCGGAAGTTTTAAAATAAAATACAATGCACGGACTCTTGAATGTAAATTTCCTCAGTTGTTTGTCATTACATCAAAACCGGAAGCACGAGCATCAGGTCAGCAGTCGGTCAGAGGGTCCCAGCGACAATACGACACCATGGACAAAGAAAAGTAAACCGTAGAGGTACACTGCATACATGACACGAAATATCTTTTCTACGCGGCTATAGGTGGATAGAAGTTGAATAAATCACGAGGCTGTGTGATTGGGACCAGCAAAGTTCAGGAGTCTACAGTTTACAGTTCGGGAGTCTGACACTCTCTCTACCTTTAAGGTTAGACTTAAAACATTCCTCTTTGATAAAGCTTTCAGTTAGGGACCAGCTTATAGGTTATAAATAAATAAATAAATTAGTTCATAAACTAGACTCATAGTTTAGATGTAATAGGCCTAGACTGCCGGGGGGGAGGGGTCTGGCACAATGGGCTCTATCACTCTTTCTCTCTCTCTCTCCACATCTGTTTTTGCCCCTTTTGTTTGCTCCTGTACTCGTCTCTGGCTCTTGTCTTGCAGGTGGCCTGGGATCCTTGGTGGAGACTGCCTGCTGCTGTGGAGTCATGAAGCCTCAAAACTACTGCTATAAACATGACACACATAGTTGGCCATTTTATTAGGAACACTCCATTCTCATTATCATTATAGCTGTTCATGTAGTTATTAGCATGATCTCCATATCCATGATCGTTACACCTACAGTATCTATTTCTTATTACCACATAGTCATGAAGTCCCTCTTGAAAATGGGATGTCACATCTCAAGAGGCCTTTAACACATTTATACTTAACGGAGACAAATATGGTTGGGATGCACTTGTGGTCTGGGCACCCATGAGTTCGTCACTACCGTAAGTTCTTATTTTCAGTTTGAATATCTAAGATTATACTTCTAGAAAATGATCACCACAACCATTCAGACATGAGGACCTCCAGAAATGAGATGTAGCATCTCAAGAGGCTAACCTCTAAGGAATCAGACGACAGGCCGATGATACATGGACCTGTCCCTAACTTTAGTTCTTACGCCCACTTGTCTCCTCTACTTTCCTTTTTGCTCCTCACACCCATCACAGCATCGTGTGGATTTGCTGTTCATCATGAGACTGGGATCCACATTCAAGATTTCCTGCTGCTTAACAGAAGGTTTTTTCTTGCCGCCATGATGGAGGGATCCATGATTGGCTATATGGATTCATGTTGGGTGTTGGATGTATATATTTGTATATATATGTATATGTGTATTCTATATGTATATATGTATCTATGCATATATGTGTATCCATAAAATGAAGAGCTTTATGCTCTATTGAAGAGTGTCTTGAGATAACACTTGTTATGAATTGGCGCTATACAAATAAAGATTGATTGAGCAAAGGGACCTTACAGAATAGAAGTGAGGTGTTGTTTATTTCTTTTCTCAGTCTATAACATTTTTTATGAGTGTGTGACGTCGCCACTTTCATAAAAGCCTGTGGCTCTCAGGGTATCAGCCCTCGCCCTACGGGTCTGCATGCCGTGGCGATGCTCGGCGCCTTCAGTGGGGTTTGTCTGTCGGAGCAAAACCACGCTGTGCGGCTTTCGGGGAATTTGAGGTTCTGTCCAACCCACATATCAGTCATCAGTCAGTCAGTCATCATCAGCCATCAAGGCAAGCACAAATGCTCCCCCGCCAGCTTCTCTATCCTTTATATTGACCTACTGCTACACAAGCTTCCAACAACAGGCTACCACCTCTCACTACTTTATTTTATTGTATTGTTAAATGCCATATAGTTTCCTTTTGGCTGCTTATGGCAAGTTTGTTTTGCATCTGACCATGGCATGCATGTGCACAGTAGGGATGGAAATCTCCATCCCCGGGACGATACGATATGCATCTCGATATGTAGGCTACGGTACGATACACTAACCATTCACATGAAGCATCTACCAATTCAGGATTATACGATTTATCTTCCTACCACGATGCAATCAGGATGCAATAACGATTCAATAACGATGCAAATCTGTGCAAATTCAACTCAACTTTATTGTTCCTTCAAGACCACTTCAGAGTGGAGTAGTCGTGTGTTGTCGTTACGTAATAAACAGTCCTCTCGTGAGAATTTAACGGCTGAGAGATAATTATGGAAGTGAATTGACTGAAAATAATAATTTTAAATTTCAAAAAATATATATATAATAACATGACATCGGATTTTACCGATGCAAAGCTTTTACAAGGCGATGCATTGTGGTTTCAGCCCAGTTTCTAATCCGATGCACACCACTCCAACCGATGCAATTTACCATAGACCCTCGCATCGATGCACTGATTGCACATCGGATAAAATGCCCATCCCAAGTGCACAGCAGAAACTTTTTCAGGAAGATAAAAAAGTCTGAATAGAAATTTGGATAAATTAAATATTTGCCAGAGGCTACATCATATATATATATATATATATATATATATATATATATATAGATAGATATAGATATATATGTGTGTGTGTGTGTGTAAAGACTTGTGACTCGACTTGGACTCTAGATCAAAGACTCGTGACTCGTCAAGTCTTGGCCCTCAGAGACTCGAGAATTGACTCGGCTCGAGGGTCAAAGACTCATGACTCGACTCGGACTCCAAATCAGAGACTCGTGGACATCTCTGTTAAGTGGTATAGATGATGGATAGATCTGGTGTAATCTACTTATCCATTATTAAAGATGTATTACTTTGCTTTTCAAATGACTGACTTGAGACATGGAGCACTACAGTCCTCATAAAGAACATGGCCTTCATTTTGTCATTCAAGGTGTGCCCAATGTTAAACATCAAGTGCACGTTATTGCCTTCATCATATGTTTGTTTTTAGCTATAGCACTGCTCGAAATGCTTTTGTAGGTGTGTTTGATTTGATTTTCTACAATTTTAGGCCACAGCTGTCAACATAATGACCTGACTATAGTTTTCCTGACTAAGGTGGGTGTCTACTATTTCTATCAATATTCTTATAATAGTGTAAATGAATTATTGCTGGGCTAGGCTCCGGCTCTGCAACCTCGAAAGAGATTAGCCCTCAGGACAGGGTTATGGTCTCTCATTGTTTGATGAATTGTAAGCTTAAGTTTCATTGGTTACATTAATTTTTAATTATAACTTTTTTAACTATGGAAATGAAAATTAGCTGCTGTTATATAGAACTAACATGATATAAAATTGTGAAGATAATAACTGGGCTGAAACTCTCTGTGCATCCCATATGAAATGTGAAACTGCATTGAAACAACATTTAAAACTGTATTAATAATAAAGACAAGTGAAGACAACTAAGAGTCTGGACTGATTATTTTATTTATATGTTTTGAACTGATGTTAAAATTAGATCATTTTGCCCAAATAGAACTCTTTTGTTAAACTACACATATAGTTAAGTCAGGCTGAAATAGTGACACCATTACTCGGAGAACATTGATCCATTTAATAACCCTAACCAGTTAATATCATTATTTATTTTTTTTTTCGGTTGCACATTTAAGACCCCGTCAGGACAGCTCTGTGGCCAACTATTAGGTCCTGACACACCAGTCACGGTTTAAGCACATCAAAAACAAAATTTCAGAGTTGTTTTTACCAATATGCAACAATGCAGCATACATAAGTACAGGATCCAAAAGGTGAACACATCCAAAAAAAAGGCAAAAATTACAACACATTCACAACAATATCTGACCCAAATCTTTCAATTGACTAAGAAATACATTATATAAAAATACATTACCCAGAGTCTGAGCAGGGAGCACATAATGTCCCAGTCTGAAAATGGACCGACACATGCTGACACTTATTTGTCTTTGCACTTATAAAGAATTCCTAAAACACGTGTCCACATATACAGAGATCTTTCCTTTATTATTAGCTGTAGAGACCTCCATATTGTCCATATTAGAAGTAATAGATGTATTTACTAGGGATGGGACCGATCCGATCCAGTATCGGTATCGGTGTCCGATCCAGGCATAATTCACGGATCGGAATTTTCTGATCCGTGTGCCACGGGGCACCCGATCCAACACAACACACAGGAGACATGTGACGCCACCCCTCAATTCAAGAAATCCATCCCACAGTTTGCAGCCAGCCAGTGTGTGCGGAGCATAGTGCCCCTGTGAGTGTGACGCCATCTATTAGCCACCTGAGCTAACAGACGAGCGCTAACAACAACAGCAGCTGTGTGGAGTAATGCTGTCAGTTCTCCTCAAAATCAAAGCCGAACAGTTTTCGGACATGCCCCCCGGAATAAGGTACAGAGACTCAATTATCCACCCTTTCGGTAAACACCCTGCCGAAAAGAACACCGTCACACGGGTTAAACTCTTGACGAAGCTCCGCTGCACTCGGCTGTATAGCTTGGATGAAAAGCTGTCGGCTGAGCCTGGAAATAAGTGGAGGACGAGTGACTAAACTGTATTTCACGGAACACACAGTCTGGTCTTTGATTTTAAGTTTCCCATCAACAGCGTAGAACCAAAAATACTTCCACACAGCTCTCCTCAGAACATACAGAGCTATTTAGTCCGCTCCGTTCGGAGTGGAAACTCTTCACTGAGATGAACAGAGCAGCGGATGTGTCTGAGGGTCAAGCTGCGCTCACAGCGCCCTGACATGCTGCTACACTCATTATTTTACATTCAAATATTTATTTACTATTTGGTTACAGATATTTATCCCCATATTCGATCAGCTATTTGAGTATCACAGTTAAAAATTAATCAAACATCTGAAAAGGCACCACGTGAACGAACACCGTGAATATTTTTGTTTTATTATATTTTATTTGGGGGGGTAGAGATGTTTACAATTATTTCATGTGTCACTTATGAAAGCTGCTGCACTCTACTTAATTTGTGTGCTGTTCAGAAGCAGCAGCCCTTATGGTGTTATTATTTTTTTGGTAGTGTAGATAGTTTAGAACAACAGACACTGTCTTCTTGTTACACATTTTATATCAAAAGTGAGACAATTGGAAACAGAACTGCGACAAGACCCATACTCTGCTGTTCATATCAAGCAGCCCTCGTCTCTATGGGGATTGACTGTATCCTTAGTGTTCTGCACTTCATTCAATAAATGTTGCTATTCAATTTAAAGCCCTACAGGTGTATGTTTTTTGTTTATCTTCTATGTAAATAACTGTTCTGTGGGTAATTACAGCCTCATAATCAAATTTTATACATAATTTCAACAATAATGATAATATTAATATTCCAGTAATAATAGCCCTGGTATCGGAACAGTATCGGTATCGGCCGATACCCAAATTCAGGTATCGGTATCTGATCGGAAGTGAAAAAACTTGGATCGGTGCATCCCTAGTATTTACACATATGGGGGACTGTGGGAAAAGGTGCGATATAAAGAAAATG
Source organism: Scarus forsteni (assembly GCA_036419115.1). NCBI lineage: Eukaryota > Metazoa > Chordata > Actinopteri > Labriformes > Labridae > Scarus > Scarus forsteni. Next base: position 4,254,576 of record JAZDUH010000347.1, on the reverse strand, counting down.
GTACAAGGTACAAAGCTTGAAACTACTGGTTAAATGTTTTAAGTTGTACATTTCATGTTTTCATGGTGCATTGAGCATGGATTAAAAAATAGTGTATATACAGTTGTGATCAAATTATTCAACCTCATTGCAAATAAGTTTAATGGCCAAAATGTACAAACTTTCAGCTGTTTACAATAAACAAATAAAACTAGAACAATTGAAATAGCTCAACAGAACTAATATTACGAGAAGCTTCTTCAAATTCAGTACAAAATGCTACTTTTAGTGACCACTGCAGTCTCAAAATTATTCAACCCCCTGAACAGAATGCCTTGTAAGAGCACAAATTTGCTAATCAGGTGCTGTCTTTAGCAGACCTGATGCAACCAATCTAGTGCTTCATTAGCTGATTTAGGTTTTTGGGTTTCGGGTTTTGTTAGCAACTTTAGATTACATGTTAGAAAAATGATTAAGTCAAGAGAGTTGTTAAAAAGTTAAGAGAGAGAGTTAGATCACTGCACAAAGAAGGAAAAGGATACAAAAAGATAGCAAAGTACTGAATGTTCCTAGAGATACATTTGGAAGCATAGTCCGCAAGTTCAAAGTTAAAGGAACAGTGGCTGCACAACCTGAACGTGGCCAAAAGAGACAGCTGTCAAAGGCTGACATTAGGTTCCTGAGGAGGCAGGGGTCAGAAACCCTTGAGTGACTGCAAAAGACCTGCAAGACTTGGTGGCGGCAGACATGGATATTTTAGTTTGCACAATGATAAACATACTAAACACTGAAGGGCTCCATGCCCAAACTCCAAGATGTACACTACTATTGACCCAAAAGCACAAGAAAAGTCACCTTGGATATCCTCAAAACCAGATAAATAAGCCACAGAAGTTTTGGGATTCTGTTTTGTCGAGTGATGAAACAAAACTGGAACTTCTTGGGCCTGTTGTTCAGCGTCAGTGTCTGGAGGAGGAAGAATGAAGAATATGCTGAAAAGAACAGCCTGCCTGCAGTGAAGTTTGGCGGTAGTTCAGTGATGCTCTGGAAACCTGCAGCATGTGGAGGGCAAGATGGACTCAGTCAAGTATCAGGAAATCCTCAGGGAAAATGTCATACAACGTTATTCACTCCACTTGTTCATCAAGCACACTCAGAATATGAAAAGCAACATTTCAACTCCTTTGTCCGAAGTCTGCCAACGTGTTTTAAACAAACAGCACAGTATTTAAAGTAATTAACAGAGTTTTAATTGTCAAACTAAAATGAAATTTGCTCTGTATATAGCACAGTTGTTCTACTTGGTTTGCAATGACTGTGAACTGTTCAGAGTTTTTCACTGCTGCTGCAAACAGGCTCTGCTCTGCTCTGCCTGGCTGTGAAGGTCAGAGAGTCTGACATCCTCATCCTCTCATTTGTGACACAAATATGGCACTGTTTCAGATTTCTCTAGTGAGATCTTCCTGTCCACATTGATAAATTCATTTAGGCTTTATTACTTTGAGCTTGATGTTCTATTATAGATTTATTGATTTAAATTTAGTAGTGATAACTTTGTCTTAAATGTTCACATGGACAAATCCAGTTTCTAATTACATTCTGACTGTTTAATTCCATCCCCCTAACTGTCCTCCGATTAAATCACCACTGTTTACATTAACTTTCAAGTCTGATGCTTTTATGCAATATTTAATTCAGTGCTGTGGACTTGTAGCCTATATATTCATACCAAACCATTTTCTTTACTGAAGGAAAAGGCATATTATGCATTTTCAATTGTACTTTGTAATTTAATGGTGTAACAGTTTGTGTATTTTTAAGTTTTGTTACATTCTGATTTAGTGTTGACAGTTTGATAAAAACACATTTTTGAAGAATAGTTTGATGTAGTTTGGTTATTCATTAAATTATTACTTCTAGTTTAAGAACTTGTATTGAGCTTTCAGTTCTTGTACAGCTGCTGTAGAGGTGATCAGATTGGGCTTGGAATCGCTGGTTGAACATCAAAAAAACTGTAGACAGGCAGATAATTACAATTATTGTTTAATATTACTATATAGGAATTTTGAGAAAGTGTCAGAACAAAGAAAAAGGATATCTTTATTTTATTTTTTACCTGAGATGATTGCACTTGCACCATTATGATGTAAGTGCTATATAGTGTAATTAAACCTACACAAAATAAGACATTCTGTGTTGAATGTTTTCCTGCTATAAATGTGGGAAAATTTGGGTTGGCTCTATCAAATTTCACCCCAAGGTTTTTTTGAAAAGTTGGCAAAAGCAAGGATGGATGAAGTTATGTAGGGCCACTAGATGGAGCCAAACCTTTGAAGCAGGAAGAAACAAAAGCCCCAAACATCAGGCTCAGGTCTTTGAACATATGCAGTTAAAAAAAAAAAAAAAAGTCAGTGGCGCAGTTGGATAGTGCGCTTGGTCGGTGATCGGGAGGTTTCAGGTTCAAGCCCAGCTCCGGGCGACACATGGCGATGTGTCCTTGGGCAAGACACTTAACCCCAAGTTGCTCCCACTGCTGCATCAGTGGTGGGTAAATGGGCATGAAAGGGCGTGAATGTGTTAGAGATACTGATGGATAACTAACATAGAAATCCTGAACCATCAGTGAGTGAATGTGAGAGCGAATGGATGTGAATGGGTAGGTGTGACCTGCGGTGTAAAGCAACTTTGAGTAGTCAAAGACAAGAAGAGCGCTATATAAGCTCAAGTCCATTTACCATCTTCAGTGTTCTGGTCTATGCTGTCAGTCATTCTTGACAATAGAAACCATCCCTGTCACAGTATCCTCGAGGGACAGAGAAGCAGCAGCAGTGGGACCAAAAGGTCCAGGAGGTCCTTTGTTCCCACGGACATCAGACTGAAGAGCACACTGAACAAAGACAGCGGATCATGAAGGTGTCACATCATCTCTAAAAATGTTAATTACAGTCTTTTTTTTTTTGCTCTAACCAAACTGTTACTACTAGATACATGAAATTCCCCCAATGTTTTCTATCTGTCTGTCTATCCATCTGAGTATCTGTCTATCTGTCTGCCTTTCTTTCTTTTTGTCTGTCTGTGTATCTATATCTATCTATCTATCTGTCTGTCTGTCTGTCTGTCTGTCTGTCTGTCTGTCTGTCTGTCTGTCTGTCTGTCTGTCCGTCCGTCCGTCCGTCCGTCCGTCCGTCCGTCTGTCTATCTATCTATCTATTTGTCTATCCATCTATCTGTCTATCTATCTATCTATCTATCTATCTATCTATCTATCTATCTATCTATCTATCTATCTATCTCTGTCTGTCTGTCTGTCTGTCTGTCTGTCTGTCTGTCTGTCTGTCTGTCTGTCTGTCTGTCTATCTATCTGTCTGTCTGTCTACCTATCTATCTGAGTATCTGTCTGTCTGCCCTTCCTTCTTTCTTTTTGTCTCTGTGTCTCTCTGTCAGTCTATCCACCTGTCTGCCTATCTGTCCATCTGTCTGTCTTTCTATCTTCAAGCCAACACACAGGCCTTTACTGTGCTTTGCTGAATGGCATTAACATTATTTATATCTAATTGTTCGGATTGATGATCCACTTTGCAAGATGTTACTGGTTATGGCACCTTGTTGTCTTTACCGTCATTCAGAATAACAGACAGGTGGATTCACACAAAGACCCAGAGGGGTGAAAAGCAACATGTTCTGTATTTTTAGTTAAAGTTTTTCTCAATCGCTTTGATACATTTCTCATATCAGAATTGAAATTCTCAAAACTACTTGTTCAATCTTCAAATTGATTATGTGCATTTCTCTGCTGTTTCCTACATTATCAGTAGCTTTTGTCATGTTGATCAAAATGTTTTATAATGGCTCTGTGTTGAATACTCTCACCCCCACATCAGGCATCAGTTCATTGTATCAGTCTTTACATGAAAAATGGTTGAACAAGTTGTCATAATATGTCACATATATTTCCATACATTTCTGTTACCCTTTTTTATATAAGTCTGTCAAGTAATAATTTGCTCCCAGGTGAATCTTGAATGTGAGAAGCAGTAGATCAACCAATGATAAACCAGTTCTCTGAAATAGCTCAAAGGTGCATCTCCACTTTTGCCTTTTTCTTTGTGCTCTGCAGTGCCGTCTTTTCCTTTCTGTATCACAATGGCATGGTCTGTCAACAGATAATAGTACAAACAATAAAAGTCAATCTTGTCCAGTCTCTTTCAATCAATCCCCCACATACACATAGGTGTAACATACATTTTACAAAGATATCATTAAAATTTTAGCCATAGTTTATATCAGAACATCCCTCCAGAATACACTGTTATATTTATATATTTAATGACACAAGGACTTGTCATTCTGATGGCTCTGACCTGTTCATCCACACAGACATTTACTTTTGAGTGATGAACTAAGGATTTTGAGCAAGAGAGTGACTTTTACAGGGAATCCATGGTGTTTTGCTATTTGTACAAACTGTTAGGAGAAATGCACTAACTGTTTTGAAATGTCGAGGATGATTCGAGAAATGCGAAAAACTGTAAAATAGCCAAACTCTGCCAGCAGGTGGAAGAATTCACATTTATTAACACTAGTGTGCTGTAAAGCTTTTGTTTAACATGGGATAAAAATAATCACCAAGTCATGAACTACTTCATTTTTTTTCGCACCAGTCTTGACAAACAAAGTGGTCTTTTTCTTTGTGAAATCCTGTGGTGTAACAGGTTTGTCATGAAGTGTCCAGTCAGTCGCATGTGGTAACCTAACCCTGAAGTGTTTGATGATTCAGGCTCTGCAGCATTCCCCTCTGTGTCACTGCAAGTTACAGCCTGCCCCCATCTTCGCCTGCGTCTTAGAAACTTAAATCCATCCTGCAGCTTCTCCCTCTGTAAAGGAATTTGTATTTTTGAAAAGGGTCATATGAAGGTCATGCCAACAGTCAAATGTGGGATAGTTAAGTGCTGCAGGTGGAGCCAAGAGGTCCTCGCCATTTATTACATTTAAGGTAAAAACCAACTAATAAAAACAGTGTTGGAATGACTGTACTCTATTCTAAACACATTTTCAGCACATTTCCCTTCAGATGGGAAGTCCTTCGTTTCAGCACAACCTCAGAGGACTGCACAGCTGACAAATCAGAGTAAAAGAGAGCAGGTACGAGACTGACCTGCTTCAGTCCAGACCTGTCTCCCACTGAAAATATGTGTCACATTATGAATCATAAAATACAACAACAGAGATTGTTGAACAACTGAAGTCATACATGAAGCAAGAATGGGAAAGAATTCCACCTACAGAGCTCAATTTATTGTTCCAAATTAACCTGATTCCTTAAACGCATGCTGTTTTGGAGACTTAAAAAGCGGCTTTAGCACCATACAAATTCTATTTTCAGGTTTGTTTAGCTCGAGTCTCTGCTGTGTTTCCTTCTAGCACATGGTTTCAACTGTGAAAGGTTTAAAACAACAAGCTTTTTTATTTTGGGAAAATGCACTACAAGCTGACACTAACGCTGTGTACCTCATACAGACCCCTCAGGAACTTGCATGTGTCTCTGCGGGGTGTGAGGAATAAAGGTAAACATGTGATCACTCTCAGGGGTGAAAACAAGATGACCAAACCCAACCAGGGGGTTTGGAGATGAGCCAACAGCTGTTGAGGGTTTTTATGAGGCTGTGATGGCCACAGTGTCACATTGGTAATGTCCACCCTCACATCACCTTTTAGTTTGACACACCTACTTTGCATTCACAAAAGCACAACTGCACATTGTTTTGATTCAGGACTAGTTCAGCTACTTTATGTCTTACACTGTTTAGAATTCAATGTGTGCAATTGATTGATTATGATATTTAACAATATTCTGTTTATCGATTCTGTTCTCTTTTATTTCACCTGGATATTATTGGAGGGCACTGCCTGGGGGCAAAAGGTGAGGCCAAGACCTGATAAGATTTTTTAGCTGAGGTCAGCTCAGCAGACCAGGTCTACTGATGTCATGGGGGATTTGGGTTTAGTTGGTTTTGCTTTGTGTGTATTTTAAATGTGGCAGCAATTTTGTTTACCACCTTCGTTCCTTTTGGCCAAATGGTTGTGATGAGATGCAAGCAGTGGTGTGATAAACATGTATCCCTTTACCACTTACTGTATATAGAATAGGATATTTAATGATTATTTTACCTTGCATGGAAAATGCTACAATGATTAGAAATTGAGCACAAAAACAAACAAACAAAAAAACAATTGTTTTGGCTCTCAGTGGCTGGAACTTGGTTGGTAACTGGATGGAACTGGCTGCCATTTGGCTGGGAGAGGAAATAAAAGTGGCTGCGTTTGTATATGCTCCTTTGTCTCATTCTGTTAAGTCTTGTTGAGTCTGCGCTTCACCTTTAGATTAGCTTATTTAGTTTAATTTACTTTTTTATTGGCCTAATTCTTTATACTTTTGTGCACATTTGACCAATGTTTTTTAGGGGGAAATAAAAACCCACCTTCTTAAAATTGAATATGTATCTTGAGCCTTTTCTGCTTGGTCCCCAACATAAAGATATCAATAACTCTTGTTACATTATGACATGCCACACAAATATAATGCTTGAAGTCTGTCTTAAATAATCTACCAAGAATGAATGAAATATTTATTCAAGCGTGTCTTTCTTTCTTTCTTTCTTTCTTTCTTTCTTTCTTTCTCAACAAAAAAATACACTAGGTCAAAATAATACATATGCACACCAGAAAACTGTACATGTCCATCAACTTAAAAACACCTGTGAGAACATTGGCTATATATGAATGTTGACAAAAACAAACAAACATACAAAAAAAACCTTAGTGAGGGTTTTAAAATGCTCCTCTTTCTGTGAACTGAACCCTGGGGCTCCTACTCTCTTAGTTAAATTCAATTTAAGACCTCCCTATGAAGAAATATGACAAGAATTACCCTAAAAACAAACAGTTAATAGTAGGGTGGTTCATTTTTTCCTTAGTGTGTCAAAAGGCTGATTTGATGAAGTCAGGACTGTTATTTACTGCTTAGTTTTTCATGATTTCAATGTCACATTTCCTGAGATTTTCCCTCTTTTTTACTTGAGTAAAACTCCTTTTGTAAACTATGTTTACTAACCCTTAAACACTTGAGGCAAAATCAAACATCCCTTTCTGCAGTCAGAGCAGTGAGCATTACTGAGCAGGAAGGGCTCCTGCAACACAAAATAGAAAACACACTGTTCAGGGATCACACCAAAATGTTTATTTGTGCAACTATTTTTTCTTTCTATAATTTTTTCCTGACAGTATGTAACAGTGCAGCTCTCAGGCACTGAAATAAAAATGTATGTGTACCCCTTTGATAAATGAAGACAGACAACCATTCATGCTCATAACCAAAGGCAATCTGGAGTTAACAATCAACCTAATGAGCATTTTTTTTATTTCTGAGATGAAGTTGAAGTACCAAGAGAGATTCCACTAATGTACGGGGAGAACATTCAAACTCCATGACCTGCTTCTGCTGTGCCACTGTGTCACCCAGATTCACAACCACAGTTTCAGTAAGCATCTTGTCTCTCATGTACATCACAGCCAGAGATCACCCTGACCAGACATCAGGGGGAAGGACAGAGTGAGATAAGATATAGCTTTTTTTATCTCTTGGAAGGACTCCTTCAGGAACATTGAGATTCCAGCAGTACTGATAAATTTAAATAATAAATAAATAAAAATACAGATGAATAAAAATTGAAAATAAAAATAAAAATATGGCTCCTGACTGGTTACTGCTACTGCTGTTCCATCCCATCCCCTGTCTTCCTGTTACTCCTTCTTCCTCCAAAGTGAGAAAAGTTTCCTTTTTTAAAGCATGCTGCAGCACCAATGAGACAACAGCAATTATTTACAAATAAATCAATAAAGTTTATGAGTCTTAACTTTGCATGTCTTCTCTTTATGTTTCAAATGAGTTTAGATTGGAAAAGATGAAAATGACTGGATTCTGTTTGTATTTATTTTACAGTGTCCTGACTTCACTGGAGTTGGGGTTTGCAGTTGTATTCCTCAGAATGAACTTTATCTTCTACTCTGGAGAAGAAATGATCTTAAGTTTGAACTGAAACGATTAGCACACACCCTTATAAGGTCACGAGGGCATGTGTTGATGTCCTCATTGATTTCTTCAGGACTAATGAGTAACCGAACACAAGTTCCTGAGAAGCAGCCTGTGGGTGTTTCAGAGCTGACTGCTGCCCGTCTGTGTCTGTCTGACGCTAAACGGATCAACATGATAAGACAATGTTCCACCCGTATGTGTGTGTGCTTACTGGATTTGTATTTGAACCAAAGAAGCTCCGCCCATGTTGGCTACAGCGCCCCTGACAGACCGAGATGTGTCTGTGCAAGAAAGAGATGTGTGAAACCAGAAAACACTGAGACTCTGGTAAATTCAGAACATGCTGCCACTGACCTGACTTCATTAAATCTAACAGGTAATCCTTGCTGTTCCTGCCCCGCTCCCTCTGTTTTGAATGTGGATTTGCTCCCTGTGTTTGCTAATGTCAATGACTGTAATTGTAAAGAGGGACCACACCTACACTAACAGAGCCGTAACAAAAGACTGGGACTTAAACACACACACACACAGAGGATGAGGGGAGGTAAAGGTGCAGGGCGTGGTCTCCAGCTCTCTCAGAGATAAACAGCAGACGGACCAGCCGCGTCCTGGGGCAAACCTCAGACTTTTTAAGGATTAGAGGGGGGGAGGAGGAATGCAAAGGAATTCACTGCTTTAGTTAAGATCTCAAGACCTCTCCATCACAGCTTGGGAATCTTTTTTTATATTGTTTCCATGGGAGACGTTTGTGTTTTTATCTTTTTACCACAGAAAATCTATGTGAAATCACCGTATTTGGTAGTGAATAGTTAAGACATTTACAGTATCATGGCACTGAGAAAATAAACAAACCACAACACTCTGCTAGGAAATCAGTCTCACTACAGGACAAATAAACCAAAGATACTGTTGACTGAACTCTGACCCTTTTGGCACAGACCCCTCTAGAGAGAGCATCTTTTTTAGGATTAAAAATATTTTATTATGTCCCGGGGGGGATACATGGTCCTTAGAGTTGCTCTGTCACACAGTAATGTAGTTTGTATCATAGGAACAGAGGCAGAATGAGGAAATTAAAATAGGATTTATGCTTAAGTGTAAGGCACAAGACATAAGTGCAGACTATTGAAAAAAATCCACATATGCATTTCTCTGCCTCCGCCTACTGCATTATCTGATTTGCCCATAATGAATATGATTGGCAAAAATGATCATCCAATAACCTGTAAGATACATATGTCTTTGAATGGTTCAGCCCTCCCCAAACACTTTCTGTGGACTGTTGCCCAGATGGGCATGTGAAATGTACTGAACAGTCCATTTGGTGTGTATCACTGTTGGACCTGCTTTGGCTTCATGTCAAGAGCTTTAAATGACTTTTTATAGAGAGACTATGATGGTTTCAAGGCAGTGTGACGCACCTGAGACAAAGTCACTGGTCACTGGTTTCATGTACAGTTCATCTCCCTTTCCTTGGTGGACCTGGAGCAGGGCCGGCCCAAGCCTCCATGGGGCCCTAAGCAAAGTTTGATTTTTGGGCCCTCTATTACTGCCAATATTGATCATTCGCATACCTACTATAACTCATTTCATGTTCTGCTCTGTCATTACGAATACACTTTTAAAACTAGACGTCCAATCTTTTTGTTGTAGTTAGATTGTAATCCGCAGTGATTAAGGCCATGGAAGCAGACAACAGATTTGCAAACTTGCAGAAAATTCTTTCAATTAATATTTGGCAAAGTCAGCAACTTCCCCTACTGGCCACACGGGAATCAATACATAAAACTTTAAAGAGCAGCCTGGCATGTTTTACCTATGGTTTACAATCTGAATTGGTACGAAATTCAGCTACAAGAGCAGCCTGGGGTTGATTTACACTTAATGTTCAAAGTTATAAAGTACTAAGTGGGATACTGAAAGTCATCTGGGCCAACTAAACGTAACAAAATAAATCAATCATTTACTGTAAACATAATCTGCTTTATTATTTTTGTTTTAAATAAACTGCAACAACACACGTACAAAAACAGACAGTATTAAATAAATCGAATTAAAAAAAATCAAACAAATACTTACATAATTATGTAAATGCACAGAGGTACCTGACACAGAGGGGACAGTGGTCACAGTGGATGAGGCAGAGGATGGAGATGGACCTAAGAGGAAAATCAACAAGAACAACAAAAGCTAGCCATGTTAGATGTCATATTAAAATTATGCTGTTTATTTTCTAAATAAGTAAACAGTAAAATATACAATATATTAAGCTAATTACATCTTATATTAGCAGATCCTAATGAGGTAATTTGACTAGAGATTAAATATATACGGTGACAGTTTTTCCCTCACCTGATCCAGTTGTCTTGGCTGAGCCTGAGGAGGTGGACTGCCCCTGAGCTGTGTCAGTGCCTCCTCCAAAATACTTTAACAGTGCTCCTGGGGAAGTTTCACATAACTTAGGAGCATAATAGGTAGTTGATGTACTCACATAAATTACTATGCTCTGCAACAAACAATTGCAAACAACATATTTCAAACGATAAGTTAACTGAGTCAATCCATTAATGCAAAAACATATTGCTAGCAAACGTCACCACATTTGTAACTGACGTTAGTTATGAAACATTTGCTATCAAACGTTGTCAAAAACATTGTTATGATGTCCATTGTTATGATGTCCAGAAGCGACCCAGAATATATAAATATATATATATATATGTGTGTATATATATATATATATATATATATATATATATATATATATATATATATATATATATATATATATATATATATATATATATATATACACACACACACATATATATTTATATATATATATATATATATATATATATATATATATATATATATATGAGTTGATTATATATATGGACCTATATATATGGACCTATATATATATATATATATGTATATAGATATATATATAGATATATATAGATATATATAGATATATATAGATATATATATATAGATATATATAGATATATATATATATAATCAACTCAGTCACAGTATTACACAAACACAAAAACGTTAGCTTGAATAGTAAGCTAGCGACATAATGTGTAACCTGCACCTAGCCCCTTGGATGCGTAGTGCGCACTGCACAGCTGGATGCACATGTTACTAGCGAAGCTCTGACATTTAGAGTAGAGAGGCAGTAGGAAACTACACTCTGTTAACATAATATTGTCTTTTTTGTACATGAAGGTACATTTGGTAATATATGAATCATCATCACTGACACACGGAAACAAAATTAATTACTTTTTTCTTTTTTAAGTTAATTGCTTTTGGGGGCCCCTAGTGGTCACGGGGCCCCAAGCAAGTGCTTAGTTCGCTTATGCCTTGGGCTGGCTCTGACCTGGAGTTTCTGATAAATCTGAAGTTGGCAGGACTGAAATTGTTATATTTGCAGGCTTTTCATTCCATGTACCACAACTTTAAGGTTGGAATTAAGAATTGATAACAAAATTCTTTCACATCAACATCATAGTCAGAGTCTAACAGTTTAGTGAAGAGCATAGGCTACTGTAGTTTCAGACATGTTAGGTTGAGGCCAAGCTGTCCTTCTTTTCTCTGTAACATCTGATTTTGTCAAACTATGCACATGTGCAACTGTGTCATCAGCATACATCTGGATGATAACCTCAGGACATACTGTTGGTAAATACTGAAAGACTTCATTTGCATAACTGTATTTGAACCCCCCCCCCCCCACACACACACACACACAAAAAAAGAAAAAGGACCAGACAAGCCCCAACCCACCCCCTTTACAAGTCCTTTAATTATGAGCATTAAACTCATGTTAGTTTGTTCTTGTCTTCACAGAAATCTCACACCATCACATGTGATAACCACAGGAACTTCAGAGTCAGGAAGTCGCAGATGGAGTCTTTGTGATAGCCTTATAAAGTCACTGTTAGACTCACTATTGAAATGTCTGCTCACTTAATCACGTCACACCATGACATTAAGATATTTATGGAAGAGGTAAAAGGGTAAAGAAAATGTTAGAGGTGGCAAGACTGAAGTCAGCACTGACTGTGGTGTAGTTCCTTATTTGCTTAAAGTGACAGTTCAGTTTTTTTGAAGTGGGGTTGCTTGAGGCCTGCAGTACAAGTAAATATTATCACCAATCAAGCAACCAATCAGTTCTGGCTCTGAGAGAGGATAGCCAGGTATATTTAAGGGTAAAACTACATGAAAGACTATATTAGCTTGACAAACAGTGAGATTCTTTGCAGCATTTCACTTTTTCTTGACAAACCCTATGTGTTTGGAATAACTTTGTGATGCAACATTTCAGCTGCGTATCCTTCCGCCAGCATCAAGCTACATCAGATGTTCGGTAAGATTGCTGCAGTGGGGTCAGTCAACAGTCGTTAGCACACAAACAGATAACTGTCAAATATTTAGAGAATCGATCAGTCCTATATTTATCCAGAGTGTTAAAGGCAGGCAAACAAATAGTCACAGGATCATTTTACATCACTCAGTGGGCCTTTACCAACTTCTGCTTAATGTTTTGAATATGAAAGTCAGGATTCCTCTCTCGGTAACAACAGATCATCTGTTTGTAGTCGTGATTGCACCTCTTTATAAAAACAAACTTGAAAGGTTCAAAGTCCAAAGGATGAAACAGACCAGCAGAAGGACACATGTTCACTAATGCACAGGGAGCTTGGGTGACAATAAGTGCAGCCAGGATCAGCAGATACGTAATCGAGGTTTTCACAAGTGAGCAACACAAACCATGAGATACAAAAACCGAAGCACCGTTCCTGCCTCCCTATGCAGCTGTCCTGCTCACAAACAGCATTTGCTGTATTTGTCATACTGACCAAATGACAGCATGCAGCTACAAATCAAATTACAGATCACATAAAATGTGCAACAACAAAAAAAAGTGCAATACTGTGATGAGTGCAAGACATGTTTGGTATATGCAGGAGTAAAAAATACTCATGAAAAAAATCCTACAACAAAAATAATGATTGGTGCAATAACAACAGTTGGTACAATAAAAATATTTGGTGAAACAATAACTGTTGGTGATATGCCAACGATTGGTGCAATAACAGCAGTTGGTGCTTAAATAACTCTTTGTGCAATAATAACTTAGAGAAACAATGTTGGAAAGTTAAATATGTTTTCCTGGTCCTTACTGTCTGACTTCTTTTTATTATTATCAAACATGTGCTAAGATGAATTTGATTCTGATTTCATGAAGTTCAAATAAACTCTTAGTTTGATAGGGGATTATAAAAAGAAGCATACAAACCAATGAAAAGTGAATTCAAAGGAGTTTCATTTGTCATTCCAGTCTTACATGAAAAAAAGAACAAAAGTAGTTACTGAGGTCCTGGAATTAGCCATTAAGAAATAAAAAGAAAGAAATTGGCAGTAAAAATACAGAGTAAGTTTATTTACAACACTACCATAATCCAACACACAAAAAATTGTCAGGTTATTTTTGCAACTCAACAGCTGGGTTGAGACTGTTGGTTAGTTTAATTGGGTTGTTTTCATTAAATTGGGTAATCTAAATACCCAGATTGCTGGGTTATTGTAGTTGGCAGTTGAGTTATTAGCTGTTGGGTTGTAATTTTCATTATCATGTGTTGGGTTATGTCGTACTACCCAACATGTTGGGTTGACGCTTGCGCATGTGCGACCAACAGCTACCCCCAGGTTACCCCCACTCATTCGAGCCCCCCTCAGCAGCTTCTCTTCGCGGGCTTCTACGTGCAGTACCGCCATCTAGCAAAGTCGCATACTGAGAGACACCCTGAGAGTCTCAGCTCTATACAAGCAAGGTTTGTTACGTGTGCACTATTCTTTCACCACAATGTTCAATTTATATTAATAAAATATATATATAAAGCTTACTGTAGTAACCGTGTATGTTGGCTATCCGAATTCAATGTGGCATGGGCGTCGGTGGCGCAGTTGGATAGTGCGCTTGGTCAGTGTTCGGGAGGTTGCAGGTTCAAGCCCAGCTCCGGGCAACACATGGCGATGTGTCCTTAACCCCAAGTTGCTCCCACTGCGTCAGTGGAGTGTAAATGGTCATGAAAGGGCGTGAACGTGTAAGGGTACTGATGGATAACTAACATAGAAACTCAAAACCATCAGTGAATGGGTGTGAATGGGTAGGTGTGACCTGCAGTGTAAAGCAGCTTTGAGTAGTCAAAGACTAGAAAAAGCGCTATATAAGCTCAAGTCCATTTACCATTTACATGAGCGTGTGAAGCAGTGATTGTGAGCTCTTGGTCATTTGTAGTTAACGTTAGCGATAGCTTCTTGTGGGTAACGTTGGGTTATTTGAACAACCCAACTGATTGAGTAAAAAGAACCCAACAGTGTAGTCAAATTGAGCCTGTGGTTGGGTTATTTGAACAACCCAGTTGGGTTGTTCAAATAACCCAACTGTTGGTTAAAGGAAACCAACCCAACTTGTTGGGTCAAAATAACCCAGCATGTGTTCTGTCCAACATTTAACCAGTGTTGGGTTAAAAAATAACCCATATTGGGTTGTTTTTAACCCAACATTTTTAAGTGTGAAGGGGAGTAAAATCTAAATAAAATCAAACAAAAATACGAGGATAATATTTACAGCATTAACCTAAAATATAATCTTAATGAAAATAACTATTATATTTACAACACTTACATTATCAAGGACTAGTAGAATCTAAATAAAATTGAACAAAAATCCTAGGATAATATTTACAGCATTAACCTTAAATATAATCTTAATGAAAATAACAATAATATTTACAACACTTTCATAATCAAAGGCTAGTAGAATCTAAGCAAAAATATAACAACAACATTTCAAGTATTAACCTTAAATTATACCTTAATAAAAATAATGATTCTATTTACAACTCTAATCTAATCTAAACAGTAGACACCAGAGTACAGAGCAGCAGAGAAAGTGGAGTGCAAAGAGGTCTAATTTTGATGGGATGGGAACTCTTAATATTCTTTTAGTTCATCACAGGCTGTCATTGCAGATTTTTTTTAGATTATTATCTTTTCTCTCTTTCATTGTTAATTTATGATGTCCGTTTTCTTACTGGTTGAAATGTCTTCTTAAAGTCCAGTATCAGACGTGTCTGTCAGTGAAACTACTTCTATCAAGTCTGGTCTGTTCTATCGTCGCTCTTATGTGCATGGATAACTCTTCTCTCTTCTACTCTATTCTCTTTCTTTCTCTGCAAATATTCAGCAGCTTGTAAAAAAAATAAAACTGAAGTTAGATTTTTTCTTTAGACTTAAGTCTTGTCTCTCCTTTGAATCCAGAAAAAGACTGGTTTCTGCTACATTTATGTCTGTGTTGGACGATGGCGATGTTTTGTACATGCATGCCTCGTCTCAAACGTATATTCTCTGGACACTGTGTAACATGGAGCGCTGAGGTTCATCACTGGTTTTAAATCTCTTTCTCATCATTGTTTGCTGTACGCTTGTGTTGGATGGTCTTCTTTGTCTGCATGCAGACTCAATCAGTGGCATATTCTTATTTATAAATGTATTCTTGGTCTGCTCCCATCCTACCTTCTGACCTACATCAGTCAGAAGAGCACAGCATCTTATGGACTTTGGTCCCAGGATCTTTTCTTATTGTTTGTTCCACCTGAGCTGAGAAAAAAGGCGTTCAGGTTTGCAGCTCCACTTGCTTGGAATGATCTACAAAAAACCTGAAACTAAAAGATCTGGGCCCGTATTCCTAAAGATTTTGAGAATCCTCTCAGAGAGCTCCTAACTTAGCCTAAAAATTCCCAGCAAGGAGTCTTAGCTTACGAGTGATTCCAGAACACTCTCAGAGAACTCTGAGCAAGGAAAGGACAGAAGCTCCTATCTTAGTGAGGAGGTGTGGTTGACCCCTTGCTAGGTATGAGTCATCATTTCCAAGCTGCGATTGGTTGATCCGAAAAGCTGGATAAAAAACTTACTTTTGGTGATAATTGATAAACTTAATAATGGAATCTAATCTTATGAAGACTGCGTAATTGTAAATAACATATCACATAAAAGAAAATACATGTTAAATGAATAGTAAACTGTACTATAAAATAATCCTACTGAATGCCCACATATTCACAAAGTGACGGTTATATTAATTTGCTTTAATTAATTGCATGCTTTTGTACTTTCAACTATCAACATCTCAACTTAATTTGGTATTAACGAGTGTAACACAGCACAGCTTTCATCAATGTCCTTGATTGCTGACAGGTGTATAAGAAGTAGGCTTGTCTGGCTTTTACATCTGCTACAAACTAGTGAACAACAATGGAGAAAAAAAGAACAAGAAAACCCAACTGGACCAAGGGGCAGTGTTTGCTTTTGGCTCAGTTGATCAATGAGCATTAAAGTGTTTTCAGGGGTTTTTAGCCCCAGTGTCACAGTGCAAGCCAAGAAGCAAGCCTGGGACACCATAGCACAACAGATAAATGCCTCCTTTCCGTTGGTTGTGCGCACAAGTGAGGATTGTGAGAAGCGGTGGTATGTGTTGCAGTCAAAAACAAAGGAGGAGATTGCGAAAACGTGAAGAACGTCTCTCCTGCCTCTTCCCTCCGCCATTTTGTCCTCTGCTTAGGGAACTCCTAAGCTGCTTAAAAGTCCTCTTCCCTGCTCCTAATAGATCTCACCTTTGGAGCACTCTTAGGAGCTAGGATTCTTTTGGAATAGCTTTATCTTTACTAGGATCTACTCTTAATTTTTAGGAGAAATTCTAAGAAAACACCAAGAATCCAAGAATTTTCTTAGAATTTGGCCACTAGGAGCAACTCTTTGCACTAAGAATCTTTAGAAATACGGGCCCTGGTGTCACTGGACACTTTTAAGGGGTCGGAAACATCTGACTGCAGATGTTTTGACTAATGCACTTTATCTTTCTTGTGTGGACAATCCAAGCTATATAAGATGTGTATGTGTCAAACTGTTGAATGTGCTGCTATCTGGCCAGGACACTCTTGTGAAAGAGATTTTTAATCTGAATTAGGGTTTTCCTGGTTAAATAAAGGTTAAATAAATAAATAAATAACGGTCCTTCGTCCTCTGGCATGGGTTCTCCAGCAATTTAAGCATCAAGGCACTACTCCTTATATGAGGGATGAGAAATTACATCCAGTATGAGCAATGACTCAAAGACTAACACCCTTAAATAAATGGCTTGTCACACAACCCCTGTACATTCACACCAAACTGATTTCTCTTAAATGCTCTCCTGACTTTTGACAGCACTTTTGATTGCAGAGCCTACTTCAGCAGGTCCACCAGGTGCTCCACTTCACAGGAGCTAATAGATATTAAATAAAATAGACATCCTGTAAAGTGGAATTATTTTCACTGTGTTTTATGGCAGACATGTTTCTTTTATACTTAAGACGTATTGATTTTTGAAATTGACTGTTGACCACACAAACAGATGAGGGGCCACAGCTTAGCCATCCCTGCATTATATGGAAAATAAGATGCTAAATGATTTAATTATTAGTTTAATGTGCTCTCCATGGAAAGTCTAAAGTAATAATAAAGTAGTAATATATAAAGACAAAAACTTCCACAAGCTGGATTTTCATTTTGGGATTAATTTTATTTTGAAAGACTCAGAGTAGAAACTTCCACATAAAACTTCACCCTCATTCAAAGCTGTCTGGTGCTGTGCTTCATAACCTTCCTTATTTTTAATGATTTATAGCACAAACAGTGGCATCAAAAAGGGAACCAGATGCTCTCACATTACACATGACAGGAAATAACCCAGCTCTCCAGGGTTCCTGGCCTGTGTGGGAAGAGTTAAAAATAATTCTCATATTTGACCGATTCCTCATGTGCTTACAGCAGTCAGTGTCCATCGGACCACATCACAACAGCCTTATCAGCATTTCCAGTTTGTTGACTGTAGGGTCATGTGACTTTGTCATTGTGCCTTTGTTCAAAAAGCTTCTGTGACTTAAATGTTTAAAAGTGCAAACGCAGGCTTGTGTGAAATGTAGTCAATTTCAGCTCTGACTCAAGCTCAGCTCAGTTTAACTTGAATACTATTACATACCTAAAAAGTTTGGATTTTGGGGGGATTTCCAGTGTTTGTCTCTACATGTTTGATGATCACATCTGAAAGCACAAAGCAAACTGATATAAGAGCAGAAAGAGAAAGCAGTTTAGCTTTGTTTGATAAGAAGATGCAAAGTTACAATAAAAAGTTGGTAGATGTTTAGTTATTTAAATTTCTACATGAAAATTGGCACAGACCTGAAGGTCATGCAGTAACTAAAGGTGTCAGATAGACCCTCGTGGTGTTTTTGAGTAAAGGCACCAACAAGAAAGACAAAGACACGCATTCACAACAGCTTTTTCCCATTTCCTCCTTTCACCAAAATTGGACCTCTGATATGAGTTTGGAAGCAGACTAAATGAGGGTCTGTCTGTTTCTCCATTACACTGTCAGGGGGCGTAAATATCAAACCACATACCAAGAAACAACCAAGAGTCATTTCATTTTAAGCATTGAGTAATTTATTTTCAGCAGTTTTCTGATTTAATATTCCCTCATAAATCTTTTAACTCTGTCAAAATTGTAAAACGGCTGCAGATTAAACATTTTTCTTCCCTCATAATCTGTTATTTAAAGATATTCAGATAGTCAGATATATGCAAGATGCCTAGATGGTACTAATAATCTAATCAATACATTAATGGGCATCTTTTAATATAAAAATGTCATTTTATGAGAATTGAGCAAAACAAGTATGCCAAAACTTAACTTATTATGCAATGGAAAACAAGAAAGTATGAGGTTTGTTTTGTATGTGAAGAGTAAGAAAATCTAAACACATTTTATAATATTTTTAGGGGTCCCTCTCAGTAACCCATGTACAATAGGTCTACACAGCAGTTTTAATTAATAAAATCAAGTGCACATAGACAAAAACTAACACTGAATTAACTGATGTTTTGATCAGCAGATAAAAACTGGACTAAAATATTTGACAGTGACTTAATCCAATGAGACCTAACTTAATCATACAGAAAGTAGGGACAAGTTAAGTTATATGTCCAATCACAACTACTTCAGTTTTTCCAGGTAGCCTAAATAAAGGTTATTTTCAAACAAAAGTTAAATTTGTTTCTGTTAATTTATTAATTCAAACTTTACTAGTATTAAGTGAAAGGTTATTAGATGCTTCATTTGATCCATGTGTAAAGCATAACTTCAGATATTATTGACTGAAATGTTGTGAAAATTCGTCAACTAACGACTGTTATGACTTAAAACAAAATAAATTTTAGGCAAAAGACTAAAACTAAACTAAATTTAAAAAGTGCTGTCAAAATGAACACTGCTCCACTGCACTGCGCTTCCCTGCTGGCTCAGCATGCTCCCTTCTCATCTTTGCCACACCTCTGACATTACCACTGACAGTCATGAATGAAGTTCAGGCTGACTCATCCCCTCATTCTGCCTCTGCCACAAGTACAGGAGAGGTGACACATCACAGGGGCTACATACCGTGACTTCAAACAAGATTGTGACCAGGGCTATTGTGAAAAGCTTTTTGTAATCAAAAACTTTTTATGATTGCATGGGCCTGCCTTTATGCCTTTATGCCGATGCAGTTTCCCTGTCTACCTACAGCTCATGACAGGACAAAGACTTTGTTGCTACAAGTGACCATCTCCAGCCCTCCCTCAATTCAAACTTTATTTAATCCCTGATGTGAGCTTAAGGGGAGGGCTGTGCCACACCACAGTGTGAAAGATGGGGAAATAGTGACAGATAGGACAAGAAAAGACAAATATGGAGGAGGACAAACAGGTAGTGTTAATAATTTGAGATAGCAGCCCAAGTGCTGTGCTGATCTAAGTCCATACAGGAAGTAAAGGCTGTAAGAAACCAGGGACACCAGGGATGTGGGGTCTTGACAGCACAGGGATGAGATATGGAGGGAGAATGCATCACAGGACGTGAGAAGATGTGTAAGAGTGCCCAACTCAGCAAGTTCTGACGGGACCAATCATTTCAGAGGCGGGGGCAGATCTTATGTGGCTTTTGGAACACCAAAAGTTTTTATTGTAAGGGAATTTTGTCACACACTGAGCCAACATTTTGGATCCACAAACAGGTCCGGGGAGAATAAATCTCAAAACGTTTGCATTTCCGTGTTAACATTGAATAGTGATCTTGTAGCCCCGCCTCTCCCTTAAACTGCATGCACAATACAAACAAAGGCAGGGAACAGTGTCACGTGCATGCTGCAGAAGCTGATGAGATTGTTTTAGCTTTAGCAGCAAAATCTTCTGCTCCTCAACGACCCCATGAGCAACAAGAGGATATGGAAAACAGCAAACGCAGGTATGCTTAAACACTGAGCACGGTGGTGCAGCAGGTAGTGCACATGCCTCACAGCAAAAGTTTGGAGTCTGCATATTATCCCTGTGCATACGTGGTTCTCAAAAACATGGTCATTTGACTAACTGTTGACCCTGATGCATGACTGTGGGTGTGAATGGCTGTCTGTCCCTCTATGTGGCACTACGATCGGCTGGTGATCCAGGGTGTATCCTGCCTCTTGCCCAAGACCCTGAAAGCGCTAAGCGGAATAGATAATGGATGGATGGATGGATGGATGGATGGATGTTTTATGCCAGTGCTCCATGTCGTTTTCTCTGGTTTTGGTGTATGTAAGTAGCATCTGCTGTGTTGGAGACTCTAACACAACAACTGTCTACGTCAGTGGATCATTGACAGCATCCTTACTGGAAACATCACAAACTGGCATGTGATGTGCACGGCCCAGGACAGGAAGACTCTGCAAAGAGTGATAAAAACTTCCTAACACATCATTGATACCCATCTACCGAACATTGATGATGTTGTGGAGGTGAGAACCCAAAGAATGCTGAAGGACAACATGCACTGCAGCCTGTCTGTTCACCCTGTTGCCATGAGACTAAAGGTACAGAAGTTTCCACTGTACCACCAGACTGTACCAGACTGCAGAACAGCTTTTTCCCTCGGGCTGTGAAATTGCTGGATTCACCATCTGCACTCCTTCATGTCTAACGATTTTGCTTTTGTTTTTGTTTAGGAGCCACATTTTTTTAATATCCTTGTATCACTGTATAAGTGGTGGAATATGAATATGAATATGAAATATGGAAATTTAAAGAAAATATTTCTCCTGATATACAGTAAATGTTTCAGGGGTAATTTTGGTTGTCAGCCATATAAACGTCAATAGAATAAAGGTACAGACTTACAAGGTACTGTGACTGCTGTTAAGAGGCTGTTTTCATTGTGTGCCTGGAGATCTTAATTTATCTAGAGTGAACTTTGAACAAACACTGTTTCAAAACCTCGGGTCTAATCTCTATATGCTGTAGGTCAGTCTTCTGCAATGGATGAAATTACTCGTGTCTGCCCACTGTAAGAGGAAGAGGGAGGGCTCATCAACAGAGTTTCAGTCAGAGTTCCTGACAGCATGACTGTCAGCTCTATCACAGCATGACTCATGAAGCCGTAGGGGCATGACACACCCACACACAGACACGCGCTCATGCCAAACAGGATGTTTCTTATACAAGAGAGAATCACAGTATGTCACATATGAGTGTCTCTATTGATACCCATCATGATGCTGAAATGTTTATCACATAGTCTGTTAGCCAAGTTTTATCACACTGTTGATAACTTTTGAAAGAAGATTTTTAAATCAATCAATTTTTATTTGTATCGTGCCAGTTCAAAACAAGTGTTGTCTCAATGCACTTTACAAAAAAGTAGACTGAAGACAAACTCTTCATTTTATAGATACACATATACTGTATGTATATACACACACATATACATATAAAATATTCATTTACACATATATACATCTTGAGGTGCATCCATCCTGGCAGAGACAAAGTGACTTAAAATAAAAATGCATGATAACGACAAACTTCTGTATGCCCAGACCATAAATCTGTCCTCCTCAAATTTGTCTTTGCTGAATATAAATGGATCTGAGTTTAGTCTGTTGAGATGGGACATCTTGTTTGTAAAGGTATTTTATTATGGAGGTATAATAATAAACCAATATAACCATGGATAGAGAGGTCATTCAAATATTAACATTGACATATATAATGTTCATAAACTGGAGAGGACTAATGTTGAGTAATATAACAGCATCAAGTTGAATTGTCATTTATTGTGTTAAACTGGTCTAAAAACATGTATTATGTTAAATGAACAGCCTTTGTTATCATGTTCGTTTTAAAGGTGCAGTGTGTTGAAACATCACAACACATTTTAGTCTTTTGCCTAAAATTCATTTATTTTTTAGTCATAACTGAGTCAAAGCATCACATCACTAAGCACTGGGAGCCAGAAGACCAAAAATGATCGTGAACAGGGCATTATTTACAACAGTTAAGAGGTGAAGGTTTTTTCTTCATATTTGTAACTACTATTTGATAGATTATAGGTCAGTTAAGATGATAATTGTAAGGTTTTGTAAACTTTTGTAGATTCATGTTCAAAAATCATGCTTCCCTCTTTTTGTCCCCAAAACCCACCAGTAGACAACATGGTTGATCATCAGCCTCCACAGAGGGGAGACCCGCAGTACACAGACATAAAAAGCTTTTTATAACTTAATAAAAAGAAAACCAAAGTTTTATCAGGATGATTGTACTCCTATTTTGATGGATTTTACATGTAATAGAAATATTATATCCTGTTTCTGTTCGGTGAAATGCTGCCAACTTCTACACACTACACCTTTACCATTGATCATACATTTATAGAATACATACAAGATATGTAACATAAATGATCAGGAATCATCTTTAACCAAATATTAGACTAATTTATGAAGCAGGGCAAGTTTATGTGTAGGTATAGCACCTTTTATCAACAAATGATTTCATATTTCTTCACGCAAACATCAGAACACAACACAACAAAGGATAAAGACAAACACAGTAAGACAGTAATAATAAAAAAAAGAGATTAACGATAAAAGAGACACCGTGAGCAAAAACAAAAGCTCCAATGAAGAAAAAAATCACTTTGATCAAAAATCTAAAATCTTGGTAAAGCAAATTTGAAAAGCTGATATTGCCATCCATCCATTGTCTATAACACCTGTGCCTTTGGGGGCTACGGGGCTGGAGCCTGTCCAAACTGAACATGACTACGTTAACATGCACTCAATATCTGAGTTAAGGTCAATATTCTGGTTTCTGAAACATTAGGAATAACCCATTTACATATGTGAGCAAACATATATATCCTGATCAAACAGCAATGCACAGACAACATCCCGAAGCACGGAGAGCGTTGTGAAGCAACGCGCATCATTTCTGCTTTCTCCCTGCTTATTCAATAGCAATGACAAAAATTGCAGCAACAGAACAGCGGATAATGAACAGCCCAGAGCAGGTAGCAGTTGTCTGACCCATCACCAGTACTTTACAATGTTCTTTGTCATTTTTTTCATTAATGGAGGTGAGAACGTGAAGAAATAGGAAATGAAGCTGGAGCAAGAACTCAGTGTACTTATAGGACCAAGATTCCTTGCAAAAAGAACATGCGCAGAGGATAAATTAATGTTCCTTTTGATGGGGATATCACAGTAGGGGTATTTATGAAATATTCGGTTTCGAAAAGGAGCAACCCAGGGGTGATTTTTGGGTTTAAAAACACAGTTTTTAAAATGGTCACTGGTGTTTACATTGCTGTTATTGCTAATATTCTGGTTATGAAATGGTTAATTAATGCATGTAAACGTAGCGAGTGGGTTAGAGGCGGGGGTTCCCCATGGATGGATCACCAGCCACAGTAGGGCCACAGACAGACAGACAACCTTTCATGCTCAAAGTCAAACCTAAAAACAATACATGCTGTGTGGCATGTGCACAACCTGCTGCATCACTATGCCACCCAAGCTGATATTTGCACAGCACAAATTGGCAGCATGTGGGCGAAATATTAGCTGTGATATTGAAAGAGCATAAAAATGTAGACTAATGGTTTCCCTCATCATCAATGACAGATCATTTTCATAAATCAAAAGTGTAATGTTGTTTTTCATCTGCAGTCCAAAATATCATCAGAAGATTGAGAGAAGTTGTAGAAGTTTCTTCACGCAAGTGGCAAGTCTGACATCCCACAGTGAATGCCCATGATCTTCAATGCCTCAGGCAGCACAGCTTTAAAAATCACCATCCTTCTGTAGAGGGATTCAGGAACATTGAGGAAGCCAGCGTCAGTGAACACAGATCATCTCTACATCTACAAGGTCAAGTTCAAACTACCATGTAAAGCCAAAGCCATAAATCAACAACACCCAAACGTTGCCGACTTCTCTGAGCCTGAGGTCCTCTAATGGACTGAGGCAAAGTGGAAAAGTCTGCTGTGGTCTGACTCCATATTTCAGACTGTTTTTGAAAATCATAATTGTTGTGTCCTCCGGGCTAACCAGGAAAAAGACCATCCAGACTGTTATCAGAGCAAAGTTCTGAAGCCAGCATCTGTGATGATATGGGGGTGTTTGTGCCCATGGCATGGGTAACTTGCACCTCTGTAAAGGCATCATTAATGCTGAAAGGTACACAAAGGTTTTGAACTGGGATGTCTCTGCTCATTTCAGCAAAACAAAGCCAGGTCAAATTCTGCAGGTTTGTAAGCAGCATTGCTTTGTCATCAAAAAGACAGGCCTGGACTGCTTTCCTTTGTCCCGCTGAAAATGTGTTGCGCTTTATGAAACAAAAACAGCAGAGACCTGCACTGGTAAACAACTGAAGTCACAAGAATGGAAGAGGTTTCCACTTACAAAGCTTCAACTATAAGTGTCCTCAGTTCTTAATTGCTTATTGAGCTTTGTTAAAAGGAAAGCTGATGTAAACAGTGGTTAAACATGTCCCCATCCCAGATTTTTTGGAATGTGTTAAAGGAAACAAATTCAAAACTAGAAGAGCACTCGGAGAGCGCAGACCTCCGCCAGCCTACCTTTATTTCATGTAAATATTTAGATTCCTTGACCATGAAAACATACCATTAGCAATTGGATTCATGATGATATCTATGTGAGTTCAGTAGTTATTCACAAAAATGACATTTTTCGTCATGGTGGCCAGACACTGATCCGGGTCAACACCAAAATCGAATCAGTTCTTCCTTTTCCCATGCTGAACATTTCCTGAAAATTTCATCCAAATCCATTACTTTTTGAGTTATTTTGTTTACAGACGGACAGACAGACAGACAGACAGACAGACAGACAGACAGACAGACAGACAGACAGACAGACAGACAGACAGACAGACAGACAGACAGACAGACAGACAGACAGACTCAACCGAAAACATAACCTCCTTGGCGGAGTTAATTATTGTTCATCAGTTTGAACATTACAGATCTTGTCTTTGTAGTGCATTTTATTGAACATATACCTTAAAGGTGTACATTCAATTCAACTACTCATCATTAAACTACTGATAATATTCTGTTTATATTTTTGCTGAACAGAGTACTCCAACTTAGGAATTTGGGTTTGTAACACAAACAGATCTTTACAATAAAAGAAAAAAGTTAATTTTTGTTAAAAGTTAGTTTATTTGCTTGAGGTGTGGCAGGAACCAAAGACATTTGGCAGCCAAACACAATGTAAACATGGATACAGTGTTGACGATAAACAAATAAAAACACATCAACATCAGTAAAAACTTAGACAGAAGTTAAGCAAAGGAAGCTGATGGACAGGCACGTGGGTTGAGACCAGCTAGACCTAGTTAACATGATTGTTTCTCAAGTATTGTTTCTCAAAGGACACTGTGCACTTGACATAAAAGAACTGATATCGGTTTTCGGGATTATGAGATCAGAAATATCTGCATATCAACAACTGGAAACACTACTATTTTATTTATTCCCATTTACAGCACAGTAAAATGATTTACCATTTTAAGAAACTGCAACAAATGATCGAACAAATGATGCTTTAACCTTGATTTAGAAGAACTGAAATTCCTGCAGACCTGCAGTTTCATGGAAGTTTGTTCCAGAACACGAATCCATCCTCTAAGAGACAGTAAGGCAGTGATAAACCTGTTGAAACATGTCTGACAATCAGACCACAACCAACAGTCAGATATAATACTTATAACTGCATCAGATTCATTTTAAGATATGTGTCAGTTCAAAATAGGTTAACCGTGGTCTAAGCCGTTAATCCCAGTGTAGAAAACAGCTGAATAATCAAGACTGACTGTATGTTTGAATGGACAACACTTTTCTATCTGAGTCAACATTTTACTTTTTCTGCATATAAAGAGAACTTCCTCCTCTCAATAACTTCTCTCCTGCCTGGCCCTAACACGCTACTGTGCAGGAATGAGAACAAAAATGCAGAAGCGAGTTAGCAGTTCCTGGTTCACAGTCCTCCAGAGTAAATGGAATTTAGAATATCGTTTTTAGAAAAGTGACTGAAATATGGTTCATGGTGAACAAAAGCTTGTGAGATTTTTAATGTTTAAAGGGAAATAATAAAATGTTGATTTTGCCTGATTTTGAATTTTAAAGCCTTTTTGTGTGTTTAAAATCAAGGTTGCTCACAGACTGCTAACAAGACCACAAAATAGAGAGGGATCCAATGGCAAGCATTTCTTATCAGTTATTGAATACACCTCTAGGTGCTACTTGGACACATCATCAGTGATGAACCCGAGGTCATAAGGGGTTTCGGGTCTTTGATCATCAAACACCCTCGCTCGGGCGACCCAGCCGGGGGTGATCAGCCCCCGACTTGTGTCCAAGTGGCCCACTACTCCACGGATCCCCCCTCCGGATCCATAGCCATCTTGAGGCATTCTCCGCAGCCTCTATGATGGTTTTGATGGCTCTTCTGCACAGCTGGCCTTTTACTCCAAGGAGTTTAAGGGTGCGGGACAGTGATTGGCCAGCAAAACCCCGGCACCCCACCTCGACTGATTCGCAGCGAGCTTTCCCTTTGTTCCGGCACTCCATTACCAGTTCGGCATATTTGACCCTCTTGCACTCGTTGGCCTCCTCGAATCTGTCTTCCCAGGGGACAGTAAGCTCAACCAGGACCACTTGCTTCGTTGACTCTGATGTTAGTACCATATCTGGGCGGAGTGAAGTGGCCGAGATGTGCTCTGGGAACTTCAGCTGTCTTCCCAGGTCGACTTGCAGTTTCCAGTCCCGTGCCGTGGTGAGAAGCCCTCCAAAGGAACTTGGCTGTTGTGCCTTCTCCCCGGCTCTGACGAAGGTGATGGACTGCTTGGAAGTGTTCTGGTATTTGCAGTTGTTGATTGCTGCACTGACTGTGTCTGCCAGAGCCCTAAGCACCTGGTCGTGACGCCAGCGATACCGTCCATCCCCCAAGGCCTTCGGGCAGCAACTGAGGATGTGTTCAAGGGTGGCTCTCTTTTGGCACACCTTGCATGCCGCAGTGTCCCCTAAGCCCCAGCGCTGCAGATTGGTTGGGCTTGGGAGAACGTCGTATACTGACTAGATGCGGAACTTGATGTGCTGGGGTTCGAGTCTCCAGAGCTCTGGCCAGGTGAGTTTTCGCTGTTCGGCGTGCTCCCACCTTGTCCAGGCGCCTTATTGGTACATAGCCACCATCTTGATCCTCCGATCTTCCTCCACCTCTGCTCTAATCTCATCCTGTACCATACTCCACTTCTACCTCCCTCTGGCTTTGTCGTAGCGGGGTTTGGGGAAGCTGCCAAGTCCCGCCCGGCCCACTGCCGTATTGCCCACCAGGATGTTGTGCTGCAGCCGTGCCTCTGCTCTGTCAACGGCTTCCTGTGCCTTCCACTTTCTCCCCGTTTTCACCAGGATTCCTGCTGTAGCAACTTTCGTGTCAAAGGAGTCCCGGTACATCATCAGCTCCCTGTCATGACCATAAACTCCTCTGCCAGGCCGCTGATTGGAAGCTGCAGCATGGTGGAATGGCCATACAGAGCAATGCTACTGAGGGATCGCGGGAGCCCAAGCCACCTGCGGAGAAACTGGCTGATGTTTTGTTCCAGCATCTCCACCGTAGACATGGGCACCTCGTAGACAAGTAGGGGCCAAAGGAGTTTTGGCAGGACCCCGTGTTGGTAAATCCAGGTTTTGAATTTCCCAGGTAGCCCCGACTTGTCTATTGCTGTGAGCCATGATGTCAAATCTGCTTTGGCTTGCAGGAGTACGTCTGAGTCCCTCAAGGTGCTGTTGAAGACCTTGCCCAGGCTCTTGACAGGTTTTTCTGTCACCGTTGGAATTGGTGTCCCTCCTAAGGCAAAGCGGAACCAATCGGCCACCTTGCCTTTCTTCAGGACCAGAGACCTGGACTTGGCGGGCTTGAAGCTCATCCTCGCCCAAGAGATGAGCCGCTCTAGCTCCTGGAGTAGCCATCTGCAGCCGGGAACAGAGGTTGTCATCACTGTGAGGTCATCCATAAATGCTCTTATGGGGGGCTGCCGAGTACCAGATCTTGACAAGGGGCCTCTACATTCCACCTCTGCTGACTTAACAATCATGTTCATGGCCAAGGAGAAGAGAGGCACTGAAATAGTGCAGTCCGTTATAATACCCTTCTCCAGGCGTTGCCAGGCGGATGTTAATGATCCTGATGTTACCCTCAGTTGGAAGTTAGATATTCATAAATTCCTTCCTTCTCACTCAATTATGTGAAGCTCTCTAACAAGAGGTCTCAATAAGACACTACATGCTAAAAATATTTTAGTCCTTCTCAGTTGAACTGCCATGTTGTAGTTTTATAGCATGTAAGTAAAAATGAGGTTCCTTTGTTAAGATTATCACAAAGAGCAGAGTGTCTAAGTTTCATCATTTTGTGTTTGCTACTGACCAACAATGATCCAAAAAATTGAAAAATCCCACAGGCTTGCAGTCAAGGGAACTAGCAGAAAGCTAACTTCCATGTTAGTCCACAAAATATGTCATTCTTTCACTACTCTATACTCACCACTATTCTTATTATCAATTAATCATTAATCCATTCATTGTCTATACTGCCTTTTCCTGTCTGGGTCATAAGTGGCTAAAACCTTCCACAACCTTGACTGTTCTAAAGCCAATCACAGGACACACATACAGACAATCATTATCACACTCCAACAGTTAAGGGCAATTTAGAGAAAAACATGCATGCACAGGGAGAACATGTGAACATATCGGGAACAATTACGGTGATTATAGTTATAGCTGTTTTAAATTGTAAGTCATAACATAGTCAAGAAGACTGACACTTTGACATGTAAAACTAGTTTTAGCCTTGTAGTCAATGACTTCCCCTAGATTTCCAGTCTTTTTGTAAGATCTCAGTCTGAGACTAGAAAGGCTGTAGACGATACGTCTTCAGATGTGAGCTAGTGTCAGACTACAGTCATAATTAAGTCTTAATAAACTTATAGTTAAGTCTATAAAGAGTAAGTTCAGGTTTATTGAAGTGGGGTTGCTCAAGGCCCATGGCACGAGTAAATTTGAGTGCCAATAAAGGAACTTGCAAGTTTTGTCCTTTGGGGTAAATATCTGGGGGTGGATGGTTGCCAGTTCATAACAGTACATGGTGCCACCAAACCCCTCATAATTACCTAAAGGTTAAACTATTTAGAAAAATATGTGTGCTTGTAAATATAATACAGTAAGATAAGCATGAGTTTAAAGGGCTCACAATAAACTGCACCATATATTCATCGATCTTTATTTGATATTACTTTATTACACAATCTGTTCATTCATGTTGGAAAAGAGGCAACTTAGAGGGCAACATTAAGGCAAGACACCTATGTTTCCCACTTTTTATGGTAAAAGGAAAAAGAAAGGAACATGATAAAGCCAAACAGCCTGTCCGTCACCCCCCCTGCATTTACCATAAAGGTTCAAGTACATGAACACTTCAAATTTAGGAAAATGAATACAGCGGTGTTGACAAAATGACACTAAACAGCACCAAACTGACCAGCTATCAGAGAGCTGACCTGTAAGCCAATCAGAGGGGACTTGGCTCGCATGGGGAAGAGAGCCTGAAAGAAGCAGGGGCTTAATCAGAGTGTCAGACAGAGTGAGAATACAGCTGGATCAGGAGTGCATTGAATATGAAAGCAAGAAGGTTTTTGAAAAATGGTAATTATGAACATAGTCCAGCAGTCATTAAATTGAATATATGAACCATGATTCTTTTATACAAGGTCAAATGAAGTCTTTTGAATGCTTATATGTGACAATGACTGATATGATAAAAAACAAAACTATTGATGATTAAGAAATGTATTATAGTTCGCAACACACAGCTCTACTCCTAATTAGAAACCAAAAGAACATTGATCTGGAGGAGTTTGTTTCCTCATCTGGGAGTAATCAGGTACAGAATTTGGTGTCATTTACAGTAAATGCTGAAGATGATTCAGACTAATAGTTGATAGTGCATTGGTGTGAATGGTTGTGATTCAGTGCGGGGGTTTACGAAGGAAGATAATTGCGTAAAAGCATGACACAATACGAAACCATCACTGAGTGTTCTCAGAAAACTAAAAAAAGTCTGTTTATGGCCCTTTGAACTTCATAAAAATGTTAAAAAGTCCCAAGCCTGGAGAGGGAGTGGGATTAAATAAGTTTTGACTTCTTCTCTCTTTTTCAGACATGAGACATTTATCCAAGTGCTGATCTTCTTTGTTTTGTTTTTTTTGTCCATCTGCCTGTTTTGTCTTTTGATATGTTTGAAAGAAACTTGTCTTTCATTTATATTATGTAAAAATACACTTTTTAAGGCTTTTCAACACATTTTGTGTATTTGTCCTTCCTCCCAGCCCACAAAATTTGATAGAAGACAACAAAACCTGGAGCTATTTGGCAGGCTGCATGAATGTTAACTCATGGTATTTGGCGAGCTGTTCAGTACTGTTACGTAAGAGAATATTTTCATTTGCATGAACCTAACCTGATTCGTCGACCTGAGCTGAAGGTATTTCTGTGTGAAGTGCAGCCATATTGTTTACATTCTTAGTAAGACATTGGCATACACCATGTATAGATCCAAAGCCTGTCACTGTTGGCTGTAAATGGCCACATATATCTTCACATATGGGCTACCAGCCTTGGAGGACCCAAGAGCCCAGTGGATTAATTTTATTTTTGAAGGGAATGAGAAGTTACAGTTGGCTAAAACCTGTATTTGTGTGACAGTCACTTCATGCCCAACTGCTTCTTCAACTTCAGTCAGTTCAACACAGGACTGGCAACCAGACATTTCCTCAATCCAGACTCAGTACCAACAAACCACCACCAAACCTGATGATGGAAATGTAAGCATTTTAATGCTGTGTAGTATTTATTTGCTAATTGCTATGAGCTAATGTTTACAAGAGGGTAAAACCCAAACTGGTCACCAGCCAATCACAGGGACACACATAGAGAGGCAGAAAACCATTCATATATGCATTTATACCTACGGGCAATAGGAGTCCCCAGTTAACCTAGAAAGCATGTTTTTGATCTGTGAGAAGAAAACAACTATTATTATTATTATTGAAATTAAAGAAACATTCTGGCAGGGCTATCATTTAAATGCAGAGGGCTGCAAAGGCTTGAGGTTTGGTGCTGCAGCTCATCATTTCATGTAGTCATCATATTGCACATTGCGGTGCTAATACAAAATCTGAAAATGATTCATCAGTCTCAAGCTTTCCTCCACCTGTTTTGGCATTCTCAGACAAATACAAGAGTGCAGGGGATGGTTTGGGCCGTTGTGTTTTTTTAAATTTTGCTTGAGTGATGAGAGAAGGGAAAGCCGAACACATGGTAAAGAAAATAATTCAAATTGGTGGCTCACTTAATGCAATTTTCGTGCATTAACAATTTTATTTTTATGAATGATTCTCTCTTGACTTAAAGTAATTTTTAATTTATATTGATATTCTGAAAGAAAGTAAATATACTATATTTGCCAGTGCAAACTAATTTAAACTGATTCAAACTCACATTCATACTTAAGGGCAATATGGAGACACCAATCAACCTGAAGTGCTCTATGGGGGCTGGAGTACCCAAGGAGATCCCACATTTGCACAGGAAAAACATGCAAACTCCACACAGAAAACCCTGAGCAACATAGGATCAAGCCATCAGCCTTCTTGATGTGAGGCACATGCTCTACCTACTGCACCACCTTGCACCAAACCCTAAATTGCCTAAATTGCACAGTGAGGATGATTGGGACTTTTTAAGTTTGAAGATCCGGCAAATCACAAGGTGCTATAGCAGCTAAAACTAATTTTTCATTTACAATTGTTCAAAAGAAAGCTCTGCCATTTTGGTTATTTCATCACCATTATAATGATGATGGGTAATTAATTTAAACTACGATTCAGTGGTCAAAACAATACCAAAAAAACAATATGTCACCAAAATGAGGAAGTGAATCTCATTCTTCCCCTCCTCTGTCACTCCCCCCGCTGTATTGATGTGTCTGTTCAGGTGAAACCACAGTGAGACACATTCCAGGAAAAACAATCATGACTGGACTTGTTCTCCTACACACACAGACACACACACGCTCACACTGGAGCAGTTTTGGTAAAGTGGATGCTTTAGGCAAAGGCCAATATGAGGCACCCCCCTTTTTAGCTTCTGGATGAGCAGCTTTGGTTACTGAGAAGGCGACAGTGAAACTGTCTGTGGTGAAAAGGCTGAACTTTCACAAGGTGAGGAGTGCACTCAACTTATCAGTTAAAAAGAAACGAGGCTTTAAATCGTACATGCAGCAGAAACACTTTGTTTGCTAATGCTGATGATAGCAATCATCAAACAAGTATAAATATTCATTACAGTGAAAAGGATCTAGATTTACACACATCCTCCTCTGCTATCATCTGATCCTGAAACATAATGAAACATACTCAAGTCATCCTGGTAATTCACCAGATGTGCAACCAGGAGTTGTCAACTGTCAACAGTTACACTAGCAAGAAATAACCTTCAGTTTAGCAGGCAGAAAATCTTGAGCAGATCCAGACTGATGTTGAACAGCCATCCATCAAAGTTGTGTTTGGGGTGGGAGTGGGTAGAGACAGAGGGGTGAGCAGAAAAATTGGGGCCTATTAAAAGAAATCGCGATAGTAATCAGTGTATGGATACTTGTGTCAGGATTAATGTCAAGGTTCCAACTCTCCTAAAAGAGTTTATCCAGGACTCTTTGGTGTGGACCCATACAGATTCTTCAGCCGTGTTTATATTAACTCTAGCTGTGTTAATTTGATCATGCAGATTTAGCTGAGTACAGACTTAAAAATCAAACTAGGGATGTAACGATATGAAAATGTTGTATCAGGGTTGTGACCAAAATTATAACGGTTATCATTATTATCGCGGTATTGTTACAGTGTGCTCAAAATGTTCGAAAGTACTTTAACACACAATTGAAATCATTTGACCTCTTTAATATTATTATCATAACATTCTTTTTTGTCTTTTTTGTCAATACATGTGTAAAGAAAGTTCTTTGAGTACATTTTTATACCCTTCTTTCATGAGAAATAAAAGTAAACAATTCTAGCAAGTATTTGTCATTATGTTATCAATGCTCGAACAGTGTGTGATTACAAAAAAGAAAAAACAGATTTGAACTTTAAACAGGATTTTCTTTATAAACAATTGAAAATGAACAACAAACAACCTATTGTACAAACAGTCACACACTTTTGTTTGCCTGCAGCATTAGTGTCTATGTCACAGTCACATATTTTAGACCATGTCCAGGAGTTTTTTTATTTTATTTTTTACTGACGATAGTCCCTGTTCAGTCAGCCCCCTTCACTGACTCTCCTCTGGTCTCCCCTCTCCCTGGCAGATATCCTTGATATTTCCAAATTACGATCGATTAAATCCATAAAACACGAACTTTGACGGAAAAAGGCAATCAGTTTCAAAACTACAGCGAATACACGGCAAAAGAATAGCAAGAACACACTGCAGAATGATACTAATGCTATTATTAACAAGATTTATACATTATTTACGCAGAGAATTCTGATAAACCACCGGTAATTCACTCAGGTATGGCTCTCTGAATCTCCTCTATCTCTCTCTCTTTCTACCTCTACAGCTCGGTCAGTTCATTTACTCGAGGAGTTACAGCCGTTTTAACCACGCAATCTTTTCTTTCGCTGCAGCTTCATGTTAAGACAGGGTGGCTGTCTTCCATCAGTTTCCCCTTGACATCCTTGTAAAATCCAAATTCAACCAAACTCCAGAGTCCGTCCGCTGTGTCTCTAACTTTAGCTCTCAGAGGCCAAACACAGTGGCGATTGCTCTAAGACTGCAAGGGAAGCTCAGCTTCCCCTAAAATGTCCCCCAAAAAAGTGGTGATATGTACTGCTGTGTGTACATTTTATTTACTAACTAGAAAGCACTCGGAGAGCGCAGACCTCCGCCAGCGCCACGGTCCCCAGCCATTTTGTCATTTTGACCATAAATATTACTCCTACCTTTATTTCCCCTAAATATTTAGATTCCTTGACCATGAAAATATACCATTAGCAACTGGATTCATAATGATATCTATTTTAGTTCAGTAGTTATTCACAGAAATCACATTTTTCGCCATGGTGGCCAGACGCTGGTCCCAATCAACACCAAAATCGAATCACTTCTTCCTTTTCCCATGCTGAACATTTCCTGAAAATTTCATCCAAATCCATCCATTACTTTTTGAGTTATTTTGTTCACAGACGGACAGACGGATGGTCGGACAGACGGACAGACAGACGGACAAACTCTCCTGAAAACATAACCTCCTTGGCGGAGGTAAACATGCGCAAGAATACCTTCATCTTTTGTCAGAATCAGCTACTTATCACAGGTAACTGGCGCGACTTCCTTCTCATTCATCCCAGCAGCGTCTCAGCGCTTTAACACAGTCGGACGCTGAGCGTCTTCTGACTTCGATGGGGAAGCGTAGAGTGGGTTGTTCCACTGTGGAAACTGGACAGTCATTGGATAAACGCTTTGTCCTGCCCATTGGACGCTCAGCGTTTCAGGGGGTCTATGAGGCAGTGGGCTGGCCTGTACGCTCGGCTTCTGCATGATGATTGGATGATCTGTCTGAGGCCGAATCCCTTTTTGATTGACAGTGAAATGAGCCAATCAGCGATCTTGAAGTATAGCCCTCCACCGGAGCATCTTCTAACGCAGGGTTCACACAGGACGCGCCGCGCGCGGAACGGAAGCGCCGCGCACAGCAGTTTTGGATCGGCGCCTGTGTTAACCTATTTAACTGTTCACACAGCATGCAGCGAGGCGCCAGCAGCTCTGGCTCTGGAGTGCCTCCGCTCCGCTTCTCTCTATTTTTTCTGCGAGCCGCGAGCGCCGCAGTTGTAAAGTTTGGACAGAGCAGATCGGACCAGACAGGAAGTCAGGAACAGGAAAATCCGGTCAATAGTTTAAAAAAAGGATTGACGGTGTTGCTTGTCGGTCTGTTTTTTTCCGATGAGCAGTCACACACTCACACGGAGGTTGATCAGGAAGAGAACAGAGATTCACTTGATGTAATTGAGACAAAGGAGAGGGAAGGGAGGTGGGAGGGGCAAGGGCTCTCCACAGGTCACCAAAAAGTCACACTCACATGTTTACAGCGCTCAGAAAGTTTGGAAAACTGAGCGCAGACGGACACGTCCGATCACTGCCGAGCTGAGTCGATGTCTGTGATCGGCGCATCAGAGCTCAGCAGAAAGCGCTTCATGTGTGAACAGCCAAGCGCCAAGGCCTTGGCTGCGGCAGTGCCAAGCATCCTTCATGGCGCATCATAATGTGAACTAGGCGTAAGTTTTACATTCAGTTGTTCTGGAGAGGAGCTTCTCCTGTTCAAAGCGGCTCAAGTCTTACACCTGCAACACAATGGGCCAAGGCCGTTTAAGCAGTCTAGCTCTGCTGGCCATTGAGAGAACACTGGTTAAATCCCTGGAAAAGACAACTAGTTGGTACAACAGGGTCACAGATCATTTTCTTCAAAAGGAACAGAGGGTAGAATTTACATTTAAATAAATAAACAAATTCATGATGTAGGCCGGAAAAAAAGAGCTTCCCCTCCTTGACTGACCAGCAGCCGCCACTGGCCAAACATTGCAAACTGCGCATGCACGACTCCCATGACGTTGCTTAATTGAGGAACAGACACATAGTTCAGGCTTTTCTAGTCAAAGAGCAGCATCACTGAGTGTTACTGATGCCATGTGGTAATCAAACATGGTAAAAAACGGTAATTTTAATAGGACGCGGTAATGATTACCTTGGGAAATTTTACCGCAGTTTACCATTTTACCAGTAACCGCTACATCCCTAAATCAAACCAGTCTCTTTCTTATGAAAACTGGACTTGCTTGATTCTGCTGAAGAACCCGCCTTTGAGATTGTCTTTCTGTGTAACTCTGTGCTCAAGGAGCTCTAATCATCGGAGTAAGAGGCCTCACAGCCATAAAGACTTGATGGGAACTAAAAGCTTAAACGGCCTGATGATGGGCTTTTAACAGGAAGTCCAGTGGAGCTGGGTGATGGGAGTGCTTTTATGCTGTACTCAGCTGGAGATATATAGATAAACAACAC
Organism: Scarus forsteni; assembly: GCA_036419115.1. NCBI lineage: Eukaryota > Metazoa > Chordata > Actinopteri > Labriformes > Labridae > Scarus > Scarus forsteni. The sequence continues at coordinate 4,217,842 of JAZDUH010000347.1, read as the reverse complement.
TGGCCTCCTGTTCAGCACTGACAGCAGAGACATAAGGACACAGAGAGAGTTTATATACTGTTCTCCCTGTGGAGCATTTCCTGTTATTTCACTGTTCATTATCAACGAGCGCCGGGAACTGAGCAGGAGCAGATTTGCATTGACCGCTCCAAACTATGTCACATCTTTAAGCTGCAGACATAATAAGTCTTCTAATCTGGTTTTTATTCTTTTTAAATTGTCTTAATAATGGTTTTGGAATTTTAGGACTAGGGCCATGTCATTTAATGACATTCAGGAAAATGTTCATCATTACACTGTCACTCAAGAGTCGGACACCATGAATTCATGTAAGAGTCAGAAGCTAAAGCCTGGTACACACTTAAAGATTCTTAAAATCTTAACTCATTTTGAAACAGTTAGAACCACACATGAAGACAGATTATGAGGTTTTATGAGTTTTGTAGTGTGTGGGAATAACCTGACACAAGATGGACAGTTCCATATATCCACCACACAAACACTTCAGTGGTCTATCTGGAAAAGTGCTCATAGAAAATCTTTTCAAAGAACCTTCAAAACCTTCAAAAACAACAGCAGCTGGTGCTTGGACGATCATTCTGTGAGTCACACTCATCACAGATCAATCCACATCAAGCCACAGTATGATGTATCAGCTACACCCTGTTGTTAGCCGACAGCTTAAGTGACATTTCAGACCTTAGACCAGGGGTGGGCAATTTGCGGCCCGGGGGCCATATGTGGCCCTTCACCTCGCTCAATGCGGCCCACCAGTCATTTCCACAAAAAAACAAAACAAACTGGAAAAATTAAGAAACAAAACAACAGATACTAAATATGATACATCACGAGTAACCAGAACCACATAATGCATAAATTTGGATAAGTGATAAAATATTTTACTAACCTTAAATCGCTGGCATGTGCTTTGTTTTTTACAAATAATTATCAAGTTCTCACTTAGCTATGATTGTGTCTCTAAAAATATCCTATGAGGCATTAAAACATAATTTATGGTATTGGTAAAAAACATATTTGGAAACAATGGTAATGGTAATACATTTGAGCTTTAAAAACTGGAAAACATTTGTTCTTTTATTACATTAAAATAAGTTTAAATTAGCTTTAAATATGTGTCATGCTCATTTAGATTTTTTTTACTTTTAATTGTGTTTGAGTTAAAATATTTAAGTGTTGGTATAATCCTTGGTTAAGCTTTATCTTTGTAATTTTTGGTTTATTTGTATATTGTCTTTGTTAACAGTGCCAACAATATGTAACAGTGCGGCCCTTGGGCACTTAAGAAAACTTAATGTGGCCCTTTTGGTATTGATAGTTGCCCACCCCTGCCTTAGACTATAGTCTAAATTAAATTATACCACACATATGTATTATTTACCACTTATCTGTGACATAAACCATGTCATTGACTTTCCCCACCAAGTTCTCCAGGTAATTCTGAGTAGACCATATTTCACCAGGTATCGTTAAGTAACCATGACTCTGGGCTACCATGCACAGACTTACCAGCATCGTCCGTATTGGATTGCTGCATCTCTCTCTCAGTTTCCCAGCAGTGATCCCCGGTCAGGAGAAGAGCAAAAAAATGATTCCATGTGAGAAAAGCTTTAAGTGACGTTCTTTGCACTTCTTTTAAAGAATAAATTGTGTCCGTTTCTCCTAAAAAAGCAGATATTGCTGCATCCACAGATACCAATTCAGAAGCTGCCATTATTTTCAAACAAACAGTCACTTCCACTTCCACTTCTCACATCTTCAGTTTCCATCTCTTTTCCCTGATAGAGCTGTCCAGATTTTGTCGGTGAAGTCATTGAAGCTTGGCAAGATGGATGATTTTAGACAGTAAATCAGGCAGGTCCATCTGCACTAGGAGGTTTGTTTAGAAAGCCACAGAGAGAGACACAGGACTTCACAAACCAACCGATTCATTTACCTAGAGGGCTGCACCTCTGCTCACACATGGCTTCAGTGTGAACAACCATGGGGGACAATGTCAGGAGGTCAAATATGAGTATTAGATAGCTTCCTATAACATCCTCAAGGTGTGATTTTCATCTTGCTCTTCTCCTTATCATTTTCTTATACAGAATTTACAGGTTTGCTGTTTGAACACCGGCATCCACAGCCTAAATTTTGATGTCCATCTAACTTTATGCTTTGCCCACTGCCATGGCTATGTGTACTTCCCTGATTGGTTTTGCTCTGGTCCATCCATGGGATGTGCTTGGCTTTTCACCTTCAGTAGGTTTGGTACCATCCATGTTTATATTTATTTGAGCACTTGATAAGTGACTTAAGGGGCTCTGATACTATTGATACCAATACCATCATTGGTTCTGCTTATCAGTGCGATTCTTTCTTCCTGCATATTAATTTCTGTAGATGAGTGCTTCTGTAAGCATCACAGTAGCTTATATGTCTTTTTGCGCAAAACCAAGTCTCACATTGACCACTTCTGTTTCCTGTCTGCTATTATCACATTTTTTTTACTTCTACATTGTGGTTTCCTCAGACTGCCTCTGATGAGAGCCTGGCCTGCTTGATTTGCAAAGCATGCAGAACAAAGTGGAAGAATCAGAAAGAAATCATTATGCAAAAGATGTGATGCTATCTATCTATCTATCTATCTATCTATCTATCTATCTATCTATCTATCTATCTATCTATCTATCTATCTATCTATCTATCTATCTATCTATCTATCTATGGTTGCTTTGCTGAGCAGAGGACCACGAAGCACCTGGCATGAGGACCATGAGCTGTAAGCAGGCTGCTTTTTGCCTTATGATCAAAAACTTGTGTGACACCCACAGCTCCTACAGATGTTCCCGAGTGTGTAGTCTGCAGGAGTCTCCTACAGCCACATAATCCCTCTGCAAATGGTCCCTATTGAGTAAATCTGGAGGTTGAATACTCCTGTACCATTTAATCTGATCTTTGTCTGGTTCCTTTTTTAGTGGACGAAAATATTTTCTAAACTAGCCCCTCCACAAAACAAGTGCATAAAAATGGCAGAATATCATCTTCAGTGTGAAATAATTAACAAGGTTAATTATGTGATTTTATAACATGAAACTTTTGCATGTTAAAACAGGCAATGTTTTTACAGCTTTATAAATGCACATGAAGTGCAGCAACACCCTAAAAATTATACAACAATAAAGTCTTGAGAGATTATTCTTCCTGCTGTGCAACAATTTCAGTGACTAGTTTGGGCTTTTTATATGCAACAGATCACAGGACTGGGGTGAAGCTGTAAGACTTAATCTTTTGGTCATTTGTTACATTCAGCACTGAACTGTAAACACTTTTGGGAACTTTAATAAGCCACCTGTTCAAATGCTCCTTGGCACAGTGCATTGAGGCCATGTCAATATCCCAAGCCTCTTTCCAGAAATGTTTCACATGAAAACACTGAAAAGGGGGTAACATTGCTGCGGACATACACCAAAACCAGAGGAGAAGACATGGAGCATGCGCATACATGAATGGGGAATGTCACCAAAAACTGGCATATGCTGTTCTCTGAGTCCTCTTGAGGATTATGCCGTTAAAGCCAAAACAAGCTCAGAAACTTCTGCAGTATGAATGCATCATCATATTCTGCAATTGTTGCTGCTGTTCTCTGGGTTTGCACCTGCAGATTAAGGAGAGGTAGGGTGATGACTTCATGGTTCTGAAAATCTGTTTTCTTTGCCTCCCCCTTTCCCGGGACCCTCTGGTACCCCCTGACCTTTGAGCTTGTTTACACGACAACACAGTTATCACCACTAATGCTTTCTGGTGAAGACAAACCTTTGGCAAAAAACAATGGTGAATGGACACATGAAAATGCAGTTTTTGTGTGGAAAACAAATGTGTCTAAATATTTTTGTCTTAATAACAAACCGAGCACAGTTAGTAGCACGCATGTTATTTGGCACAAACATTCTAAAAACTTTTCACCCTGGACCCTTGGTTCAAAAGTTTCTGGATTCAGGCACTTTGGGCACTGTACTCATGTAAAGGGAAGGCACAAACACAACAAAAACTCTGTTTTCTGATGTTTTCTTGTCGTTTTAACAGTCCCTTAGGTTGGAAACAAATGCAATATAGCTCGGCTAAGATATGGTGGAAAAGGGAGATTCTCATCATGGGTGTGCAGTCCACAAATCTGCTGCAACTGCATGAGGCAGGACAGGTCATATGAAACTTTCTCTGTGCTGTTGTTTCAAATCCACGGGTTTCTGTTTCCCCTCCACTAACAGCAGATACTAGGCTGCCCAAACATTGACCTTACAGTTAATTATTGACATGCAGTCTCTCTAGTAGCAACCACTAATGGCCTTGACAAAGAGAGACAATCTGCTAGATAGTAAAATGGAAAAAGAAGCTTAATGTTTGTTCCTAACAGAAGGTCTGCTATGTAGTCAGTGTGTCATATCAGTTCTTGCAATTAAAGTCAGCTATCTAAGAGGAACATTTTGTTTTTGTCCTTGTCGCTTCAACTTTAATTATGCCATTTCAACTGATGCATGATAAAAATAAACAGACTACATTTCTTTCTTCATACCTGGACTGGCTGTGACATGAGGTCTTGAAAAACAAAGACAGCCAACCTTTAACTCAAGGTAACATTCCACTTTAGTCAGTTTAGTTAAAAATGAAAGAAAAGCAAACCCTCCTGTTTAATGTCCTGATCTGATCTCAGCGCAGTTACTCATTAATCATGACAGGTAAGTTTACAAGTCTCACTAACAGCTCTGTGAAGCTGCTGTCATGCAAGCTAGTTAATGTGTAAAATATTAACTAAATGCCATCTCGGATTCACGTTTCTGGGAACATCATCAGCTTTGCAGATATTTGGTCACTCTGAGAAAAACATGCACGGCTGAGCTGCCCCTCCTTCACAGTTACAGAGTATCTTCTGTTTTAATGATCCCTGAACATGTTACTCTTTCAGTACAGTCCTGGCATAATCATTTTAACTCTCAGCCAGATTCTCACCCTCCTAATTAACCAGATTCAGGGTCATGAGGAGTTTGGGAGCTGAGTTTACATTACAGTGTGATAGTGTGAGGACACAGTGCTTGTCTGTGTATGATGGAGAACGTGAGGGAGAGAGATAGAGGGAATATTTCACAGTCTAAATTCCACAATGGATAAGGTGCCTGGCTAGAATAAACTCAGTGAACACAAGTAAAGGGCCGAGGCCAATGTGTTTGCATTTGTAGAGGAAGGAGGTTTTGGTAGATTGAAGCAGCTCTGGTTTATAGGTTTTATTTATTTAAATAATATTTTTACACATAAAAAGCTTAAAAATAAGAGACATGAGGAATAGCAGCATTACAAAGGCCAAGACATTGACATCTTATCATCTCCTCTTATTTATCTCCTTTCTCTTCCCAAATGAAAATTAAAAAGTTGGATTCCAGCCACATTCAAGCAGGGACATCACCAGGATCCTTTCTTATCAGGAGCTGGAGAAGTGAAGAAATTAATACCTTCTTATGACATGACAGTGACTTGAAAGCAAAGTGTTTTTTACTCTCTGAAAACATCATAGAAAATATGGTATAAGTCATACCTTTAATCGCAATTTCAAAAAAGAGGATAGACATAAGCATATTACCAGTCTGTGGCGCAATTCAGAGAGTTCCTCGTCCATCAGCGGGAAGGTCCAGGGTTCAAGCCCATTTCTTGCATGTCACTTGGTATAAGTGAGTGTGAAAGAGTCCAAATTTGTTAGGGCTTGAGCTCATAGGGACGTGTTTTCTACAATTTTTACTAGCCTTAGATTGCTGCATGCTTTGTTCATTTACAAGTCACTTTGCTATGATTGTACCCCTGAATGTCAGAGGCATTAAAATATAATATATTATAAATTATTGATAAAGACTAGGAAACAGTGGTAAAGGTTATTGTACTTTAAAAAACAGTAAAAAGAAGCTTAAATTGGCTTTATTTATGTATTATGCCCCTTAATTATCAAATTTTATTTTATTTGAGTTAAATTGTATCAATGTTGGGTTACTCCTTTATTGAAGCTTTTTATTTTGTTTGTTTATTTATCTTTTTTTTATTATACATTAAAGTTAACTTAGAAATGTTTCAGCTTCCTGCTGAGGACCAGTGCTGCTAACAAGGAAGCATTTCATTCAGTGCAAACCACCTGTGAGGGCAAAGAGCAGAGGTGGGGCGGAGTAAGTCACTGGGACCTTGGCATTGGAGAAGGGCTGCAGGAATGTTTGGGAATGCTTCAGAGTGGGGGAGGAGCAGAGCTGTGAGAGGTCTGAAACCTGCTCCATGATAAGGACTGGTCTTTTTCTTTATATGTGAACAAGCACCAAGTAACTGATGAATTGAAGGCCTCAGGTTCTTAACACCTTTTGCTTGGCATAATCTCCAGATTGAATTTCAGCTGCAAAACTTGGTGTCTCTGAATGTTCTACAATGTGAAAACTGTGGAACCCAGACTTTCTGAATGTCATTGTTTTAATTGATGACTTACAATTGCTCTCTCACTTTAGATGTACTATATGAAGCTGAGCGACTACCTGATGAAACTGTGTTTGAGGCCATTCTTGGTCAGGTCTCCCATGAAAAAGATATCTGTCCATCTGAATGGAAAAAAGATGGTTAATTAAGGTTGAATAAAATTTGCACTAACACTAGCTTGTAAAAGCAGACAGCTTCATAACAGGATTATTTGAATCTCAGGTTCACATTATTAAATGGTCGGTTCAGTGACTGCTTTGTAACAGCCCAGCTCACAGATCATGACAAAATGGAGACGAACACCTGGTGGAAAGTTTTAAAAGTGGATTAAAATTCTAAACATAATTCAGTGTAAGTTAGGTATTTGTATGCATTAATGCCCATGTGGACAACTAAGAGAAATCAGTCTGTTAGGTCTGCCATTGTTATTGTATTCCTCCTGATCAGGACAGGAAAGAGTCAGGGAGATTCAGAAGCCCTTTTCACACATGCAGCCCTGATAGTATCAGGGTAGTGCTAGACAGAGGTTTTCCTTTCCACTGTGACTGTGAGCCGCCCACAGGTGCATTGCACTATAGGTTGGCCCAGTGCTGTACTTAAAATGGATTCATGTTAGTTTGGATGTATGTTTTTGTATATGGGTGAAATTCTTTATTAATCCCTATGGGGAAATGTGAGATATATACTTATATGTATCTATAAAATGAAGGATCTGTCTTTTGTAAAGTGTCTTGAGATAACACTTGTTGTGAATTAACCCTATACAAATAAGGCTTGAATGACATTGACTGGTTTATAATATCGGGATTGCTCACCCAGGAAATTCCCTGTTCACACTCGCTCCTCTTAGCAGGGAGAATCGTTGCATTACTATTGCTCTTGGACCTAGGATTGTCCAAGTTACACATTACACAATGTCACTGAAAATGCCCATTTGGTTGGAATTTCCATCCAGTTTGTAACGTGTCCATCTGGGATGTGGTGTGATTTCCATTCCCCTCTTCCCAATTTTGAATGAGAAGGAAGTCGCGCCAGTTACCTGTGATAAGTAGCTGATTCTGAACTAAAGATGAAGGTATTCTAGCGCATATTTAGTCAATGAAATGTACACACAGCAGTACATATCACCACTTTTTTTGGGGGACATTTTCGGGGAAGCTGAGCTTCCCTTGCAGTCTTAGAGCAATCGCCACTGGTGGGTACCTCTTAAAGTACCGAATTCAGTACCCATCCCTATGCAGAAGTTACTATGAAGCAGCTTGACTAAGAGTATGACAATTACACCAAAGAAAGAAAGCTGCAGTGTTTTAGCTCGGTATCCAACAGCAGCAGGGAAGACTCTTTGGATGAATGAGAGACCCAGTGCCGTCGTTTAAGAACAGATATTCTTCAGAATGTAAACCATGCGGACTGAAACAATACTTCCAAAGTCCAGAGGCACATTTGAGTATGTGTTAATTTTCATTAAATTAAATGATTGTATTCTGCAACAATGGTTGTTTTCGTCCATCTTGTGAAGTCTTCCTTCGTTTTTTTTGGTTGAACAGCATGGACTACATTGCCCCTTCCCACTCCCCCTCGGTGAATTACCCTGATTTTTTACTTACCCAGACTTTAAACACCAAAAAGATGCAACAGGGACTCAAGAAAATTGCACAAGTAACGTCCAGGTAAAATAATTAACCTTTTGTGTTCACACATATGGCTCACCTGCATAAAAGTCAGGGTAATTTCAGGGTTAGGGAGAGAGAAATAGAAGTCTTGGAGGTCTTTAAAGTGACAAGTGTGCACCAGGCCCAGGTGCAGCTGATTAACCTGATGTTCCTCCACCAGGACACCACTCAGCAAACACAAAACAGCAAGCGGCCTATAGTGGCAGGGTCGTCACACCTTGCAAACATCTCCAATATGCAACTGACATGACATGCAACTGTCTTTGTAGAAGGAATCTCCACATCTAAAGCACAGTTAGATTATACAATTTTAAATTAATAAACATTTACAAAAGCAGAGTAATCATTTATTAGGTTGAAGATATAAGAGGAACAGAGTCTATGGTATACTGCGCAAACATCCTACTTTTGTGTTTACCTTCACCCTGATAAGGATGAAACAAAGTAGGTCTTAGCAGAATGGTAAACTGGTTTTCACATGGATGTTGTTCCTATAACAGTTAGGTTTACAATAGTATTGTTCATAGATTCCTCTTTTATTTACTATCTGTGTTCCCCATCATCACTCTGTTAGAGTAATTTGCAGATTAAAAAATACATACACTACAGTGATGCAGGGCCAGATGGCTGGGCCCCTGATAGGTATGAGGAATGGGCCCCTTAATTTTATGAGATGGATTAAAATGATGCCCCCCCACTCAAAAGCTCCTCTCTGTCCCCCTGCCACATACATTTTTTTCAGTGCCTGAAGGACACACTGTTACCTATTGTCAGGTACTCTTATTGAGAAAAAAAAAAATAATTTAAAACAAAAAAATATAAAGCTTCAAAAAAGGATTATCCCAACATTAATCTATTTTAGCACAGGTACAAAAATGTAATCAGCATGACACATAACTTAAACCAATTTAAGCTTCTTTTTAATACAATAAAAGATGCATAAATATATAACCTTTGCCATTGTTTCTGAATAAGTTCTTGCTATTACTACATTTTATTTTTTTAATGCCTCTTAAAAGAGATTTAGAGATACAATCATAAAAAAGTCAGTTCTTTCATGACTTAAAAAAACAAAGCATGTAACAGCAATGTGAGATTAGTAGAAATATTTTATCACCTATCCTAATTTGTGAATTATGTTTTACTGGTTACTCATGATGATATTTAGCCAATTTGTTTTTTATGGAACTAATTGGTAGGGTGAGGTCGAGGGCCAAATGTGGCCCTTTGACTACCAGTTGCCCACCCCTGCTCGAGGAGCTCTTTTACTTGTAGCTGCCTCTTCCTCTGCAACATTTGTGCTTTTCTCTGTGCTTATTTGGCCTCTGTGTGTTGCTCAGATCAGCTTTTTAAGCTGACTGTCATGATCCTGCTCTTTTACTTTAGCTAAAGTTACCCATTTTGTTCATGTTTCATGTGTTGTTTTGTGTTTTCCTATTTTGTTTTCAAAATTCACCTGTCTTCCCACCTGTGTTGGAACCCCTCCCCTATCATGTTTATAGTGCATTATATAGTGTATTGGCCATTTTGTAGTGTTGTTCAAATTCTTGGTGGTTAATTTCATTCACCATATAGTGCACTATAACATATTCACAATACGCAGCAAATGTGAGTTTACATACGATGTACCCTTTATTGTACTTCAGTTGGTTATACCACAATGCATGCAGTCATGTTATTCCAGAGAAGAAGAAGAAGAAGAAGAAGAAGAAGAAGAAGAAGAAGAAGAAGAAGAAGAAGAAGAAGAAGAAGAAGAAGAAGAAGAAGAAGAAGAAGAAGAAGAAGAAGAAGAAGAAGAAGGAGAAGAAGAAGAAGACAAATTGGCACGGCTTTCGTTTAGAATCAAACTTCCACTGTGCTGGGATTTCAACAATTTATTGACATCAATTCAACCATTGTTTCCTCCTGAGTGCCTGTTTTTTTTATGTGATGCTTGGCGCACCCACTTGTGTCACAGGAATATCTGATGTATTTATCGACGCACTGACATGCAGAAAATTTCAGTGTAGTGTCCGAAATCTTGTTCAGTCATTCCCTGTGCAGTTCACTATTTCATTAACGCTAAATAGGGAATGTGAGTGAGTGAGTGCGTTAGTTGTTTTGAACAGCTGTTGTCTTTACTTCCTGTCTGGCGTTGTCACACCTGATTCCTGATTGTGCTTCTCCAGCTGTGTCTCATCACCCCCAATCACCTCATTTGGGGCACGGGCTTTGCAACGAGCCACATGTATTCTTCCGCGCGTTTATTTATTCTTCATTTTCATCTTCCAGACAGAATTTCGATTTGCATCTAGTTTATTTAACCCTTGTGTCTTCTCTTGTCTTGTTGCCAGATTGTTTGTACCTTGTGTTTCTTTCCAGCATTCTTATTCATAGCCATAGTCTACTACGACCAGTTTTGTCTCTATCTTTTTTGCATACATCTGCCGTGTTTGTCAGTATCGCTTTAGCTTCTTTGTTTTTATTGATTTATTTATGCTATGTTAACAGATTGGTGTCTTTATTTACTTTTAATTCAAATTGTTTTATTTTTGCCTTACCTTACAATATACTCTTGATCTCTTAATAGAAAACTTTAAAGCTTATTGTTTAATTGTCTCTATACTATTAATTAATAATTGTCTTTTAATATTTGTTTTGTTTTTAGCTTTTACACTGGTCCTCATTATCTGATTTTATGTAGCAGTGTTCTTGTAATTCCTTTTATGACTGGTGGAAAGGGCCTTTGAGTCTTGGGGGTGGAGTCCATGGACATGGGACATGGGACATGCACTTTTGGGGTTTAGCTTTTCCTTCATATTTTGTGGAACTCTCTCAATTTCATTTGGCCTTTAATGTATATCTTAAATGTTCCTGGACTTTAATTGACCTTTTTCAGTTGTTTTTTCCTTTGTGTTTAAGCTCTTGTGCTTTGCTGTCTTTATGCTCCGGCCTGATGTCAAAGCACTTTGTAAACCTCTGGTTTTAAAAGTGCTGAATGCATAAAGCTTATTATTATAATTATTGTTTGGTCTGACTTTTTGTGTACCAAATTTTGGACTGTTGAATAAATAACTGTGCGTTTGCTTTAAGGACCTTGTTTGTCTGCATTGAGTCTTTTGTGTGCCTCGTCTGTTCATGTCACTGACTGAAAAAACTGTGTCAAAAGTTGTTATATGGGTCAAAAGCCACCACCAGTTCCCCATTTTTCCCTTTTTTCTTCTGGTATTATGATTCACGTTAAGGCCCTGGCATTGTCAACATCAGTATTTGGAAGCTATGTGTTTTTTTTGGAGAATTAAAAAAAAACCCTCTCAAATATTTTTGGTATGTCTTTGATAACACACAAGTCTGTAGCAAAAATTACTCAGAAGGAATAAAGAAGAAAGATACTCACTTGTTGTTAATGATGAGAGCATTAATGATTGAACAAGGAAGAACTGATGGGTTGAATTCTTACTGTACCCAGCAATATAATAATTACTTAAACTGCAAATAAAACAATAAGTTAACCAGATGGGCTAGACTCCAGTTTTCTTCTTAACCTGTACATCTGTGTTAATGATTAGCCAATAGGACTCTGTCTCCGTGGGGAGTAACAATAGGATGTTTTTGTCTTTGTGGTTCAGCTCATTTTCTTCTTTTGTGAAGAGTTTGCTGTGATCTTAAAAAATAAAATACAATTGTAACAAAGAATCAGCCTCCCAACATCTTCCTCTCATCACACCAGAGGAAGTGAATCACTCACCCCTCAAACTCACAAACTAACAATGAAATGTGACACTCCTTGCTGCCAAGCCTCCCACTTCGCCTCCGCCCTCCTCCCTCACCTCCCTCACCTCCCCCCTTCTGTCCCTCACTGACCCTTTCAGTGGCTTAAGTGGTGGCCACTGTAAACTGACCAGCTTTTCTTCTGCCCCCACATCCCTCCATCCTTCTCTGGGAAAATGATGATTGATGGAGAGGAAGAGCGAAAGATAACATCACTGAACTGCTTTAGAAAAGTCCCCCATCTCTCATGCTTATTCACTGAAGAATAAAAAGGCTAAATTATAGACTACAGAGGCAGTGATTGAGAAGGCATTTGATTGGGTGTTTTGACGTGTGAATATTTATAAGAGCCTCCAAGGCTGTGATCTGTTTAGAGTCACTGCGACAGGGATTCACTAACACTGATTTTGCCCATGTCAGGGGCGCAGCCAGAATTTTGGGCCTCGTAGACAGATATCATGTTAAGCCTTATCTAAAACCAGCTCTGCAAAAATTTACATTCGAAGTCTGTCTAATGAATAAATACATAAATACAATAACAAAAATTGACTTATTATTCTCACAGCCAAGTTGATCTGTTAATAAAGACACCACAAAGCTTCAAACTGGAGAAAACACTCTTAAGCTAAAATGTATATGCTAACATGGTAATTTAAACTATCTACTAAACGTTTTAGCATTTGGACCATGAGAATATTTTCATTTATCTATTGGTTTCTGTTGTGCCAGAACATCATACCTCCATTTTTCAAATAGTACAATGGGTTTCATACATTTTTAACTTATTAAAAGTACAAAAAATCATCTGCAATCAGGACAGTATTATATTTATTCATTCAGTATCAGAACATTTTTTTCAGCTCCTGACAAGTAGCAATTTCGAAAATTAATAAGATTTTATTATTCATTAGGCATTGCAAAAATGTATCACTGGCAAAGTAACTTTAATTTTAAAAAACATTTCATGATAATGAAATCATTATAATCCAAAAATTCAGTATCAAGAGGATAATGTGTAGACTACAATGCGGGAATCTCAATTTCCCTGAGGGAGTCAGGGATTAATAAAGTTCTATCTAATCTAGTCTAGTCCAATCTAATCTTGATCTAGTCTAATCTAATCTCAAAATGTATATTTTTGTTGAAATAATTTATCAAAGCAAGATTATTAAAAAAGATATCAAATAAACAAATGTGATTTTACATATACACAAATAGACATATACATAGAAAATTTGCAAGCCTTTGTTGAAATACTTTATCAAAGTACATTAAATAAAAGTCTAATATTAATTGATAATTTTTTTTTTAAATCTGGCAATACAACACAATCTTCATCTTGATGAATATAAATTTTCTTATCTAAAAAAATCAAGGCTTGATAATAAATAATTATTTACGTTTACTTAAGTTTATAAGTAAACAAATATATTCCATCTTTTTGATCAAACCAATTATTTTCAATTATTTTATTCCGTCAATCACTATGTTTCAGTGCCAAACTTAGAGCAGATCACACAAATAGCCTCTTTACACGCTGTCTGCTCCTCTTGGTGAGTAAACTGAGATCATATGCTTTGTTTTCCATTATTTATAATATTTTTTTAGAATACTGAGTGATGTTTTGTTGCTTTCAAAATGAATTTGATGAAGTAAGGAAGTTTAGAAAGAATAGAAAAGGAAAAGAAAGAAAGTCCTTAAAGAAAGTTAAGCTTGCTAACTTTACATAAAGATATAATTCTTCAACTTCAGTAAAATAAAAATAGGAGGCTTTGTTTGTGTAGTTTCTTTACTAAACGTAATTTAAGAGCTCATAGTGGAGTCTGCATTAGCATTGTAACACATGATGGGCTAAGCTAATGTCAGTTGCTACCTTGGCTAATGGTGCTTATAGTAAATGAGGGTTAACTCTTGATTTGCTCATTTCCCCCCCAAAAAATGTGCGTTATTTTAATATTGACTAAAGGTTTTAATTAGAAAAATAAAACATGTAGCTTTACAGATTCAATGTTTTTTTTTTCATCCTTGTACTTTTTGTTGAACACTAGCTAAGGTGGCAGCTCTGTTAGCTTAGCCCCACACATTAGCATGAGACAATGAGGTCTGATCTGTCAATTATTTTCTATATCTGCTTACAATAAAAATATTATAAAATAACAATGTGGAAAACACCATTTCCTTGTTAGTAATGGCTGTTTATTCTGTTTGTACTCTTAAAGTCAGGGTTTGAGGATCAATATTTAAATCATGGATTTAATTGTCCAGTACACAGTCTGTCTTTTTATTTTTGCTTATAGGGCTGTGAACTATTTTTATAGTAATGTTAGTACATGATATATGTAAACAAACACGAAAATGAGAAGTAACAGGCCTTTTTTCAGCCAGCTACAGGTGACAATATTTAAGATCTCATTATTGCTGATACCGATTTTTTTTTGTCAAAAGCACAAAGTATTTGCTTTATGAAAACGGACTTGTTGCTTTTATTGCGACAGTCTATTTGCGTAAGGAACAGACATAAAACAAGAAAAAATGAATTAACCCTTGTAAGAATGAAACTCCTGATTTGTGAATGTATTCAATGAAGACGAGTTGGAGCAACATGATGGCACATTGGATTTTGCAAATATCACTGCCAATATGGCTGATATTTACAGCTAATATCAGCTGTAATATATTATTAAAATCAAAATGGCATGAAGAACATAGTTCAGGATTGTGAGACAAGATATGTCAAATATGTCCTTTTGATAAAAAGAAACTTAAATACAAACCTCTCTTTGAATGAAACTGAACCGTTGTCTGAAACATCAATTAAAGCAAGCAAATCCTTCAACCTACATTCAATTGGATACATTACAGAGACAATAATATTAAAACGGATAAACTCCACTTTTTTCCAAATATTTAATTGTTATAAATTTGATGCCTGCAACACATTCCAAAACAGCTGGGACAGGTCAGTTTATTAACATTGTTTTCTAAATTTACCATGGCAAGGAATTTAGTAGGGATGCAGGATATTATTGGACTGATATCAGTATTGACAGATATTTGTCTAAAAAGCTGAAAATCTGTATTGGCTGATAAGAAAATCTTTCCCGACGTTTATTGCTGGCCAAACAAATTAGCCATATCTCATAAATAAATAGAGGAAGCCACATATGGCAACTTTGCCCACACATAGGCTAACTTTGCTTTCAGAGAGAATCCATAAGAATAAAGAACCAAAGTGTCAAAGAAGTGGATCCATAAGTGAACTCAATGCTGACATTAGTATCAATAAAATCTTATTAATTCCCATTCCTTCCAATACAAACATCTTGTTTTAAATATGTTTCAGTGCCTTAAAATCTATTTCCCAGTTTGTGGTCTTAAAATACTGAAATCATGACCAAAAAGACAAAAGTTTTTACAATGTTGATTTTAATTTAGTCATTTCAGTTGTGTAGATTAATGCTTATTTAAGCAACCTAATGGAGGTTAACACGTCTTTGAAAATCAAGCCAACTCCATCTGGGAACTTGCAGTAATTTTGTGTACACGGGAGCAATAAAAGAGTCTGGGTAAGCAGCCAGCTCAGAAGTCTCTCAGACACTCTGACTGCAATTAGGTCACAGGCTTTTAACCTCGTCTTCAGTCAGCTGATGGACAGACAATCAGAAACAGAGTGAAGGATGGATAAAGGAAGTGCTTGTCCCTGAAAGATTAATAATTGATGTTTATCACCACAGACGCTGACGTCAAGACAATGATTTATCTCTGTGTACATCAAATTACCAGCAATATTTTAAGTATTATTCTTTTATATGTCCTATGTATAGCATACCAGCTTCATATTGGTTCTGTTAGACTGTGCAGACTCTATTCTGACAGCTACAGCAGTCGTTGTTGTCACCTCTCTACAAACAGGCGGACATAACATTAGGCCTCACTCTTATCTGTGCTGCATTGAGTCACTGAGCTTGTCCTACCGCTTTGGATTTGCATTTTTTAAACAGACTAGAAAATCAAGAGATCTTCCTAATGACTTAAAGGACTCCTTAATTAACTCCTTAATTTCCATAAAATATAGAAAACAGAAAATTACTTTTTATGACAGTAACTTTACTGAAGACATTTAGTGTAATAAATTTGACTTATATTGTAATTTTGATAAAACATGAAGTAGGCTACACAGCTTTTAGCTTGTTATTGTCTTTTTAATCACAAATTGAGGATCTGATGCTGTGAGCTGGCATGAAAGGGGTTAATAACTCTGAAATTTAGCTCGGGGCTAAACCATATTTGCTTTTAAAGTATTGAAATCTTAAAACCAATTCTAAAACTGACAGGGAAGCCAGTGAAGAGGTGCTAAAACACCAACATGTTGGAGGCAGAAGAGGGATTTATGATTTAATCCAAAGTGGAGGTTGTTACAATAATCAAGTCTTGAGAAAATAGAGGCAGGCAGTTACTTCTGTGTTTATCATTATTTTCATGTCACTGTAGCTCTTATTTTATCTCTAGTTTAAGTGTTTTTAACATTATCTAGTGTTTTCTCATTATGTGCTCATGATGACGTTGCCTCAGTTCCTCGCTCCCACATTTTTGTTTAATCTAGGACTTCATATATCTATTTTACCTGTTTTTGTTCAATATAGGGGTTTTTTTATGTTTTTGTTTGTCTTGCATGTTTGTCATTTCTGTCCTTGTACAGCACCTTGTGCTACATTCAAGCATACGTTATACGTTATTAGAGCTCTCTTTCTGGGCTTAAGGCTGACTGATGGAAATGTTTAACTGTATTTATTAAATTACTCTTTTTAACTACGTTACAAAACACATTAAACAAATTTATATATTTATTGAATTGTAAGCATCATGATATTACACTTGAAATATTGATAAAGTAATAAATTAATAAATCGGTTTGTCAATATTTTCCTCCCTTTATTTTATTGTTTTAATACATTTTATTTATGAAAAGCAGGTCTGAGGCATCATTGTACAAAAATGTTTGTTAATTTGTTAATTACTTTTGAACATAGATAAACAAAGAACACCTCCCCCCAACCCACTTTCCTCTTGTACAGTCAAATGATAATTAGAGAAATAGAGTGACAGTGCTCTTAAAACACAGAATGTTTATGAATATACAAATTATGCTAGAATGAATGATAGAAAAAGATAAATAACAAAAATAAACAAATACATGAATAGTTTTAGAAATGAAAAATGAAATAAAATAAGTAAAAATATCTAACTAGACAAATAGATAACTATTAAAATAAGATTAAAAAACAGCAGTTTGACAGAGCTATATGAAATAAAAACTGCTCCTGCTTGCCTCTTGGACTTTGCTTATCTAAGCTGCAGGGCGCACCGTGATAGACCAAACTCTGATCATAGAAAGTCTTCATGGAGAAATTCCTTTTGCTGGTAATTTGTCTGAATATTTCAGTAATGGTTCCCTGTGTGTATAGATGCTGTCAGATGAAGGTCCAAGACAAAAAAAAAAAATCTCTGATTTTAAAAGACCTAAGATGTCATGACAGGGGTTAAGGGGATTTCTCCTCCCTCTATTTTTGGCAATTTGGCATTAAGAGATATTGTACCTCCTTAGATTTAAAACTGTAGTGAGCCATATTGCAATTTGAAAGGAAAATAGTTTAATTTTACAGCTGCAATGTCGATGCATAAACCAATTTCTTCTCCTTAGCTTCAACCTATTTGTGATGGATGAAATTAGGTCCTAAGGCAGGGGTGGGCAACTTCGAACACCAAGAATGCCACATGTTTTAAAGTGCCTATTGTCAACTATTCTTATTAAGGAAAAAACTATAAAAAGAAGAAAAAAATAGCAAATATAAAACTTCAAAAAAGATTATACCAACATTAAAATACTTTAAATCAAAAACATTTAAAAATTCACTATTTAATGAGCATGACACATAACTAAAGCCAGTTTAAGCTTCTATTAAATACAAATGAATACCACAATAATACCACGTTATATTTGAATGCCTCATAAAAGAGATACAATCATAGAAAAGTAAATTCTTTGATAACTTAAAAAAACACAATTCATGTATCAGCAATATAAGATTAGTAGAAGTATTTTATCACCTTTCCTAATTTGTGCTTTACGTTTCACTGGTTACTCTTGATGATTCATTTCAGCAGCTGTTTTGTTTCCTCATATTTCCATTTTTTAAATGACTCATTGGCAGCAACAAGGGAGGTGAAGGGCCACCAGTTGCCCACCCCTGTCCTAAGGTCTAAATTTGACTGTTTTCCCCCTGAAGCTCACAGTAGGGAAGGCTTTTTATAAAGTTGTCTGGAAATGTGGAACCTGAAACTCACCCTGGTCTCAGGCTGGTTCAGACTGAACAATCACATTTATGCTCTGACCTTTAAAATAAAAATAAAAGTTTGATCTATGACAGTCCTCTTTTATTATAATTATCCCACATTATGGATGCCATGTTTGCTTGTAACATTCCATATAGTGTGTACTAGATTTCAATGTTTACATGTTTGAGGCAGAGAGGGGGAGGGAGAGAGGGAGGGAGTGACGACAGTAAGAGGAAATGAAAGAGAAAATATTCAGACTCTCAGCTCACAAGCAGCACCGAGCTGACGGGAGAGGAACTACTTATCATCAATATAATTTGTCATCCGTTCATTTATCCATAGATTTGATTTTTTATTACAGTTATTCATGAGGAGGACGTGACAGAAACTCCTGGTATCTGTCTCCGCAGGTATGACCATATGAGGTAGTCCGGAACACCTGTACGGTGACGTCATTACGCCGAAAGTACCTGAACCAACTCGCCCAGCTGAAGTCCCCTCAGAGACTGAAACCACTTTGAGGAGATAAGACAAAGGAGACGCCGAGACGACATATCGGGAAGGAATATATTGATTCTTTTTCTCCACTTTCTACTTTTCATTCAGAGGATTATTCACGAGATTCACACGCTGATGGGGACCGCGGCGTTTGCGGTTTTGGCCACTTTATTCGTCGTTTTACAGGTGAGGTTTCCTGATGTCCCAGCTTAACTTGACGGGCAGCTTCCTGTAATCACTGACGCTGTGAAATGTGTCATTTTAATACCTGTTTTATGTTGAAAAAGTAGCACCGTGGAGCCCGACAAGAGAGTGAAATAAATGATTAAAGTTTGTCATGAGTTGAAAAGGGCGAAATTAAGTCAGTCATGTCTTAAAATCTCCATAGGCTATGTCGAAATGTAAGGAATGAGAAATTACACTATAATTCTGTTTCTGTCTCCAAAAATTTGCCTTTAAACAGAAATAACGTTTTGGATAGTTTCAGATTTTTCCAACATATTCTTTATTTTCCAGCTCGTTTAATCAGAAAAGCTCCTCTTTCTTTAATGTTTCTGATCCATAGATACTCCCCCTCATTTCCTCTGATTTTCAGTGGCAGATATAATTACTCCTTATCCCAATTAAGCTTTTTTTAAATACCAGAAGTTGCTAAATCTGCTTTTCTTCCTCCACTTGTTTGCTTGCACCGTGATAGGTAATGAAGGTGGTTGCGGGAGCGGTGTTAATGGCGGACCAGTGCTGTGATAAGTTTTGCTTTAAGGTTTATAAGTCGGTCCTGAGTCACCAGAGGAGAAGACAGGCGACTGGTTTCTGCTCAAACGTGTAGAATATCGATGAAGGTGTTCTCCAGTCGCCATGTTTGTTAACTCGTCCCCTCGGTGTGTCTCGCGGCCTCGCCCTTGTGCCGTTGGTGACGTCGGCAGGTTAAACTCCACTCGGTGTGTTCAGCTTAATTTACTCAGTAGAGGTGAGCTGCTCAGGTTTTATGAGTATCACAGTGCTCAACTCAAACAGTATAATACCATAAATCTGGTCGTTATGTCATTTCACATCCATAAAGCAAATTTATCGGGATGCACTAGTGGTATTGGCAGATATTTGCCCAAAAAGTTGATTGTTGGTATAGGCAAATCTGAACACTTTTGCCCTTCATTTACTTCTGATATTGCTACCACAACTGTTGAACATAAATACCATGCAATGACTTTAATATCGGTATAACCTGATGTTCTACCTCCTCATCACTGAATGACCACTTTTATAAATCTAAAATAATAATTTATTAAAGAATAAAGTGTTTTCTTGCTTGCAACTCAAATGGACATTTAACATGACAGCAAAAGGTCAATTTTAGTTAAAGGTACCAATTCCTGTGTTGTGTGACCAGTGCATCTTTTCCAAAAAAAAAAAAAAAAAAAAATGAAAAGGCACAGCTCTTTCTCCCTCCTCTTTGGAAACACTCAGATCTAAAAGGGTGAAGAGTTTATGGGATTAAGGATGCACAATATTGGATGTAAGAAAAAATTAGCATATCTGATACACCGATATTTTTTAATTCATTATCGCCTTTATCAATATTTCTGGTCAAGGGCTAGTGTCAGTACTCAACAAAATTGACTTGTTTCTTCAGTGTGACAATATATTTTTGCAAGGAACAGATGTAAAACGAGAAATACAGTATTTTTGTAAAGTGGAACACTTGATTTTATATGTATCCATGCGGTGATGCAGGTGCATCAATATTTTACATTTTTATAATTTGCCGATATATCAGCTGTAAATAACTGGCCAATGATTGCCAATTGATACTTAACTTTTTAGGCTGGTATCAGCCGATTCTGATATCCTACTGATTATATCGTGCATCCCTGTATGGGGGGCTATGAATATTAGCTCTGCACTGATTGGCTGCCCAAAGGCTAGGGCTGAACAATTTTAGGAAAAGATTGAATTGCGATTTTTCTGGCAGATATTGCAATTCATGATTTTTTTTTTCAAATCAAGCTTCAGTGCAAAATTCACTTTGTTTACAGTACAGACAACAGTAAGGAAATAAATGATGAATAACACTTAACACATTATTCACCTTCAATAGTGATGATAAATAATCTGTTTTCATTAACTTCTACTCCTAAACAGAGGCTTTGTGTTGTTGACCTGCTTACCAGCGCTTTTAACACATAGATTGTCTACAAATTTGTAAAACAGTATGTGTATAATACTTGACACAACAGATCCTGAGTCAGTCAGGAGTGCTGCATAAAATTGCAGCTTTGGCAATCACAAAATTGCATTGTCTAGAATTGCGATTTCGATCTGAAAACGATAAATTGTTCAGCCCTACCAAAGGCTGTCTGATGAGAGGGGTATAAGGGGAGGCAGACTCTAAACAGCCATCTGCCTGTGATGAGCTGTACAGCTATGGCATGATAAACTCCAGGAAGTGAAAGCCAAACGTTTTCAGGGGGATTTCTTAAAAGGGAGTTGCACAAGTCCCTGAACTCATAGATTAGTAAAAGTTGTCATGTCCTTCTGTTCCCAAAGCCCTGTCTAACAACATTAACAGCAAAGAGAACTGATTTTACAGAACATGGGACCTTTAAGTGAGAGCTTTGTGCTCTTGGCCCAAATATCGGTAACAATATCAGCAATAAAAGGTTTGAAAATATCAGCATATCATGTATTCCTACAAATTTAGTGACAGAAAAGTCTTTCTAAACTCTTCATGGTGAGTTCCAACCATAAAAATCATCATGTACTGAAAAGGCTGTTGAAATCCTCAATGTATTTGATTGTTTTGACTGTTGAGTTAATATTACATATTTACTGTTCCTCAGATTTGACTTTTGACTAGTCCTTTTTAAACATTTTATTTGTATCTGTATTATTGTTATAATTATTTATTTATTTTATGTCTTGTCAATATCATCTTCACCTGCCAACCCCTGGCATTCAGTTTTCTCTCTCAACGCACTTTTGAAGTTCTTTCAACCTTTTCAGTGAAGCCATTAAGGAAAATCTTTCATTTTGATACCAGTTGCATTAACAGTCAAATCGACCCAGTTCTTAAACAATTATTTATCTGCTGACCGCCTGTGATGAAAGTGCGACATCTTAGATGTTCAAGACAAAGTGGAAAGAACTGATTAGGGAATTAATTAGCAACAAGACTAATGATATCGATTCTTTGAGGGGGTTGTTATCAATCTTAACTAGAATTTTTTTGTTAAATTCCATCCTGACTGTTGACTCAAACGCAAAAACAGATCATTATTTTACATTGGATAGTGCTCTGAGGGCACAAACCTGTGACAAGGCATTTCCAACATTGCCAGACGAGTAACAGGAAAGATGTGGACAACTCTCTGGATCCAGATTCTGATCGCCACCAAAATCTCACCACTTCTTCCATGTGCCATGACTATCATACACTGAAGTTTTCATCTAAATGCATGTTTGACTGATCAGACTGACAAACAGACAAACACCGGAAAAAGCACAACTTGTTTGGCAGAAGAAAAACTAATTTTAATTGCAGTTCCCCTCCATCATGTTGGTCCTTCTGTTGTCCATGTTGTGTGTCACTGCCCATCAACAAAAACTGTGGCCAGAGCAAGGCTGTTTGTAGTTTAGAGGCCCTGAGCAAAGACCAATATAAGGCCCAAAACAAAGTTGACTAAGTCACAGGGCCGTATGTTCAACACAGGTGTATAAAAAAAAGAAAAGCACTGAATTCCGAGCAGTAAACTTATCGTCTCTTGGCACAGACATGAAAGATAGGGATGGAAACTGATAGGATTTTATTGATGCTAATTCTATTGCTAGTTCCGTTTATTGGTCAAATTCTTAATTTTGTAAAGTTGAAAAAAACGTTGCGCTCCTGATATTAGATGCCATGTAGCTCGTGTTTGAATTACATAAATGTTGCACATGATGCTGTGGGCACCATTTTGTTGCCCCACAGCATTATTTGGATGCTCAAGGTTTTGGCCTAAAGTTAAGATGCATCACTGCCATAGTATCTTTTCATTATTGGGACAAATCTGTTCTTTTAGTTTTGATTTAATCCATGTTACTTAAAAACAGTTGTACCTTTGAATTAATGATTCACAGTTTAATGTAATTTATTTAAGGGTGTGCAATACAACCTAAAAATAAAATCCTCCTTTTTTCTCAAAGTTATTTGTGATTAAAATAATTTTCACCCTCTAAAATAAAAATAACTGCAAGTGACACAAAAGTTGCACTGTTACATAAAATCAAGTTTAATTCAGGCGCATGCATTTTTTTTTTACAGTTGATTTTTTTGTCAACACAAACACTGAAAGCTAATCTTCTGTATTTTCACAGTATATTCACATAGACTCTCTGATCAGTATTTAATCTCATTTAAGAAACAAATAAAAGCCTGAACAAGTGTTCGTGCAAAACTTGACAAGAGCTAACATCATAAAAACTGTAAATTTTCAGTATTTTTATTTTTAATCATTACAAAAAACTTGAACTGTAATTTTCTTATGACATTTTTGGGCTTTGTTAAGAACTTGAACCATTGAACGTGGGTTAATTTTAAGTGCACTCTCAATGACTATCAGATATACTTTATACCTTACAATTATCTCTCTTTCCCTCACAGTAATAAGCCTATGGGCATGAACTAATGTCAGTAACTGCTGTTCAGTTTCTGTGTTGCATTATCGCTATGCTCCATTCAGTGGGGAGTGTCCATGCTGTGTGCAGCTCATGGGAGTTGAAGATCACGCTGAACCTGCTTAAGCATCTAAGAGTACACATAAATTATGTAATGTTCTTTAATTCTGTCCATCTAATGATCTGCTCACTTCACTGCAAATTCAGAGGGATGCAGATGTTTTTTTTAAATTTGGCTAAGGAAGTGCAGGACAAACTGATCTGGTCGAACATGAAAGAAAACTTAGGTGTGATGAAAGTGAAACAACAACGACAAAAATACCAATAAGATAGGACTCGGCCCCCATCATAGGGAAGGGGAGGTGATGCCTCTTGCTGATTTGGAAAAAAAATAGATATGGTATTAGAGGGTGCACCAGAGAATCCCACACAGTTTGGCAGCCTTTTTTGTCTTCTGTCATTCATAATGCCATAACATCTTCTTAACATGTAACATATATGTGTCTGTGTATTTGTATGAAGGTATTATCGTCATTACCTCCGCCAAGGAGGTTATCTTTTCGGGAGAGTCTGTCTGTCTGTCTGTGAACAAAATAACTCAAAAAGTAATGGATGGATTTTGATGAAATTTTGAGGAAATGTTCAGCATGGGAAAAGGAAGAAGTGATTCAATTTTGGTGTTGATCCGGATCAGTGTCTGGCTGCCATGACGAAAAATGTGATCTCTGTGAATAACTGCTGATCTAAAATAGATATCATTATGAATCCAATTGCTAGTGGTATGTTTTCATGGTCAAGGAATGTAAATATTTTGATGAAATAAAGGTAGGACCAATATTTATGGTGAAAATCACAATATGGGTGAGGACTGTGGCGCTGGCGGAGGTCTGCGCTCTCCGAGTGCTTTTCTATTTGTCATTATTATTGTTGCTATTATTATTGTATGCATACTTTTTCCCTTTCCTTTTTTTTTTTAATGACTATTTTTATTTCAATTTGTTTGCATTTATTCAAAAACACTTTATGAAACACAAAGGGGGCAATTCAAAGAACCAGGAGCAAGAAAAGGACAAATTACATCAGCAAAGAGAGAGCCAAATATGCTTGAAAGTTTTTAAAAATGATATATGCTTTAAAATAAAGAAATATTTTGTTTTCTATTTATACAAAGTAGTGTAACATCGTGAGCTAAATATTGGTGGACCTTAAGAAATAAAACAAGTTGTGCTAGATGATGGGTATAAAAAGAACTGAAAGGAGGTTT
The DNA here is from genome assembly GCA_036419115.1 of Scarus forsteni. Classification (NCBI taxonomy): domain Eukaryota; kingdom Metazoa; phylum Chordata; class Actinopteri; order Labriformes; family Labridae; genus Scarus; species Scarus forsteni. The sequence goes on along the minus strand of JAZDUH010000347.1, from coordinate 4,193,170 downwards.
ATTTTATACTGATATAGTAAAGTGGTCATGGTGCAGGAAAAAATATTAGGGGTAATAACTGTTAGGAAAACTGTTTTTTTTTAATCACAATGTAAGCATTTTGTACCATTGTCTGGTTGTTAATTTGGAGTTGAGATGTTAGAACTATTTTCCTTATGTGTTGTTTGAAAGATAAATAAATAGACCTTGTTAAAAAGAAAGGATGAAATAAGTATTTAAAAATATGACTATGATTTCTCACAGTTTACAAACCTATATCCACAGTCGATGTGGGTTTTTCTAGTTCTCTAGATCTTTCCAGTTTCCACCAGTTTTCATCAACTAGGTTTTCCCTCAGTGTACTGCAGAGCATACAGGAATTCCCAAGAGTCTGAATTGAATGGTCATAGTCACAGCAAAAATCTGCTGTTATGCAGCTTGGTAGCTTTTGTTAGCTCTTACTGTATAGTAGAGCCCAAAGCAGCTTGAAGTTTAAGTAAATGTTCTGAGTATATCATGTAAACAGCCTGTACTGTTTTTGTGGCTTTTTTTAACCGAAAGTTCTTTGAATTGCAGGAGTCAGTGGCTCCACCTGCAGCACTGTGTAGCACCAGCTTCCATGCTGACTGTTTCTGCACAGAAACAGAACAGATCTCTGTCACTGTGGATGAGGTTCAGATTAATGCCTTGTGCCTCATACAACCACAACTAAAACTCAAAATTCCATTTCATGCTTTTAGCTTTCTGCTATTCTTTTTATTTCTTGTTATTACTCTTTGCACACAAATATATCTGCACTTGGATGTGGTGGTGAATGTTTGAGTCGGTATTTGTACTTATATGATTAAAGAGAATTTCTCTGTAAACTCTATTAACAGGAATATCTGTGCAAGAATGTATGTCTATTCTCAGGCAAACATCTGATTTTCTGTTCTTGTTTCTGAACATATATTTTTCATTTATCAGTGCACACTGTCTCTAGATGTTGATCGTAATAAAAAAACCCTTTTTGGACGAAAAAGAAGGATTCAGACAGTGCAGAAAAACTTGTTTTTTTACTTCTATGAAAGTGAAAGAAATCTTCCTTCCTATTTCGAATTTTTTGCATAGCTCTAATTAGCTCACATTTGTGCTCAGAAAAGAAATGATTTATTGTTTTTAACACTGCATTAAAATCAAATGTTTTGAGATGCAGCATTAATGACCATTTTTTGTTTGAATGGTGTTTTGGTTTGCTCTACAAAACTGGATAATCCTTCTGACCTTAAACAGATTGTTTTTCACTGAATTTTTTTCTCTTTCACAGGCCTTGGCTGAACCCACAGCTGAAGGGCCAACATGTTTTCCTGGATTCGAGGCAGATATGCTGATTTTCCCAGTGAGCCGAATGTATATGCATACGGGCAGGAAACTAGGCAGAGGTAAGAACCATATTGAAATGAAACTTTGTTGGGTTCACTTTAAGACTTCTATCATGATAGTTTCTTCTAAGAAAAGCTGTGGACTGAGGTGCGGCACCACAGTAAACGCTCCTCAGATTTTGTAAAGTGTTCCTCTGTCATGGCCTTCCACAGATTAGTGGTTCACATTGTTCTCACATGAAGCCCAAACATCCTCAGGTCTCAGCTTGCACTCCCTCAGTTCCTCATGTAATGCTGCAGGGCAGGACCATGTCTGAGCCTGTTCTGCAGGCTTCTTTAACAGGTTCAGTCATTCAGAAGAGCAAAATGACAATTTAATGTTGCATTTTTTGGAGTTTGATCATTAATATTTATTCTCAGTTTTATTTAACTCCTGCGTGGGTGGCAGAAAATAAAAGCAATTTTTTTTACAGTTTTTTTCAACTTCCACAGCAGAATCTGGTTCTGTCTTTATCTGTGTTGTGGCTTAAGTCTTTGTTTGTCACCACTCTCCATGTTGTGTACACAAGGTTAACCTGTCAGGGTTCTTCTTCCTCTGTACAACTATAAAGCTGTTTCAACCGCTGTCCTCCTCCAGAGGCCTTAAAAACTTACATATAACAAGACAGAGAGGATTGAACTCATTCCCTTCACTGAGGCTGTCATGAAGCCAGAATTAGAAACGTTGATCAAATACTAGTAAAAAAAAATCAACATTTGATATTATAGAAAAAAATTCAGTCATACAATTTAAAGTTACTCTGGAAAATGTTCTTATTGCATTTATTTATTGACAACCTGCAGGGAAGCATTGCAGCTCCAGGAGTCGTTACAGAACATGACTGAGTATTAGCGGTAAATTCTTAAAGCCTGCCTTGTGTTGCAATCAAACAGTCTTTAGCCCTTTTCACACGTAAACCCTGATAATATCAGGTTAACACCCGGCAGCAGCCTTGGTATTTCACTGACATGGTTGTTTGTTTACACTTGCTCCTCTGAGCATGTCGTGATCGGCAGGGAGCAGGGGTCGTCGCAAACAGGCAGCAGCTCATGTGAAACATACGCGGTGGAAGTCAGTGTTCATTAGGGGTGTAAATCACCAGTTTCATGACGATATGATACGGTATTGATTCTTTGGATAATGATTATATTTGGCGATATCACAAAGTCTGCCACGATTCGATTTCGATATGATACAATTCAGGGGCTTCAATCGATTTAAGACGATAGTATGTACTCACTGAACACAATCAGCTACATTACACCCGAAGCAAGAAAGAAATACAAAGCAATTCTGATAGTTTTATTACTGAAATGTGAAACGATGTGCTGACCTTTGGGTATGATACTTTATAGAGGATTATAACCATCTGTATGATCCATTCATTTTTTAAAATTAAAATTGGTTTAATTCAGGTAAGGTGCTTTTTTGCCCCCACAATGACCTTATGAATCTTATTTTAAATTGTAATGTTTGTACATTATATGAAATAATGATGTAACATTATAATACAAATAATTGAATTATTTTAATTTTATTGTTATTGACCTCCAACATTTGACCATGCTCAAACTAAAAATGTGTAGTTTTGATTTTAATTACATCAAAACATTTCTCATGTTCAAAATTAGAACTATTAACAAACTCAGCACTGATGATTTTGTTTTACTGTGATGCCTGGTAACCACAGTTTGTATGTCAGTGTGATCAGACTTTGTTTCACTGTTTAATGGTCGATGTGGAGGAGGAATGACACTAAGCTCTCGCTGTTTTACTTTCTAACTATATGAAATTTCATTAATCAGATCAACCGTCGTATCTTACCCGGATACAGCAGAGCTATTTTCTGATTAGCCGATTATGTCAAGCTCCCGTTTAGCTCTGTGATGCTAACAGGTTCTTGCTACACGTTCGCATACAGCGGTGGTACTCGGTGGGCAGTACACAACACATTTTAAAGCATGAAAAATATCAGGTGTGGCGTGTGAGGGAGCGAAAAAGGTTCAAATTTGTGTCTCATACGCTGAGTGCGTGAGACTTGGGAGGAAACTTCAGAATGATGCAGAATTTCCATCGATGTGATTGGATCATTGCTTAACCAATCGATGTATCGATCCAGATCAATGGATCATTACACCCCTAGTGTTCATGTGATAGTGTTTGAACATTTTCTGTCCTTACCTCACTGATACATGAAAAGTGTAACAATTTCAGTTGATTAAAGAGCTGAGAGGAGTACCAGAGAAATCAAGCTGCAGTGTTTTAGCTCCATACACAACGTCAGCATGAAAAGCTCTCTGGATGTACCAACAGATGTTCTGCACAACTCTGATGATGTGAAGTCAAAAAAAACCATTTTAACCCGCATAAATGAGTTTGTATTACTGTCCTCACAACCAGATAAACTTCTCGCTCTACAGTAGTTGTTTTTATTTGTCCTGTCAAGTCTCTCCTTTCTGGTTTTGCGTTGGTGGTACAGGATGATGCCATCAGTCCTATCGCCTTAAAGAATAACCTTCACATCTCACTTCAGCGTTCAGGCATCAGCTTACAGTCGGTGAAAACTTTGCCGTTTAGATTCACACATAAATCACACTCATCATATGTGCCCTAAATGAACTCCTGAACAGGGAAATTGGTGAATTTTTCATCTTTAAGCGCAGAAATCTGGTATCGCTGCACAGAAAAACACATAAGAAAGAATAATGCAATGTTATTTCTTTCCTCTATTAATCAGCTATAGTTTGAGCAAAGAGAAGCCTTGACCATACCAATGCTAAAAGCTGAACTATTTTCTCTTTACATTAACACAAAACTCTCATCATTTTTAATGTCATAATAAGAAGATAAATGCAAGCCTTGAAATGCCCGAAAAAGAAAAAGAAAAACTTGTTTATTTTTCTATCTTCTACAATTCAGCAACATTCAGTATATATTTTTAAAGATTATTTTTGGGGCATTTTTGTGCCTTTTTTGATAGGTGAGAGAGGCAGTGGATAGGTTGTAAGAGAGGTGAGAGGAGGAGGACACTTTGCAAGCTGGCCACAGGCTGAATTTGAGCCTGGGCCAGCAGAAACATGAATATGGGCCGTGCCTAGCTGCTTACCACTCTGCCAAACCAGCAACCCCACAGCATTCATTTTATTGTTCTTGTTTCTCTGTTGCCAGCAAACATGGTGAAGGGAGTGAACTCAGAAGTCTGGGGGGCAAAAACGCCTTCATTTGTTCTTTTAAATCTCTCACAACAACGACAACAAAATGTATTAAGGGGTCTAATCTGCACATATGCACAGGCCAACTTTATTAACAAGATATGCACAACATTGGATTTTTGGAGATATCTGCTAAGCTAGTGTTCCCAAACTCACAATAATCTCTTTGGTTAAGAGCACACAGCCTTGACTTAACTAACACTGACCTGCTCCTGGTATGGTTAGTCTTTTTGTGGTCAAAAAAGATGTAAAATAAGAAAAGCTACTTTTTATTCTTCAAGGCCCTGGCTGGGTAATTTTAATCACTCAGGCTGATCAGACCTGAGAGAGCCTTAAATCAAGTGGGGCTACAGGGGGAGGTTTTTTTTCTCATTTTTAAGGGCCAATTGTAGTAAAACAGGTCAATATTTTCCCCCTACAAGTACAGGCTTTTCAAATGCCACAGAGTTAAGGGGCTGTCAGTCTAACAAATTCAACCACACCCACACAAATCTGAGAAGAGGTTCAATCCAAAGTTTTTTTTTCAGTAACACCTGTGGGTAACAAGGGCCTTTGGATAAATGAATTATACATTCAGCAGTGAGGACCATTTTGGTTTATTCTGCCAACATTACAGCCAGTATATGGAGTAATTAGAGACGTTTTGTGCAGCTGAAATATCAGCTGGTAATATGAGCAAATCTGCCAATACTGTTCATCACCTTTTTCGGCTATTATCTGCCGTCACGATTTGGTTTCTTCAATGCATCCTGTTATAAACCTTACTGTATTACCCTGTATCTCATTTGTTCTGATGCTTTCATGACCATCAGTGATTTTCCATCAACATTGCTGCAGTAGGTCAGTGATCAGTCATATCTTGGGTATGTGCTTTCATTGGTCGGTAGATTAAAGATTTAGAGAACAAACCAGTAATTCTACCCTGAGATTTCAAAACCTGACTGAATCAGTCACAGTTTTTATCCTCTTTCTGGTATAATGTAGTTTGACTCAAATTTCCCTGTTTGATAAGTATTTTATAAATATGTATGTGCCCCTTTCATTGTTGATTTTATTCACTCCTCTTTTTAAAATGATATTATAGCCCTTTCTAAATCTCCTTAGAATCCACCTTATTGTTAATGCTTTATATTGATAGGTGCTGAAAGAATGAATTACTGTTAACCTGTGTTTTGCCAAAACATGTAGTGTGAAGCTTTCACTGCACTTGGATTATGTTTTTAGGAAACATATTTCACAGAAATCCTTTACTCAGTTGTTTGGATTGGTCTGGACCAGGTTGAGTTTAATCACCTGCCAAATGCGGGTGCGTTTTGGCTGTGATGGCTGAATTTGCAGCTCAGTATAACAAATGACGTGAATTGTCACAGAAATTATTACAGGTTGTTACATCCAAGAATTGAGTCGTGATAACAAAAAACTTACCGCTTATCCACAGAAGATGTCACGACAGTAGTCTTTCAGAGGAGCCTCATATACTTTAAAATGACATAAGTACCTGCATTTTAATCGAGGTTAAGTTGCAGTAAAATCAGCTTTTGAAGGTGTAGCTGTAACAGAGACAAATGTCAACCTGAAAATAATTACTGAAATAACTAAATTATGCTTTTTTCAGGGTGACTGAGGGATAAAGAGAAACATAGTAGCATCATTTTCATGCAGTGCCAAATGTCTATTTCACACTGGGTGTGTTTTACTTGTATGACAACAGCCTTGTGTGCATGTTTTCATTTCAGCAAGCTTGTCATCAAGCAAGAGCTTTTGTCTCCAGTGCCAAACATCTCTAGATCGCAGTAAAATATGGTGGTGCATTCATCAGTGCCTCTTTTATAATGACTTTCTCGACATGTTTAATACGTGCTGATTTTTTTATCTGTGCTCCAGACAGCAACTTTTCTCATTACAATCCTTTCTACTCTTTTTGGGGAGGGTTAGTTTTTTGTTTTTTGTTTTTTTTCCAGATATTTTGGTCATAGTTTATCACAGCAGGTGCAGGTGGGTTGAAAGAGTGGACCAGATGAGAACCAACTTTTTGGTTAGTTTCAGGAGGACAAACAGTCAGTAAAGCATCTCTGCTGTCACAGCTGTCCTATGACTATAAAAACATGTGTTTTCGGAGTTTTACCAAGTGTTTTATCAGGTACTTTTTTTATTTCTTTGCATGTACCATGTTTGTAATGGAAAACAATTTCTTCTGTTCAATCACAGTGCGCTTCGACAGCTGCCCAAAGGACAAAAGGGACATGGTCCTGAGTAAAGACACACGGTTCTCACTACAGCGTGATGGCACGTTGAAGGTCAGTAGTTCACCAAAGCAGCTCTTTAAATACTGCTACTGATTCTCAGTTGTTCATAAGCCTTTCGACCCTGGGCTGATTAGAGAGGAATAGGTTCATGGAGAAGGTGACGTGTAGAGCTTCATTTGGATGAGGAGGCTCATCGATACACACCTCTCTGTGAACCAATTTAAACTTCTCCAGCAGTGCTGCAAAGAATGTAAAGCTTTTTAGTCATGGCAACAGATAAATTCTCCCAAATCTTTGCTATGTGAAAACAAATAACTAGGTCTGCTGAGTGAGAAGAGTTAGAGAAAACAAAGAAAATATATTCTGCATCTTGTAAATGTTCCTCTTTCCTCTCCCATGCCAATCGCCCACTTCGCAATGCTTTTATACAAAAGCACTGCAACAAGCTTCCTCAATATTTGTGTCAATTTAGTTTGAAATATAGCTTGGATATGCATGACACTTCGAGTACTCCCACATACACACAAAGGCAGAGACACTCATTTGCAGTGCCCCTGTCTGCATGCCTCCCTCTTTCCAGTATCACACCTGTGACAACCTCCATTCTTTCTCTGATGTTCACAGTGAAGGCGAAACATCATGGAGGGGTAATTATTACACTACTGGGCTAGCATGAGTGACAGAAGGGAAAATAGAGCAGAGGCAAAATATGTGGAGCTGCGCCACACCACACTGTATCGCTCATGGTTTGCTGTGATTCAGTGGAATAAACCTGAATTTGTTGCTTGTGGGCATTGTCACAGCGCAACCATCCAGGTATGACAGTTCCATCAATGAATCAATCAAACTTTATTTACTTAAAAAGCGCTTTTCGTGCATAGAATGTAACTCAAAGTGCTTTACATAGAAAAAAATAAATAAATTCCCTCCTACCCACCCCTATTTACATTTTGCATTTCAACACCTACCCAAACGCATGGACATATTGCTTCACTCAAACACACACACACCAACAGACACACACACACTCATGCACATACACACACACAGACTAAAAAAGGGGCAAGAAGACTAAGAACAAGAGGCTGAGTACAGATGAACCAGGTGAGAAAGTGCCATCGGGGGAGCCGTCTGCACCAGGAGCAGAGAGTCAAACAAAGCCACAGGACACCAACGCAGAACCCAGAGGAGAGACGATGGACCTCAAAACTCCTCCAGGAACCTACATAACAGAGCCGTGCAGCCATAGCCGACGACAGCTCCTGGTGCAGAGGGCTCCCACAGAGGAAACACTGGAGAACCTAAAGATAGAAGAATAAAAAGTAAAAACAAAGATATTAATGAAAAAACTAAGAACCAGACCATAAAATGGTACAAGTAAAACATTAGGATAAGAAATTAGTAAAATTCATAAACAAAAATAATGTGAAAGCCTGATATAAATAAAATTAATAAATAAAATCTTAATTAAAAGCTAAGCTAAAAAGGTTTGTCTTGAGCCTGCTCTTTAAAACATGAACATTCTCCACGGCCCTGAGGTCCTCTGGCAGGCTGTTCCATAGACGAGGGCCGTAAAACTGGAAAGACGCCTCGCTGTGTGTGTGTCCTGACTTTTGGGTTGACTAGGAGCCCACTGCCAGAGGAGTGCAGGGTCCGCAAGGGTTTGTAAGGTAAAAGCAATTTTGAAAGATAAGAAGGCCCAAGACCAAGAACAAGACATTTAGAAACCAATTTAAGAACTTTAAAATCGATCCTTAAACACACGGGGAAGAGCACACCAGAGTAATGTGGGCCCCAGTTAACACCATCATCAAAAATAGGAGCATGTTTATTCAGCACGCTCAGGCTCAGACTCTAGCTTCATTGTTAGAGAAGGTAAAGGACATGTCTTCATCCACACAATGGTGCGAGTAGGGCATGCTGCTCTGTCGTTATCTAATGACTATTACTCTGTTTGCGTTTTTATTTCATTTTAATTGGTTTTATGTCTTTTAAATTGTTCCTTGTCTTTGAAAATTCTCTTTACCTATGTTTTTTGTCTATTCTTTTATCTCGTATTTTATTTATTCTCCTGTACAGCACTTTGTTTCAACTATGGTTGTTTTTTAAAGCGCTTAACAAATAAAGTTGGATTGGATTGGATTGTGGTCATGGGAGCCTTTATTATCAATGTAATTGTTACTGAAACACAATATGTCACCCAGCTCTAATGCCATGTGTTGACCTTAGCCCATCTAAATGTTTCAGAGATTGTCTGAACAGCTACAACGCTGCAGTTGTTGCTACTGTTAACCTGACCTTGACTGCATCTACATAATGTTGAGGCCAAACAAAATTTGGACTCATAAAAGGCTTTGATTGGTGTTAAAAGCATGTCAGTGTTTGTCTTACAAGTTTTTTCTTTATTTTGCCCTAGGTGAATAGACCAGTTGTTCTTCCATCAGGACATTTGGATTTCAATTTGACCTACATAGACAGGCGTAATGGCAAAATATCAGACATGACTGTGAGGTTAGTGCACTATCACCGTCGGCATGAGCATCACCATGAGCAACAGCACGGACAAGATCACAGGCGCCACCATGAGCAGCAGCACAAAGATCACCACGGGCAAAAACACGGACATCAGCACAAGCAACTACAAGAGGATGTGCTTCCACACGACCATAACCATGGACATCAACAAGAGGGACACCACGAGCACCATCATGGGCATGAGGTTAGATGAAGTGTTATTGGACTTTGATGAGGACTTTGACAATCTCTCTGACTAAATTAAAATATACACAGAAGCTTTAACTATTATGAAATTGTGTCTGAAGTTCTTTGATAAACAGCAGTGTAAGATGAAGTATGAAGACAGATTTTTCCTGAAAGCAATGCTGCCCCTCTGTGGTTGTAAATGAATTGAGTAGACTAGTTGGCTCCACTCTGTTTCAACAGCTCCTTGAGAAAAACACTCTCTATGTTAGCACATAAGGGCTATGGATGGCATTGATAATATTTTATTGATACAAATGACATTAATGATTCAGCTCATCAATCCAATTCATCAACGATTCCTTTATCAGTCCGTGCTGAGTTTCTGTGTGTGAAATAAAGTTGGCTTCTATTATTTTCCTGCAGCAACAGTGTAAAACAACATTCCTGATATTCAGTCCTGTGCAGCATAGATAACTCTGTGAATTGCTGTAGTTTCCACTCACTGCCATGACCACTCATGAGAATGTGACGTCCTGGATTTGCAAATTAAGTAGAACAAAGTGGATGGAGTTGATAAGGGAATTTAAAACTAAACAGGCTATCAATTCCTTTCGGGAACCGTTGTTGATTCTCAACTGGAATTGTTTTTTTCATTTCCCATTCCTAGTAAGGGCTCTTGTGTGAAGCCAGTGGAGATGACATGAAGGCTCGGATTTGCTTTCTGAGTGAATTCTCACACGCAAGGAAAGTGCAGAATTGAATTATAAGAACACTTAAGAACTTTGTTTAATCAACAGAACAACATTGTCATTTATTTTAGACTTAAAATCAATAGCATTGCACATACCAGGGATCTCCTACCTTTTTGTGTTATGAGGGCCATGGTGAGACAACAGACACCCACATTGAGCGCAGTATAGCTCCCGATACTGCAGGATCACAGGGAGCTTGTTTTTAAACTGAAATTTACAAGAACTGACTTTTTTTTATCAGCTGCTTAACAATGAAGTTAAAAGCAGTCAGCTGCAAGTCACTTGGTGGAGGAAGATGTTGTAAAAGACTAAGAAGGTAGGCTTCAGCAGCTGAAGCCCACACCAGGTACCACTCCTGTCAGCTGAGAGGAGAAACATCTGGCTACATAATTGATCAGTATTTACTTTTTAGCCCTGATCCAATGCTTTTACAGATACTGATGCAGTATTGACATTCCAAGTTTAGAATTTGGTTTTGATTAACAAGGAGTTGAGCAACATAAGCTGTTGGGTTTTTTTCTTTCTTTTTTTTTTTTAAATCCTTTATTACCTGAAAATGTGTTTATTTTGTAATTTCCTAGATTTCACCTGCAGAGGACATCCCTGTTCTGATTTTCCAAAAGTCACATGGAGGGCTGAGCAGGAGGAAGAGAGACTGGGTCATCCCTGCCATCAATATTCCTGAAAACGAGAGAAAGGACTACCCCCACATAGTTGTTCGAGTAAGGCGAATTTCATCATTTTAAAGTAAAGAAAATGGCACAGGACAGGATTTATAAATAAACCATGACATTTATATTACTTGCAAATACTCATTGCTCCAAGCTTGTACAGGAGGATGTGCATGATATGACTATGGCTGCTGTGACTGGTCTCAGATAGGATTGTTTGACTCTGTTAATTTGAGGTAAGGAGTTGGTCATAGCCAGTGTAGACGTACGAGATACAGGGAGTGTTTAATGTGTCAACAACATGGAACACATGGTAATTATTCCTTAGACTTACAGTGGTTATATTAGGCCTTAAGAAGGGATTTTTAGATTTAGTGTAATTGACTGCTGAGATTATTTTCACAATCATTAACATTCAAAATATTCTGCCTGTTTCCACATACTGAGTACCCCTGATCCACCTGTGTCCTCCTGAGATGCTCCTTTCTTTCTGCTGCATATCTGCATAAGGCATGTTTAGTAAAATGGGTTAATTAATGTTTCCTGTGTTTTTTCTAGATTCGTTCCAGTGAGGATAAAACGAAGGCCATCACTTACGGCATTTACGGCCCAGGAGCTACTGAAGATCCAAAGGATGTTTTCCGCATTGACCCAAGAACTGGTGATCTGTCCATAACAAAACCGCTGGACAGAGAGGAGCAAAGTCAGTACAGGGTGAGCAACTTTTGTCCTTCTGCTGTGAGATGTAGACCCTTTCTCTTCCTCCAGGGTGAGTCAGAGGGACATGAATGTTACATTTACTCCAAATTATTCACATTCATTACTCAAGTAGAAGTATAGAGACTAGGGTTTAAAAGTGTTTCTGTAGAAGTTGAAGTATCCATTCAAGCTAAAGTGCTACTGTTACTTTGGTGTGCTCTTCAGTTATGCAGACAGAGTTATGTCGTATTTTCAAACTTAAGGGTCATTGCATTGTTTTTGTCAGAACCAACTGGATTTGTTTCTTTAGTGGGTGAAATGCCTGACTGCTCGGTTCCAAAGTCGTAAAGCTAATGTAGCATAGCCTTTTTGCAGCTAAAGACGCCAGATAAAACTGGGGTACATGTTTAGTTTATGATCTGCGCAGGTTGGGTGGTGCTAAAAAGAAGGTTATGGTTTTCTATTGTTTTTGTATTTTTTTTGTTCATATGCCCCAAGGATCAATTAAGAATGACTTTTGAAAATGTTGGTACAACAGTACCATCCCGGGTATAAAGAATGTGCCCCTTGTTCTTGCCAGTTTCCCCCACTGATACAAATGTTGCCAACTTGTGAGTGTGTGCACACACATAGAGATGCATATATATATATATATATAATATCTGTGTATGTGTATATATATGACAATTACAGTATCATTTTATGTTGTCTGATGAAACTTTCAAATGTGTGTGCTTATGTTCACCACAGACATTATTTCAAGTCTTTATTTGAACAGCTGATTTAAAATCACATAGACTTTGGGATTATTTTACTAACTTGCTCTGGCTTTTGATTTTTTTTCTTGACATAGCCCAGCCCTAAGCTGAAGCAGATCATGCTCTGTCATAGTTGTAAACTTTTATTTAATTTAAAATTGATAAGAAATGTTATTCACTCTGTAATCAAAAGGTTTCTGTTGTTTTCATATTAACAAATACATCTTTGAATGCAGTGTTATAGAAATCGGCAATGTTTGGGCGCTCTGAAGAGTTGTTTGTTAGACTGATTCTCCGTTAGTGCATAATTGGCACCTGTTGATGTTTTATTATTTTAATCCAGAGACAGGATGGCTGTGACAACATTCATCCTTTTGATACGATAATGAATAAAAGCTGTCGAGCAAGCATTTTACTACAAATACCTCTGTCTGTGTACAGTTTATGGCCACTGCTAAGGTAGAAGACTCTGGAATTGCAGAGGAACCCATGGAAATTGTTGTGAATGTCATCGACCAGAACGACAACAAACCAATTTTTACCCAGGCCACCTTTCTAGGAGAAGTCGCTGAAGCCTCAAAAACTGGTAAAGTTATTGCATTTGATTTATCCATGCATCCATTGTCTATAATACTAATTCCATTATTCTTACATTAGTTTTCTTATTTTTTTTATTCACATTATAACCACTCCTATTGCAAAACCTTTGGTGGTTGGTTCTTCTCCATTTAATGATCTATACTAATCAACAAAAGGGTTGTCATAATAGCTTTTAGTTGCTTTTTTAAAAACCTCAAAATAGTTAATGGGGGGAATTTGATACCTACAGACCCCACTCTAATGAAGTTAGGACATTGTGTAAAATGTAAACAAAACCAGAATAAAAGTTTTGCAATTTCTTTTAAACCTATAATCAATTTAATACATAATAACATGATATCTAATGTCAAAACTTGAAAACCTTTTCTTATTTTGATTTGTTGAATTTGATGCCTGCAACACATTTTAAAAAAGCTGGGACAGGTGTAACAAAGACAGAAAAGTTGACGAATGCTCAAAACAACTGTGTGGAATATTCCATGATTGAATATGTGAATTGGAAACAGTTGAGTGACGTGAGTGGGTGCAAAGGGAGCATCGCCAAAATACTCAGCCATTCAGAAACAAGGCAGGGGCGAGGTTCACCAATTTGTCAACTTCTGTGTGGGCAAGGAGTTCAACTGTTTATGATCAACGTTTCTCAAAGTAAAATTGCAAAGAATTTTGAAATTTCATCATCTACAGTCTGCAATATCAATCGAAAGATTTAAAGAAAACTGAAAAAACTTCCGCACTGAAGTGGCAAGGCCATAAATCAACACTGAATGCTCATGACTGCATTTAAAGGTAGGATTGGTAATCACGGAAAACTAGCATAAATTTGAATGTAGAATCTGCTCAGGACTCCATCCCACCTAGAGCTCCTTAAAAATGAAGCCCCTGCTTACATGCATTCGCAACATTATACCTGATTCAACTCAAAACTGGCCCTCAGCACATCGTTTTTGTTCTGCGCTACACCAAGTCATGTCTCACTCAGCAGTAAGAAAACAGAAAAACATTGTCATCGTAAAGTTAAAAAGACAAACAAACATGGCAAGTTAATTAATACTCACAAATGTGTTCTCTACCTCCATCTTGAATCAGGGTCTTTGAACGCCAGCAAAATATGCACACAGAGGATGGGCAGAAAGGCAGTACGAGATTTGGTTGGTTTAATAAATTCTGGCCGAATCGCTGTGATTGGTTGATGTTTTTCCTGCCTTTCTTCTGCTGTAGACAGCAGCTATTTTTAGCTCTCTTTTAAGAACACATCATGCATTGATAGACGTAGGGACATAACGATCATTTTAACCAGTATAAAAAAAAGTGCATCCAAATCTGATTACCAACCCTGCCTTTGAAACCAACATTGTAATGGATTGTCTTAGAGTGGAAAAGTGTGCTGTGGTCTGGGGCCACATTTCAGAGTGTTTTTGGAAATCATGTTGTGTCCTCCCGGCTAAAGAGGAAATGATTCATCCAGGTTGTTATCAGAGCAACATTCAAAAGGCTGCAAAAGGCATACCAGTATGCTAGAGCCCATGGCATGGGTAACTTACATATCTGTGAAGACCCCATTAAATACCATGCTTATTCCAGCAAGACGATGCCATGCCACATTAGAGACTTGTAACAACAGTGAGAGAGTGGTGGTGCCAGACTGATCTGCCTGCAGTCTGGACCTGTCTCCCATTGAATATGTGTGGCACATTAAGAAGTACAAAATATGACAGCAGAGGACCTAGACTGATGAGCATTCCACCTTCAGAGCTTCAACAATCAGTGTCTTCAGTTCTCAAACTCTTATTGAGAGTTGCTAAAGGAGAGGTGATGTGACGGTGGTAAACATGCCTCTGTCCCAGCTTTTTTGAAAACTGTTGCAGGCATCAAATTTAAAAAGAGTAAATATTTGTGGTGTATTTAATTAAAATTAGGTGAAAAGGGGTTTGAAACTCATTGTAGTTTGTTTTTATTTGTTCCAGACAACATCCCAACTCCATTGGAAATGGAATTTGTATATTTAAGCCAACAAACAGAATAACTGTCAATCTCATTATGTAACGTTTTGTCAGATCTTTTTATTCCTTTATTTCCATCCAAAAAAATGTCTGTAGTGCAGATATTCTGTCAAAATGAATTTCATGTTTTTATTCTGGACATCTTTTCATCATCTCTCTCTTTTCAGGTTTTGAAATCATTCAAGTGGTGGCAACAGATGCTGATGAGCAAAATAATGACAACTCAGATCTTCGCTACCGTATATTGAGTCAAGAGCCAGAGCTGCCAGAAGACAACCTGTTTGTCATCAATCCTGTTACCGGATGGATCAGGGTCCATGCTGGTGGTCTTGACAGAGAGGTGAGGCCTTTCAAACATGTTAACATCAGACACAGATTTCCCTGCTAGCTATTGCACACATCTGATAATCAGTTTTTTTGTTTTGGTTAACCAGAGACTTATAAATGTACAAATCCTCTGAGACAACAACAGCACCAAGATGAAGTTTTTTTTTGGTCACCTTGTACTTCAAAACGTTTTGTTCTTTTTTAGAAACAAACAGGTCAGGATTATTTTACAGCACAGGGGAAATTCCAATTCTAAATGGAGCACAACCTAAACCACGATTCCATCTGCACCCCACTTTCGACATGTTTTGACATGTTTTAAGAAGTGGCTCACTTTCTGTAACACAGTAGCTTGCTCCTGCCTCATCTTCTGATTGGCACGTATTAAATATTGATTGATGGAATGGTCCCATCACCTGGCAGATTTGCTTCTAAATGATTCTGCCCAATTCCAAACACTTTCTATGGGCTCTTTCCCAGATGGACCAGGAAATACTTTGAACAGCCCATCTGCTGTGCCAGGTTACTTCAGCTAAGCTTGTGTAAGAACTTGTTAAGATTGTTGAAGTGATTGTGTTTAACTCACTGTGTGTCTTTTGCAGAAATACCCGAAGTACACTCTGGTGGTGCAAGCAGCTGACATGAGGGGAGAAGGGTCGACTGGAGAGGCAATAGTCATTCTTAAGGTTACAGATAGCAACGACAATGCTCCAACTTTCACTCAGAACTCTGTAAGTGAAACATTTCTGTAACTGAAAATAAAGTAATTGATTGGAAGAGAATGGTCGTTAGCAGTGGCTTCACAATTTTAACAATTTTGTTTAACTGTTAGACTGCTGAAGTGTTCATGATGGTGGAGATATGGCAATGCATCATCATCTTTGCAAAAACAGAACAAGTTTTGAAGTTTAGAGTGTAAAGTTTTATAAAGTGACATGTTATTTATCTGGAAGAATGTAAATTGTCCCAAATTTCTCCATCAGTGCTGATGTTTGGCTGTAGAGAAGAAGTGGACATACACAGTTAGTACGTGGATGACTGTTAAGAAGCCTCAAGTCTGATGCCATTTTGTTTGTCGAGATAGAGGGGACCTTATTTAAAAAAGCCCATATGATGGGCTTTGGTCCATCGGACATAGTGCAGTATGAGAGTTACCAACCCACAGAAAAATATCAAACACTGTTGCAGCTTCACCCCCGAAACAAATTGAATCCATCATATTAGTGTAAAGTGACCTTAGTTCAAGGAGGTTATTATCAATTAGGGCCGAAAGATATATCGTTAGCGTATCTATATTGAGAAATAAACATTCAAGATATTATTATCATTAATATCCAAAAAGCAACAATGTAAATGATATAGATTTCCCCCACGCTCGCCCTGCATGCACAGCTCTGGAAGTCACAACAAAATTCATTTTTACGATTGCCCTTGAAGGCACCACTTGACGCACATGCGCAACTGGCTAATCTGGATCAGATGTGATGTCACATATCATCGCTGTCTGGCAAAGCTCGAAAGTTTGAGAGCACTTTACCAAAACAAAAGAGAAGAATGTGAAATGCAAAATCTGCAAGGCAGAACTTGCCTTCCACAGCAGTACAACACGATGCGTAAGCATCTAATCTGACGAAGAGGGACAGTCGTCTCAATAAGCGAACTGGCTCGTTAGCTGCTAACATTAGCGTCAACAGTATGGTGACCAGACTTCCTTGATTTGCGGGGACAGTCCCTGTGTAGGATGACCTGTCCCCGGTTAAAGCTGTCCCCGAAAATGTGCCCAACTTCAGTGTCTTACTATTGTGTTTCTTCTAGAACAAAGGTTATTACCATAGCCGCGTAGGAATCAGAAAGCGTGAGGGAGCAGGTTGAGCGCAGACTAAAGGCCCCTACACACCAAAAGAGGTTTGCGCGGTGGCCACTGCGTGGAACAGCGCAGAGTGCGCGCAGAGCCAGCGCTGAGCATGGTGGCGGCCGGCGTGTCAAGCGCCAGTTGCTAAGCGACAGAGCAGGAAGTGTTCTTGGCGCACTTGGTTCGACGAGTAGTGCATGATGCTCTCAACTACGCAGCAAAAATCTGTAGCTGTAATCCTCCTGAGGAGGAGGACCAGAGTAGCAGCATCAGCAGCGGGGAAAAGGATGTGGGTCCACCCGGTCCTGATGGCAAGGCAGGTACTGGAGGAGTACAGGCTTGTTTGGAGGCTGCATTTTTACACAGAACGCTTCCAAATGTACTTCAGGCTGACCAAGGAGCAGTTTGAGAGCCTGCTGTCCCAAGTTGGTCAAAGTCTGGTAAGAATGCAGACAGACTTCAGGCTCTCGTAGCACAGTTCAGCTCTGTATCTGTGGCCACTTTTTTTCTGAACCGGCCTCTCCTATTGGATGCGCTAAGATGTCACAGCGCGCTGCGCCAGCATTAAAAAATTTTCAATTTGGGCACCCACCTTGCGCGCCGCTGAACTCCGTGCACCATGGGTCCACGCACCGCGGGGCCATGCTTGTGCGGCAGTAGCACAAACACAATGAATGGGTTTGCCGCTGACCGCCTGCGCTTGCAGCGTTTGGTGTGTAGGGGCCTTAAGACGACTACGTCGGCTCATTAAAAGTGATTTTGGGCTTGCTCCTCTACTTGTGTGAATCCCACATGATTATTACCCAGCTGCCCACTACAAAGCAAGACATATATGTATATTGTCAAAACACAAAGATGAATAGCAGAACCATTTTTGTTTGATTGTAGTTCTTCAAGCAGGACCATAAATTGTGTTTGGACCAGTTTTGTGTTATTTGTTCAATGTAAACGTTGAAATTTAAGCGTTATGTTTTGTTTTATGTGTACAAAATTTATTGATCAAATTTGGAATAAATGACCAAAAGTAGGCTCGCATATCATTGTGGATTCTCTTTTCAACTTGTGCACGTGTAACTCTTTTTTTGTTCACTTTCACAGTATTTGACATCGGTTGAAGAAAATAAAGCAGGCGCTCAGATTCTTACAATGTCGGTAATTGATGGGGATGAGCCCCTCTCCCCAGCATGGAACGCCAAGTTCACAATTGTTGATGGAGATCTTGGTGGATTTTTCACAGTAAAAACAGGAATCAACAAACACGAAGGAATCCTTTCAACTGCCAAGGTAGGAAGAAAATCAAGAGTTCCCATGTTTAATTTACTGTGTAATTTTAGAACAACTTTGCTTAACTTACAAGAACTTTTCTTTTGATTATTGGGATGTGCATTAGAGCTAGGCGAAAAACTGATAGAAACGGCCTCACCAGTATTGTTTTCACTTCATAGAAGGATTTGTGAAACTGGCTTAAACACACATGTTGTGTTGTTGCGCTTACAGAAGGCTAATACAATGATATACTTGTATATCAGCAAACTATTTATTAATATGAATCAAGAGGTTCAAGTCAGTTCAGTGTTGTGGCGATATTGGCCTTCATCACAGAAGCTCAAACATCTGCTTTAAGGTGAATTCAAACTCCTGAGTTGTTTTTAAGTTCAAGACAGGTTGAGTTCTTATCTTGCCAAGCGAAGCCACTGAAAACTATGCTGTTGAACACAGTTGCTGGCATTTCCATGTAGAGCCTACTCACTTATTTAAAGCTCACTTAACTTTCTCTGAAAAAAAATACCTTATTTGTAGTTATGGTGAAATTTTTTATAATGGGCTGCTAAGACAGGGAATATAATGCCCATAGTTAGAGCTCAAAACACCTTATGTATGGGCACACAAGTTAACTGATTCCCACTTCAGGACAAAGTCAGATAAGGCCTGAATATTTGGAGGCCCTATAGGTTATATTACCTGATTAACCTGTGGGGTGAGGCGTAACCTAAATTGAAAATATGAAACCTGTTCAACATTGATGGGATGAAGTCCTGAGGTAGGTCGAGCGCACTAAAGACAGTCAAGCATGTCCTCTTCACCTCTTCAGAGAGTAAGCTGACTGATGCAGGAAGCAAACACAGAATGAAGACAGAGTACAGACAAACCTGTTCATTTGTGGGAAAAGCACGACAATCTACACAGCGAAACCTTTGAATTATAAATAACAAACTGACAAGAAGAGAAGCTGGATGGAAAACTGAATGCCATAGGATGATAACTGATGGATACATTTAGATTAAATTCCTCTTAATGTCTGCCATGTTTGCTTATGCGTAAATGTGATGGCACAGGATCACAAGCTGCGAGAGTAAAGGCCCTTGGTAAATGAGTTTGTTAGTGTGTGGTATGCTGTGTCTCTCTTTGTGGCACAGCACATGCTACATAACCAAAGCAGTTGAATCTGTCATTATTTGTCTTTATTTATGGGATCTTCCACCAGGCCTTAAGGAAAAAGATGCATAATTGCAGCTACAATAGTAACAGTTTCAATAAAAAAAGTGTTTCCTTTCATTTTTGGGGACTATCACAGTACAGCCTTACTTTAAGAGAATGCTGAGTTTTTCACTTAAAAATGTAATTGAATGCATGGTCCATAAAATACAGTGAAATGTCAGTTATTTCTCTACTAGCCCTGATTTGTATTTCTTTTTGTGTAGATGATTCACATGTTAAATGGAATGTTAAATACTTTTCTAATAAGTTTTGCTGCCATATTTTTCATATTTATTCTCTATTGAACTAGGGTCTTGACTTTGAGAAGAGCGGCAAGCACACTTTGATGATTGCAGTGGAGAACGAGATCCCGTTTGCTACTTTACTGTCCACTGCCACTGCCACTGTGGTGGTGGATGTTGTGGATGTCAATGAGCCCCCCATCTTTGATCCAGCTGAGAAGACTGTGTCGAAGCTGGAAAATTTTCCTGTGAACTCAACTCTGGTGCAGTACACCGCTTCAGATCCAGACCTCGCACGCAAGCAAACAGTCATGTAAGATCCAAATCTGATGTGTTTGAATTTATGTTCACAGTAAAGAAAAAAACAAACAACAATAACAGGCACAAGTCAAAGAACAAATGGACATCTTACATAGAAAAAAGAAACAAAGTGGAA
The DNA here is from genome assembly GCA_036419115.1 of Scarus forsteni. Lineage (NCBI taxonomy): Eukaryota > Metazoa > Chordata > Actinopteri > Labriformes > Labridae > Scarus > Scarus forsteni. Next base: position 4,172,814 of record JAZDUH010000347.1, on the reverse strand, counting down.
ATGTGAACAAACTGTATCATATCTAAGCAGAGTTATAGGCCTTTTGTTTTGTCATGGACAGACATCCATCTCATGTACTTCATGCATTATTGGGGCAAAATGGTGCATGGATGAGGCTAATGAACGAACTGCTACTGATGTTATTGCAGTAAAAAAACATCACAGCTACACTTAAGGCTGAAAAAAGAAAATAAGTACATGAGATCCTTTTCCCATTTGTTGATGCCTTATATTTATATATTTTTTTACACCACACGGTACAGCTTTTAAACTTTAACACTGACAACAGTGATGCACATTACTGGGCATTGCCAACATCAGATATGCTGAATTTCCAAAGTCAAATTTTCCTGGTACAGAAATTGATCCCTGTGTTTTTTGTCAGGAGCATAAGGTCTTTACATGAGTAACTTTGACCTGTCCCTGCCATTGTGGCATTTCTTTGTATAAGAGCAAAGATGGGAATTGAAAACCAATTCCAGTTTAGAATCAATACCAGCCAGCTCAAGGAATCAGTATCAATATTCTTCATGCTTAATAATTCCTTTATCAATTCCTTTGACTTTTTTCTCTCCTGCATGCCTTGCAAATCAAGAATGTCGCGTTCTTATTTGAGCTCGTCAGCCAAAAGGACAAAAAAGAAGTCAAAGATGTAATCATGAAAGATGAGGGACAACATTGTGCCTTAATTTAACACAAAATAACACTAACTGCACAGAATTGACAGTGCCAGTAGTATCAAAAAATGTAGCAATTCCTGTCCCTATTGTTCTTTGAGTAGTTTTTACCTATATGATTAATTATGAGGCTCTATACTACTAGTACCTTGGATCTCTAGCAAGTTTGCTTAAAAAAAGCCAACTAACCCTTTAAGAAAAATAATGCTGATTGTATGATCAAAATCAACTAAATGTTAATTCAGATTTATGTAATGATCGTAAATGCCATACTTGCATACCTCCCTTAATGCCTCTAATCCCTCCCTGTGATCATTCTGTTACTACAGGTACAGAATAATCCGTGACCCTGCAGGCTGGCTGGAAGTGAATCAAGCCGGGATGATTATAGTCAAAAATGCCATGGACAGAGAGTCCGTCTTTGTGAAAGACGACAAGTACACTGCACTTATTGGAGCTTATGACGATGGTATTACTGACATCTCATCTGATTCCAGCTCTGCTCTGTGGACTCTGATAAACAATCATGCTTGTAGTTTCTCAAGAACTGACTACATTTTGACCTCCTGATTTTATTTTTTTTTTTTAAAGATGAGGTCCCAGCCACAGGAACAGGCACTCTTATTATCCGGCTTGAAGATGTCAACGACAACGCACCAATAATTGTGGAACGATCAATCAGGGTGGGTTTCCTTTTTTCAAACACTGAAAGCTGCTGATGGGAGGCTAGAGCAGAAGAGAGGGCTGTTTTCAACACCCCACTGGCTAATGAATGAGACATTAAGTAGGAGTACACTTGAAACATATCGCCAAGTAAATTTAACGTGTTGGATTTTCCACTGCAGTCATTTTATCGCACTATAGTACAAAAAAATCACGAGGCGTACTCCAAAACTAGCGTCCACTGATACTGATATGTCTATGCTACTACTGATACTTTTTAAGATGTGTGAAAACCAATAACTTCATTTATAAGGCACTTATTAATCACAAAGCAGCACTGGTTTGGTGGAGTGGTAAGCAAACCAGGCATGACCCACTTGCATCCTTCTGCTGGCCCAGGTTCGACTCCAGCCTGTGGCCAGTCTGCAGTGTCCTCTCCTGCTCTCTCTCTTGCCCCTCCTCATAAGCCGAACCACTGTCTCGCTCTCTCACCTGTCAATAAAGACACAAAATGGCCAAAAAATAAATTTTTAAACTAAAACAAAAAAAAGAGTAATTTGATTAATAACAAATCCTTTAATTGGAACTGATTTTTATCAAAAAAAGAGCTATGAGTTACTCTAGCTGTGACCTAAGTTCAAATGTAGCCTAGTTTAAATGTAAGATCCCGAGTTTAAGCTCTACAAACATTTGAGGTACTGAACCACCAGAGATCTTGTCAACATCGGCAACAGTTATAACTTCATTAGTAAATCTCTTGCAGTGTTTCCTCTAGGATTTTTTTCAGCAGCGAGGGCAGGCTCACTGGGGAGCTGTGGCGGCGTAAACAGATGACACTTGACAACAGATTTAAATTGTGATTCTCCGATATTGCTGATTTTTGCAATCTTTAGTTAGCTTTTTTAACATCAGCGAAAAAATGAACAATGATGATGCCTACAGACTATATCAGGAAAAATACACATCACATGTAAGTCTGTTTTTAGGATTTATTCAGCAATATATTTTAACCAGCTGTTTATACTCTCTCTTCAAAAGCCTGGACTGCATTTAAAAGTGGCTTATTAACCCTTTAGGCACCAGAGTTTTTCAAGAAAATATTCAATTTTGCTATCAAGATTTAAAAAGACTATAGTTTCAAAGTGGTTAGTTTTCCCACCCATCATCATCACTGTAATTTATGGGCCGAGCATGAATGCCTCTGCTGCCTTCACTGTGCTCTTTACCCCCGGCTTCTCCCTCGTCTGCCCAGAGCTCCACAGTCTTTCTCATTCCCGCTAACACCGGCACTTTTAGCAGGGTTTTGAGCTTCCTTGCATCCCAGACCACGTCCTCACCCCGGCCAAGGAGAGGCAAAGGTTCGCCCTCAGTATGTGCTGCTCTGGGACTGTAATGGCGCGCGGACCCGCTCCCGCTGCGCGCACACGTGCCGCCAGTTTCGTCCTCACTGAACAACTGACCGCCATCCTCAGGGAGTAAATATTCCTCAGATTCAGAGTCAGCCAGTACTTGACCAAGTACTCTCAGCATTGTTAGTACTCTCACTCTATCACTCTGTCTCTCTCTCTCCCTGCTCCGCTCTACAGCCACACTCGCGTCCCTCGGTCCAGTGTGTGTGTTTCAAAATAAATATAAGCCAAAACTTTGAATAGAACCTGTCACCTGTCCACTATCTGCTGATGAAAAATAGTAACTCTACTCAGCACTATTTTAACAGCTGTGGCCTTTTTTACGCCTGACTTAATGCAGGACTCTGCTGTGAAGGCGGCGACATGATGCTGTGGTGGTGTATTTGCAGTTTAAAAAAAAAAAAAATTTTTTTGAAGGAGCGCTGGGTAGGATTTAGGGAGTGTAGAGGGAAACACGGCCTTGAACTAGAGATCTGTTTAATCAATGGGACAAACCTGGTTAAATAATGAACAATTTTTATTTGTATAGCTCCAAATCATAACAGATGTTACCTCAAGACACTTTACGACAGAGGAGCCAAAGCCATGCTCTTAAATCTCACATCCCCACTGAAGCCTTGTTGGGGTTGTGATTGGGCAGATGTGGGGAGTGGGGGGTAGGCCAGGTCAATGGAACTAAAACAGGGATTCATAAGAGTGACAAATTCATGGACACCGGACCATAAATTTGTCCTCATCACAAATGTCTCTATAGAATTCAAATTTATTTGAGGTTTACCCGTTTAGATTTGACACCTCGTTTGTGGTTGTACAGGACTATAATGGAGGTTTAATCCATGACGACCACAGATAGAGCGGTCCCTCTAATATTAACACTGACATTTAAAATGATTATAAAGCGAAGAGGACAGATGTTTGTTAACATAGCAGCATTTAGCTAGACTGCAATTTAACTCAGTTACATTTGTTAAATAATTAGAATGTATGTTAAGTGTCATTTCTGTTGATGGTTGATGACGGATAAAACACTTGGAGTCAAAGCAAGTCCACAGCAGCTGCTCATCCATGCCGGTAGTTAAGGCTGCACTAATACATGTGTGATTTTTCATAAATCATGTGTGTTTAATTGTGTTGGTCTTTCTGAAGTTAATATCAGGAATGGGGTTGCGGGAAAGATAAATTATTTGTAATTTATTTATTGAAGTTTTGTAAGTCCACAGCAGCAAGTCGTCCGCACCAACCACCACAATCAGGGTACAAAACAAAAACCAGAGACATACAAAAGAGTGAACAAAAAGAAGAGAGAGAGAGTTCCTGCCTCCAAGTAGGTGTTAAGTCCTTGGTTGCCATAGTGTTTCGTTTATTACAGTGGTATATTAGAGGAGGCACAGAGGATCTTAAAGGCATGTTGGTGTCGGCTGTGTGTCCAAGTAAGTGGACAAAAAAAGTTAAAGTAACATAATAGTGACAATATTTTTGCTTACTTTGAATGCTACTCACTGGTTAAGATGAACCTGTGGTGCAACAGAACAAAGACACAACCTCAGTTAAAACTTAAGGAGGGTTAACCGGTGCAACAGGCTGCATATTCAGATTGCTGTCTTGTTCGTCATGTTTACAGAGCGAAAATAAGCAAAATTAATGGGAAACCCCTCTCTTTGTGAGTAAAGTGGTGTGAAGTCTACTTTGATGAAGATTTAAAGAAAAAAAAAAAAGCCTGAATTTCCCTTTTTTTTTTTTTTTCAGTTGTGTAGAAAGGACCCGGCCCCGAAGCTGCTGACAGTGATGGACAAAGATGGACCCAGCTTTGGTGCTCCATTCCGTGTTTCCCTACAAGGCCGATCAAAGAACAACTGGACTGCTGTGATGAACGACTCCAGTATGTAGAACATGAATGCACAGATAGCTGTATTTCTGAAGAGCTTTTTGGTTGATCTTTGTTTTCTCCTTCACTCTCAAGGCTTTAAAATCAGCTGCTGTTTATATTTTTAATTTAAGTTTAATAAATGACCTCTAAAATAAAACAAACTATTCATAACTGTTGATGCATAAAGGCAGTATGTTTCTGTGTCCCAGAGTTACAAAGCCAGTTTTTCTTGATTTGCAGAGACAGGCATCATCCTGAGGCTAGCCACCGAGCTGCCCAGTGGAGACTACAATGTAGTCCTGAGGGTTGGAGACAGGTATGGTGAGGAGCAGGACAGCACAGTCCACGCTGAAATCTGTGACTGCACTGGGGAAGCAACAGCCTGTCCAAGGATAGGGGAAGCTGGTGTCGGCCTGCCTGTAATCCTGGGAATCCTGGGAGGAATCCTGTTGCTGCTGAGTGAGTCTGATTTGATGATGATTCTTTTTCTGTGTAAATGGGAGTCCCAGAATGTTGCTGTTTGACTGGTGCGTAAGTCTCTGTTCAGGCCAGGCCTCACTGAAGATCTCTCTGTCCTGTGGAAGGTGGTTTTAGATGAGGTGTCCTATTTTTCCTTTATCACTGAGCTGCGTTTTGTATTTCAGTGCTTGTGCTGCTGCTGCTGCTTTTTGCCAGACGTAGGAAAGGAGAGAAGAAGGAACCTCTGCTGCAGGATGACGATATCCGAGACAACATCTATTACTACGATGAAGAGGGAGGTGGAGAGGATGACCAGGTAAATTAGGACCATGATGCCATACTTTGGTTCTCGGGACTTGAGGGTCAGGATCAGAAAACACTGGCTAAAACCCTGGTGAGGAAAGCTCATATGAGAAAGGCAAGCTGACAGTGGAATGTTTTCATTGACCACAGCCTACCTTACACTACAGGACTTTACTAAAACTAGTGGCCTTCCACCTTATTGTTTTCCTATGAATTTTACGTTGCTGACAAATTTCTTGAGTAGTAGTTAGATGTTGGGGAATCTTTCTGAAGTCTGGGTTTTCTCCCATGGTCGTGGTCAGACTTATGACCTGATTTTTGCAGTTTTAAGTCTTTGTCCAGTCATGGCGTTAGGACAAAATCAAACAATTAGACAAAAGGACATAACCTTGGATGTTCAGCTCCAGTTGTAGTCTTGTAGTTAGTGAATCTCTGTCTGACAGGTGGACTGTTCAACGTATTTCACTAGTCCATCTGAGAAAGAGCCCATAGAAAAGGTTTTGGGGAGGGGAGACTGAACAATCATTCTGTCTATTACAGTCAGGAAATGCACTAGCGACGGGCTGGTTTCACAGAGTGGTAAGCGACCAGGCACGGCCCGTATACATGCTCCTCCTGGCCTGGGTTCAAATCCAGTCTGTGGCCAGCCTGCAGAGTGTCCTCCCCTGCTTTATCTCACCATCCACTGTCTTTCTCTTACATATCAGTAAGGGTACAAAATGCAGAAAAAGTCATTTTTAAAAAAAAAGATAATGTAGCTGCTGCAGCAGTGTAAGAGAGAAGAACATGAGAAAAACAAACATTTAGCAAATGTGTTAGAAATGGAGTGAAAATATCCTGTCCTCTCCCCTGTCAGGCCAAAAACCTGTTTAAACCCGGTAACAATCGGTTCCTGTCTGCAGTTTGAAAGGGTTTAATGGGCATTTCAACCCAGGTCGATTGACCCTGCAAGCCTCACGGGTTTAAATCTGCTGCTCTCCGATTGGCTTCAGTGGGTACATCACACCCGGGCCAACCCGCTATTCAGTCATGACGTCTGTGTAATGTCCTCTTATGTGACTCTTTGCTATCTCAGCAACTCAGTCTGCGCTGAGTTTGTACATTTTTAAAGAGGGACAAAAGTGCAAAGTACAGAAAACAGCTAACCAACATATCCACGGCCTCCGTGCTCCTTTCCATTGTTTACATGGACGTGTGTCGGTGCGCAGATGATGTCATCAACGTGATGACATCAGCTTAATGCACCAGAGAAAAAGAAAAGCCTCACAGCTCGTCTGCTGCCGAGCAGACCCTGGTCTGCTGGAAGTGGGAAAGGAGTCACATGCAGATTGTTAGCAGGTTAACCCGCGTTGAAAACATCTGCGTTGACCCGCTTCTTTTAGCGTGAAGGCGATATGACTGACATGTAGTCATGCTCCACTATCTCTGCTACATTTAGCAGATTAATAAGCTCTGCAGAGAGAGAAAGGGGAAGAAAATGAAGGAAATTCTTCATCAAAATTCACTTTTTCCACACTTCTGTCGTATCAACATGAGCAACAAAGAGGAAAATAGAAACATTGCACATCCTTGCTGCTGACTCTCAGTGTTTGGTGTGAGATAGTGGCAGACTACGGCCTTAAGGAAGTCTCCTCATGTTTTTTTTAAGTCTTCTAGTGTGAGGTGGCATAATAGGGTCGCTAACTGCAAGACTATTGGATAGTATAAACTCAGCTCTTTTTTACACTGCATTTATGCTAAAGTTCCACAACAGAGCTGCATCATCAAACCAAATGGTTTTCCGTCCTCATTGACTTCTCCAAAAAGACCACAAGTCCCTGGAGTGAGGTGGTAATAGCTAAAGGTTTATCATGGTTAAGCTAAGAGCTTCATGTTTAAATGAAAGACGCAGCATCCAACCCCTGACTCATGTTTCTCTATCAGGACTATGACCTGAGTGTTCTTCACCGTGGCTTGGACAACAGACCTGAGGTCTTCAGGAATGATGTGATACCCAACTTCATGCCCGCCCCTCAGTACCGACCTCGCCCTGCCAACCCGGAGGAAATCGGAAACTTCATCGACGATGTGAGTAAAAGTCTGAGGAGCTCTCACAGATCCTAGCATCTATTTGTAACATTTTTGATTTCACATTCTGTTCAGAAGCATATGGACTGGCACTGTAACTATGTCAGAAAGTATATCACAGATTTTGTATTACCACAGTCATTCAGCACATCCTTCACGTGAAGAACAACTGGAGTTTCATTAGAGTTTTCTTGATCAAAGATCGATTGAGCCCACTGATTGATGTCTCGTCTCTGTTCCAATTACAAAGTGAATCTGGTTGCTGTGATTGACCGGAGTAAAGATTTATGTGGCCCGAGCTGACAGGTTGCTGAGTCTGAGTGACGTAAACAGCACCGCCTCAAAAACCACACCGCAAAACACATTGAAAACCAAATCAGGAAACATCTTTTTTGGTGATCCTGCTGATTTTCTGTGTGGAAAAGGCTGGACTGACACAGGCTTTCAGTGGCAAGGTCCAACACTCTTGTTAAATAAGCATCCTTTTACTGGAAATTAAGACACAATTTTGACCACTTCTGCCCTCGCCTGTCATGATTTATGATTCTTTGGTGTATTTTGCTCCTGACAAGAGCATGACGTCAGTGCAGCAGTGTTACTTTTGACAGCACTTTTTAATTTAATTTAGTTTTTGTCTTTTCCCTAAAATATCTTTAAATTTTACTCAGAACTTTGTCGTCTAAATGATTTTAATGTTAGTCTAGTTTTACTTGAGGAAATTTAACCACATTTCAGGCGATGAAATCTACTGAAAATTTAGTGGACTAAAATATGAAGTGTAAAGTGTAAGGCATTTTTTTATGTTTGTCATGTTTTACATTCAGATAAACTGAAGCATCTACTAATCATTGATTGAATGCTCGTAAAGTTTGAATGGATAAATGAACTGAAAAAATGTAACTTTTTTGTGAAATGCAGTCACCTTTTTAGGATGCCTGGCAGAGCATCTCAGTTACAATACCACAAATGACAAAGAACAGTGAACCTGCTCTACATGAATGTAACAATCCATAAAGAGAGCAGCTCTGATTGGATCACTGTACAGCTTATCCCACCACCATGAAGCTAAGGCAGCTGTGATTGGATGTATTCCTCACTTGTCCCTACTTCTTACATGACCACTGCACTACTTGTTGATGAAAATGTCAGTTAATGTTGTTTTAGTTTTTGTTCACTTGCTTTTATTAGTCACTGTCTAGTTTTTGTCCGAAAAAAGTTGTTGATGAAAACTGATGAAAATAATTAGTCAACCAAATTGTCACTCTTAGCTAAGTGGTTGGGTCGGACAGGGCTGGACTGGCCTGGATACTCAACTTCGAGAACAAGACAATTAAAACTAGAGCAAATTTATATTATGCGGACACGTCTTAGAGCACCGGGCTGTAAGTAGCGATATGTAGCCGGCTACAAAACTACAATACTAAGTTTTCCAAAAATTGCTTGTTGTCACACATCAAAAACTACCGCTATGTACCTTGGGTCATGTCTTCTGGTGCGTTCCAGTTGTAGTTAGAAGTAGGAATTTCTGAGTTCCAATTAGGAAACTGCAACTGGAACGTCCCCCAAAGTCAGAATTTCCGTTTGGGTACTCGGTCAAACCTCGCCACCCCCGAGTTGACAATCGAAGATGGATGCCCCCAGTGTGAACAGTTATTTAGCTCCTGTAATAATCAATTTATTTGCACTTCTGACTGGGGTGTGTCGCTCTAGATCAGCTGTATGCATAGTATTGTTAGACTTATATTTACAAAAATGCTGCCATAGTGGTAATCACATTCTTCATACAACAGTGCAGGGCGTGCTAACAACAGCTAACAATAGCCTGGTAGATCGGCATGTTTTTTTCCGATTATCACTTTTCAATAAAATAAAAACATGGCATTCTCTCTTTTTTAGAACCTGAAAGCAGCAGACAATGACCCAACAGCACCCCCGTATGACTCCCTGCTGGTCTTTGACTACGAAGGAGGCGGCTCAGACGCAGGAAGCCTGTCCTCTCTGAACTCATCGGACAGCGGAGACCAAGACTACGACTGCCTGAATGAGTGGGGGCCACGCTTCAAGAAACTGGCCGACATGTACGGAGGTGGAGAAGACGACATGCTGTAAATGAGTCATGGACAGTTTGGATGCACGTATGGCTGTGCGAATGTTAGATCGATGTAGGCATGAACTGAAACAGGGATTCATCTGAGGGTATCTGCTGCCACAAAGGCATCAGTAGGTCTGTCTGTGTCTGTCTGTGTGTCTGTCTCGCTTCAGTCCCGTCTGCAGTGACCTACTGCAAAGCCAAAGGATGAGTTTGTTTTTTTACGAGTTCCCCAACTGAATGCTTAAGCTCTGTCTGCCTGTCCTCTAGATCCCCGTTTGACCTTTAGGCTAAGACTCTTAATACTTGAGTTTTCTTCTGTTCTTTGAGTCCTGGAGTCACGTCTTCTGTCCTAAAGCTGGTTTAAAGAGTTCTGAGTTGATATTTGAGTCCATGTTTGCCGTCTGGGTGAAACAGGACATGCAAACAGATGCTTGCAGTTGCACTGGTAATGTTTGTTAATTTTGACGATGTATGGTACTTTACATGTTTTCGTTTTTTTTGTGAAGATTGTACTACTGCTTCAGTTAAATGTTTTTTTTCCTGTTAAAGAAATAAAAAGACAAATGATTTAATTGAGAATCCAGGTGGACAGGCCAGCCAATGCCACGTCCCCCTCTGAGGGTGGGCTCAGTGAGTTAATAAAGGTTTTAAAAATGTTTATGAACTGCTTTATCGCGCCGTTTCCTCCAAAGGTACTTTATCATATGCGTTGTTCACCTTGAATTTTTTTATAAAGTTATCTTAAACAATGAATCAGTTTGTGGTTATTTCATACTCATGCACTTTGTTCATGTGTGACTGGTTCATCTTTCATACATCCTGTTTTAATAATTCTGCATACTCCCAGGGTAAAAATGATCCAGCTTCACTAAAATCCTGAAATAAAGCAGCTAAGTAGAGTTTAAAACCTAAAATGTATTTTGCATGAAGGAGGAACCACCTGTGGGTCATTCAATCATAGAAAGACAAATCTGGATATTACTCCTCACTGTGTAAAAAAGCTGAACCGTCACCAAAGACGACTCATTTTTGATCATTACACTTTTGATCAAATTGGGTTTTTTCAATAAGACATTTGTTGTCATTTTTTAAAATCGTCAATGATGAAGTTAGTTCATATTTGAAAAATGCATTTTTATTTTCAACAGAGATATTATTGGTGAATGTAGAAGTTCTTTTTGGCAATTTACTACACATTTTTGTTCCATTTATTTAACGTTCATGTAGTTAGATATTCAAATTTTTCCCAACTTGATGTTTCCTTGCCTTTTAAGTGAGATCAGTCCCTATCACCCATACAGCTGTATGCCTCTTGAGGCCAATGGGGACATCTTAAGTTTAGAGGCTGTCTGACTCTGAACTACTGCGTCTTGGTAGAATATTGGCTGACGAGGATTTTTTTTTTCAAACAACCAAACATGAGGTAACTCCTGTTGTTGGAGTTTTTTAAACACTTAAAGGGACAAAACATTTTAAACTGCAACAGGCTGTTCCCCAGTATAATGATGTGTGACTTGAATTGTGACTGGAGTTTTAAGCGGTGGGTCAAAAATGGCCCTAAAGTACGTTGGCAGTTTTCAGTTTTCCTAAAGTTGTGGTCATTTGCTAAAGAGTGAAAATGTGTCATTTAAGGGGGTTCTGCCCCTTTCAAAATGTTTTGGGGGCATTTTTGACCCTAAAGGAAAGTTAACTTCTGGTCCTCTATGGCCCCTTTAGAGACACACCCATTTTTGATTTGAATGTTATTTTGCCATTAATCATTCATATCATTATTTACCTCCATTTTAATTGTTGATCACCTTCTGTGTTGGAGATTTGATTTCAGAAATTTCAGACTAATTAAGAGTAAAAAGAATACTTCCACTTGGGCAATACAATACTACTATATGTAATTTGGCAGAAATTCACAAACATGTAATGTCTTCTAATGTTTTCTTTATTTGCTGTTCAGGCTCAAATGAGATTTCTTGAAAGTATTTCAGAGAACTGCATCCTCTCTCTCTATTTAATAAAAACGCTTATGTGACATCGAGAATTCATATTTACATTCCTATGTATTTTTCTTTAAACTGACACAGCATTAAAATAAGGAAATGTACCAAAATCAGTTTTGATAACTTTATATGTCCTGAAATTCACAGGAGTTCTCCTTCTAGCCTTCTGAGTGGAAAGAAAAGTGCATTTTGAACCCCCCACAAGAGTAACATTGAGACAAACTAGCATGTAAAAGGTTAAAGATCGGTGCTTTATTATGAGCTCCAGTGAGTGAGAGTAAGCTGAAAGTGCATTAGATACAGTATAGTGACAAATAGCTGCAGAACACTTTAGGTTTGCTTACTCTTGGAACATGGTGTGCTGAATGTTACTATTATTTAACCTCTTGATCTTTACACAGGTGAGTTAGGCTCTAGCCTCATGATCTGAAATGAAGGGCATCAGAGGACACTGATCTTTCACAAACACTGACAGTGTGCACTAAGTTTACCAAAGCATACACAGCTACAGGCTCATGTAAACCATTTTACTGTCTCAACATCAAACAACTTAAACACAAAGCAGATTAATGAGCACACAAAGATGAAAGATGACCACAAAAAGGCCACTTGACTAAACAACTGTGTTCGCACATGCTACACAATAACTATATACAGTCAGGTCCATAAATATTTGGACACTGACACAATTTTCAGCATTCCAGCTCTGTAGGACACCACAATGGAATTGAAATGAAACAATCAAAATGTGCTTTAAGTGCAGACTTTGAGCTTTAATTTGAGGGTATTTACATCCAAATCAGGTGTACGGTCTAGGAATGACAACACATTTTATATGTGCCTTCCTCCTTTAAGGGACCAAAAGTAATTGGACAGACAAACATAATCATAAATCAGGTCTTTACTTTTTAATGCTTTGTTGCAAATCCTTTGCAGTCAATGACAGCCTGAAGTCTTGAACCCATGGACATAACCAAACGCTGGGTTTCATCCCTCGTGATGCTTTGCCAGGCCTCTGCTGCAGCTGTCTTCAGTTCCTGCTTGTTCTTTGGGCATTTTCCCTTCAGTTTTATCTTCAGCAAGTGAAATGCATGCTCAATCGGATTCAGGTCAGGTGATTGACTTGGCCACTGCAGAACATTCCACTTCTTTGCCTTTAAAAACTCTTTGGTTGCTTTCGCAGTATGATTCGGGTCGTTGTCCATCTGGATTGTGAAGTGCCGTCCAATGAGTTTTGAAGCATTAGGTTGAATATGAGCAGATAATATTGCCCGAAACACTTCAGAATTCATTCTGCTGGTCCTATCAGAAGTCACATCATCAATAAAAATAAGAGATCCAGTTCCACTGGCAGCCATACAATGCCCATGCCATTACACTACCAGCACCATGCTTCACAGATGAGGTGGTATGCTTTGGATCTTGAGCAGTTCCTTCCCTTCTCCATACTCTTCTCTTTCCATCGTTCTGGTGCAAGTTGATTTTTGTTTCATCTGTCCATAACACGTTGTTCCAGAACTGAACAGGCTCTTTTAGATGTTTTTTGGCAAACTCTAATCTGGTCTTCCTGTTTTTGAGGCTCACCAATGGTTTACACCTTGTGGTGAAACCTCTGTATTTCCTCTGGTGAAGTCTTCTTTTAATTGTTGACTTGGACACAGATACTCCTACCTCCTGGAGAGTTGTCTTGATCTGGCCAACTGTTGTGAAAGGGTTTGTCTGTCATCCACAACACTTGTTTTCCGTGGTCTTCCAGGTCTTTTGGTGTTGCTGAGCCCACCAGCGCGCTCTCTCTTTTTGAGAATGTACCAAACAGTTGATTTGGCCACACCTAATGTTTTTGTGATCTCTCTGATGGATTTGTGTTGACTTTTCAGCCTAATGATGGCTTGCTTCACTGATAGTGACAACTCTTTGGACTTCATATTGAGAGATTACCTCACCAGATTCCAAATGAATACAAGACACTTGAAATGAACTCTAGGCCTTTTATCTACCGCTTGATAATGAAATAACGAGGGAATAACACACACCTGGACATGGAACAGCTGAAAAGCCAATTGTCCAATTACTTTTGGTCCCTTAAAAGGAGGAAGGCACATATAAAATGTGTTGTCATTCCTAGACCGTACACCTGATTTGGATGTAAATACCCTCAAATTAAAGCACATTTTGATTGTTTCATTTCAATTCCATTGTGGTGTCCTACAGAGCTGGAATGCTGAAAATTGTGTCAGTGTCCAAATATTTATGGACCTGACTGTATATCAATGATTGGGTGGCACGGCAGGTACGTGCCTCACAGCAAGAAGGTACCCTGTTTGATCCCTGGGTCGGTCAGGGGCCTTTCTGTGTGAAGTTTGAATGTTCTTCTTGTGCATGCGTGGGTTCTCTCCAGGCACTCCGGCTTCCTCCCACAGACCAAAAACATGTTCATTAGGTTAATTGGTGGCTCTAAATTGCCTTTAGGTATGAGTGAATGTGAATAGTTGTCTGTCTCACTATGTTGCCCTGCGATTGACTGGGTGTACCCCGCCTCTTGCCCAATGACAGTTGGGATAGGCTCCAGCCCCCCCTCCGACCCTGAGAGGGATAAGGGATACAGAAAATGAATGAATGAAGATATTAATGATGGAGAAAGTACGTAGAACACCCTGTGTAACTTTTCAGTGAAAGCTGGCAGTATATAAATATTTTGGTACCCAAAATGTCAAACTAGAAAAGCACTCGGAGAGCACAGACCTCTGCCAAGCAGCTCAGTTCTGGCAGTGGCTTTTTTCAAAACCCCAGTAAAAGACACAATTCTGGATCACCAGATCCTGAATTGTATCAGGATGGAGGTTGTTATTCATATCTTTACAAATGTCTTTGTGATGCATAAAGAGAGTCAAGCAGAAACAGTTACAACTAATTATAGCTCTATTGTATTGGAAATATTGACATCTTCCATGTTTTAAGCACAGTTTTTCTCATTCTATTTGCTTAATCATTTTTAAAATATTTTAAATCCCCTGGTCACCACATTGAGGGACTGGTGGGACTACATGTGGCTCCATGTCCACCAGTTGTTCACTCTTGTTATAGGTTAAAATATCATTGCTGTTTTTTGAAATGTATTTTTGAGCATTTTGAGCCTTTATTGATGGGAGAGAGTGTCAGTGGATAGTCTTGTGAAAGGGGATGAGTGAGTAGGGGAAGACACTCTGCAAACTGGCCACAGGCTGGCCAGCAGAAGCAGTGTTTGGGACAGGCCTGGTTGCTAACCACTCCGCCAGACCAGCACCCCAGTTCATAAGCTCATCATCAAAACCAGCAGGATTTTTCCAGTTCTGGTCTTAAAATGTCTGAACAAGTCCTAAATCTGATGTTACATCTGATTTTGAGGGTCAGAGCAAAGAATGACGAGGCCTTTCTCTACTTTACAATCATTACCAGAGGTGAACAAATATTTTAAACTCATCTTATCAGTTCACACCGACACAAAACCAAAGGACATATCCATGAGAGGTGTGATCTATTGATTGATCTATTGATTGTGTTTATTTAGGTGTCATGACCGCTTATAAAGGAGAATAAAAGGTAACATTAAGAGGTTTTTCTTGAAAATAGACAAAGAAACATAAAACATGAACTAATAACTAATAGTTCTGCTGCAACAGTGAATCCCAGTAAAGAGCAGTACCGGTGTTTGACCAGCAGAGGGAGCACACGCTCCACATTGACCTTCAGTGGTCCAGGGTCCACAGGACCCCCTTCATCTGAGGTCAGAGGAGAAAACATAACTTGGATCAAAATCAATTTATTCTTTGTTTTCACTTGGATGTGACAGGTGGAGAGTAAATGTGGGAGGTGGAGGTGACCTGCAGGGAGCCCCTTATTATGGGCTGCATGACCTTTAACCTGAACTGAATCACGGACCCAAATAAATCCCAAGTGAGCAGACATGGATTGAAATTGAAGAAAATCAATTAATTAATTCCTGATTTATAATGTGTATAACACGAAATATCAGTTTCATAAATTTGTCCAAAGTAAGACTGACTATGGAGTAGTGAGAGTGCCAAATTACAAAAATAAATCTATAAAAGAATAAATAAATAAATAAATAAATTATATAAGAATCCATAAAAGAAATGGCTAATAAAAGTAGGAATATAAAGACAAATAAAAAAAAGTAGAAAAGTGCTTAATAAATAAATAAATAAATAAATGAATGAATAAATAAATAAATAAATAAATAAAGTAGCTATATAAAGTGATATTAATCAAAGGCTAATAAAAGTATAAATTTAAAGACAAATAAATAAAAGTATTTAAATCACATTATAATGTCACTTTAAAAGCGAAGGAAATATGTGCTGAAAAATATGCGCAGTAGAAATGTGGTTGCGTCACAAGCACAGGAGGAATCCCAATCGAGAAGAAACAGGCGGCGGAAAACTTGACAGAAGAACTCGTTGAAGTTAGAGAACGTATTTATGACGGAGAATATGTTTTGGGGACGGTAGAGGACGTAACGTAATGGAAAGTGCTGGTACTATGTGTGCTTTGACCCACACAGACATCGATGAGCTCGTGTGAAAGCTGCATGCATACCTTGATAAAGTATCCCAGACATAACATATAACAACATTTTAACATAAGGCCTGATCTATTTGGGTTGCCCTCTTCTTGCCGGGCGGAAGTATCAAAGCTGCATAAGTAATGTTTTAGTTACATTCTCAAGAATTTGCCACACAAGCTCGTCGATGTCCGTGTTGGTCAGCGCACACATAATACCAACACTTTCTATTACGTCCTCTACCGTTCCCAGTACATATTCTCGGTCGTAATTGTTGTATTCTGTAATTTCAGCCAGTCTTAAAAGTTCTGCTGTCAAGTTTTCAGCCGCTATCCTTCTTCCTCGATAGGTTTCCTTCTGCGCTTGCGTTCAACGACATTCCTACTGCCATATTTTTCTGCGCATATTTCCTACAAAATATGCGCAGAAAAATGTGCGCAGTAGGAATGTCGTCGTGAGCAGTCACAGAAGGAACCCAATCGAGGAAGAAGGACAAATATGTCGGGTTATGCTTTGTTTACATTCTCAAGATTTCACCACACGGATTAAAAAAGTGCTTAAAAACTGGAAAAAAAGATTAATACATGAGGTTATTTGTTGAAAGTCCTTTAAATGATCAAATCAGTGAATATAACAAAACTCATTTACAACAGAAAGACATTTACTATCTCATCTTTATGATACATCTCCTGTGGGGACTCTACAAGCGCTGGAAACATTACAAATACAGAGTGACCTGTCAAAAAAGTGGAAACAGCTTATTGGAAAATGTTGCAGGAATCTAATTCAAAATGAGACATTGTTTGAAAAAAACAAGTTTGAACATTAAATATTTGTCTTTGTAGAGTGTTTATTTGAATGTAGGTCAATATGATTGCAAATTATTGTTTTCACTTGACTTAATTAGAATGCAGTGAACAAAGTAATTATTACGCTATTATTAATAATAAATTATAATCATAATCATATTGTGCATATAGATGGAAATATGACGTTTTTATAATGCTTTATAACAATACATCTGAGACAGGGTAAAACATTTACATAATGCTTTGCATTTGGACAGTTTACTGTTGGTCTTTCGATAAACCCACAGTTTGTTTCAGTAACTGATTTATGTAGTTTACATCTGATTTCACTACTCCACTTTCTATTATCATCTTAATCCAGCTTTTTATCTTTTATTTTAAAGCCTCAGATGTTGTTTTACTACAGAAGAGGATTAGGTGGCAAATAAAGTTAAAATTCTGATCATAAAATGTTTATAATGTGTAATAAAGAGGGCTCCATTAGAAGTGTTGTTTAAATTGCACTTCATCACACTGGTTCAGACAGGCACAGAGCACAGTCTGTGATCAGGACATTGAGGCTTTTTGGAAAATCCTGATTGCAGACATACTCCTGCAGTCCTGAAAACCACATACATGAACTCTGGGGCTCCAATGTGACCTCTTCAAAAAGCAGATGGGCCAAATGTCTGCATTTGTTAGTGATGGTCCAACAAGAATAACCACACAACCAGCCGGATGCTACCTTAAGCAAAGACGACTTTATTAATGCTCAGGTAGCAAAATGATCTCTAAAATGACATTTAAAACATCCAGTCACAAAGTAGACCCTTCTGTTGAAAAGTTCCTTGTGTACAAAGAGGTAAAGCTCAGACACGTAGAGAATCGTATCGTCTGCATACACTCACTCTCCAGCTTGTGTATCCTATGCTAGCAACAACATGCAGTCATCTAGGATATCCAGTTCAAACTAATCCAGTGTCATCTAAAACACAATGGACTCTCATCCTCAATTACATTAAGATCTTAGACCATAAATAATTTATTATATTGAAATATTTCCATGCGAGTAAACAAAGGACGTTAGCTTCAGAGGTCTCAAACACATCAGAACAAAGGGAAGTACAAGGGAGACCTAGAATCTATGAAAATATATTCAACAGATATACAGATTGAGACAAAAAATATATAAATACATTTACGCCTATCTATGTACAAATATACATCAGCAATATCACTCATGTGAATATCACAAATTATTTAGAAATCTCTTAAAGATGCTTCTTTTCTCTAAACATGAGCGTCTTTGTGTTTGTTTGGTTGGTTTTTCAGACATGGTACCTCCATGTTTAGCTGTTAGGTCCATGTAGTGAGTAGCAGCACAAGATGTAAAGAACCAAATAATCCATGAAGTCAGATGTGAAACAATAAAGTGCAAAATACAGGATTTATAAATTATAAACTGAGAAAATGCCCTGGACTAAAACAGATAATACTTTGAGACCATAAAGTTGATTCAGTCTGTCTTGTGGCCATGATTGTTTTTAATAGCCTGCCTAATGTCTGACAAAAACTCAGAAGTACATGCAAACATTTTTTTGTTCTTGCCTCACTACTGAGTCCATGGCATACAGATAGACACCATTCTTTTGCCTGTGCATCCACTAACAAGAAGGAGATGGCCAAAGCTTGCCCACTGCTAATTAGCTTAGCTAAAACACCACGAGTCAATGGGTAGTGTTAGCCTGCCTCTGCATACAGTCATCAGATAAACTCTTCAACAGTCTTGTGTGCTTGTTGTGATGGGTTTTACCCCCTCATTATGTTATGTGATCTATTTTTAGGGTTAGAAAAAAATTACATAAAGTTTAGCACTTTATGTAATTTTTAAATAAATATGTAACTAAGCCACAGGGTGCATGCACTGTGTATATGCTTTGTTTTGTTGACCTACTTACAAACACATTAAATTATGCCCTGTAGTTTAATTTCATGTATTTCTTTTGGAAATCCCATGAAGTGCTAATCTTAGTCTGAATATAGCTCAGGTAACATAATGTGGGACTGTTTAGAGTTGCTAAAGAGTTAATCTGACAACTGTAGGCAGAGGCAGGGAAACTACATCCATTGACTCCCAGTGTTTCTGCTAAGCTAATTAGCAGTCATTGTTACTGCAAGCACAGTCGAAAGAACTGTGTCTATCTGCTAGCCATAGACTCAGAGTGAGGCAATACACAAACACAAAAAAATGTTGCCGTATCCCTTTAATGACTCCAAGAGTCGACCTAACAATAATGACAGTCATTGCAGTCATAGTTAGTAGTTTGTGCCAGTAATGCCTCAATATCAAACACAGACACTGATATTTGTTTTATTATTCAGCATATAACACTGATAAAGTTTAAAGTAACTGCAGTTTATTGGACTTTATAATGCATAACTAGTTAACATTAATTAGTTGGTTCTTTGAGGTCATAACATCTTCCTCAAATAGGGATTATAAATAGCAGACTAACTTAAATTTGTAGAACTCTAAGAGAACCAAAGGCAGAGCTCTCTTGGTACATCAACATCCAAAGTCAAAGATATAGATGGAGCTCAACGGGATTGGGGACGGGAATCCAAAATCAGTTCCAGAAAATCAACAACTCTTTCAAGGAACTGATATCATTAGTTCTTTTTGCATATTAGCTCCCTTATTAATTCCTTCCAGTTTGTTCATGTTTTACAAATCTAGGACGTCATCCTCTTATCAGAAGAAATGAAAAGGAAGTCAAAAATTATGGCAGACGGGGGGCAGCATTGCTCAAAGTTGTGTCTCACTTTTCAACATAAACATTGCACAATTCTCATTATCTGGAAACACCAGCAACTTGCAGAAGCGTTCATCAATGCGGCACAGCATGGAATATCAGCAATGATATGTGTTTGGCATTGCAGCCCCTGAAAACGTGTCAGGCAGCTACTTACCACACAGACAATCTGCAAAAATCAGTAAAGGAATCAGATCGATATGCAAAATCATTAATGGCAGTGATATCTATAAAAATGTATCCATTCTCAACCCTGATTCAGAAACCACTCCCCTTGTCACAGTTTACTACTAATATATAATGTAATTTGGTGATATGCCCCCTTTCACACTGATACTTTTGCATTCACTCCATTAATCTCTCTAAGAAATTAAGCTAGCAACAGACAGATCTTAAATTGCCCGACTTGTAAATAAGCGCTACCTCTTTGAAATGGGCAGTTGCTAACTAACTGCTAACAAGGACAACCAAAGGGCCTGGAACATTAAAGGTTATAACACAGATGATATTACAAACTTGACCGTCTCAGCCATGAACACTAACCTGACCGAAACTCTCTAAGAACAGGTAACAGTGTAAGACATAAGAGAGAAGCCTGGTAGCGCTGATAGCCTAAATTTAGGACATTTGCACTTCAGAACTTCCCATCAGAAAAACTCCAGATGCCAACTGAAAAACGGGAAACTAGTATGATGCTAACTTTACGGCTGGCCTTCAGAATACCTGCACCAGCCTGTTGAGGTTCAGTTACAGGTATAATCCTTCTCCTACTCTGTAGACTGGGTGGGTCAGAAAATCAATATTTTGTTTAAGGAGCGACAACAAACCGAGCACAGTAAGCAGCACACTTGTTGCTTGGTAACCAGCCATAGCTGTTGTTTCCAGATGTGCACGCAGCCTGAGAAGCTGATTCCTGTTTAGACAGAGACATGAAAATGTTTTCAAAACTTTTCACTCTGGACCTTAGTTTCAAAGGTTTCAGGCACTCTGGGCACTGTTCTCGTGTGGACGGCATAACTGCAACGAAAACTCTCTGCTTTGGCCATTTTGTTGTTGTGTAAATGGCCCCTAAATCAGGGAGGGGCAACCAAGAGGGCGACATTGGAATCACTCCAAACTTAAGCAATTTAAAGGAACACTATCCATAAATATCACAAAGTGACAACACTATAAATATCAAATTGAAATACAACAAGACTTAACCTGAGCTAAACACAGAATTCAAGCCACTTTCAGAAACTTCTTGAAGCAAGTTGCAGTGCTGCTTATTTAAGTGTGTTTTACGAGCATAAAACCGTCAGTTTTGACAATCAAATGAAATGGATTTCCTCAGAAACAATTAGAGCCAACTGTAGCTCTATTTTTCTCCAAAGACGGGATTTCTAATTGATAACATGGATGATTTTGTCAGATTCTCAATACATTATTTATAGCTTAAGTTGACAGGAGGGTAGCATGATGGGAGTTGAAGGGCAGCATAAGGGTCCCATATGCCAGTTGCCCACTCCCGAGCTTAGAAAGTTGGCCATGCGTGGACGTGTCAGGACACTCTGATGAAACCAAGAGCCCTGGCTTGTTTCATAGTTCCTGCTAGCTTAGAGAAACAAAATATCTTTCAAATCTCAGTATTTATATTTATCCTTAATATGTACCAAGCAGCTTTCACATTACAGGATTCTCTCTGATTTATACAAATCTTCTCCCCTGTTTAGTGAGGTGCAACGACATCTCTACACTGATATGACAGACTCTAAACTGCAGCTGTAATCATGACCACAGTCATCAGTATTTGGTTCTGTTTTATGTATTAAGTTAATGAGTTACCTGATTGTGCTGTGTGGTGATGCTGGCCGTGCTGATGTCCTCATTTTACTCTTAACAGTCCTGTTTTATTTTGTTGTGTAGTTATTAATAAATACTTTAATTATTATGATGATCCGTTATAGTGTCACAGATAAAGAAACATCATTTACAATTTGAATACATCTTTTTAAACTCTTATAAATTCATCTTTGTTCGTTATAGCATATTTACATATTTGTAAGGTCATAGTTATTGCATTACGTAAGATTCAAAACACATTTAAACCCTGTTTCCCGGTCAGAGCACCGAGTGCTCTACAAGTGTCTTTTAAAGAAATAAATATGGATGAAGTATAAACACAAAAGCACATTAATTATTGTACATTCAAAAGACAATATCTCTCATTTTGATATATCTCTGAACAATAAATAAAAAAAATACCTGCAAAATGCTCGACCTTGCTCCAACAATTGCGTTCCCTCAACAGGAAGAAAAAAAAAAAGAGCGGGGCACTTGACATTTCAGATGAACCTCTGCAGAGGAAAAGTTGACATTTGGACGGATTCAGTGTGAGAATCACGGGGCCCCGACAGACGACTGTTCTCTTCTGCAGGGCTGAAAGTCTTTGAGGACAAACGTGACTTCTCTGTGGGACCTTGATTCTCATAGTGGAATAAAAATCCTTGTGTAAGGCTCACAAACCACATTGTACATGCTCTAAAAACTAGTAGAGATATTTATGTACCACAAACCTACCAATCTGGACAAAAGTAGACATTAGGCATTACAAAATACAAAGAACTCCTGGATAAAAATAAACCCCAGCCTTTAAGATATAAGAGCTGAAGTCCTGATGCTTTATACTGCATCTTATTCTACCCTTACAATATCTCATCTCTCTTTGGGACCATGGAGGAGTGAGAAACAGGACATCCATCCAGCACTGAGATACCACCTCGTCCAACCTGCTAACACCTCTTCTGTTTTGAGTCCACTTGGTTGGTCCCTTCATGTAAAAGCAGTAGTCCATCAACCCACAATGTAATAAATTCATACAAATCTGCTTCATTTTACAAAGACGCTGTCCTTGTAATCAGCATGCATTAGGAGGAGGGACAGTCTTCCCATGAAGCTAGTTGAAGCTCTTCAGTGCAAGTTTAAATTCTGTTTTAATATCATCATATAATAAGTTATAAAAGAAACCCATCTCCAGAGAAATTTGTGCTTGTTACAGCGTGTGGTCTTCTGAATTAGTCTTAGGTATTGACTTGAGTGACCCCTGGATCCATAAATAAAACCTGCCTGGGTGTTTGGAGACCTCAAGAGGAGACATGTGCGTTTGACACGAATAAATAATAAATATCACATCTGTGGGTATTTACAGAGGGGAGGTATTTACAAAAAGGGGAAAAAACTCTCTATAAATCTGATGAACTTTCAGTACAAAAGACAGAAGCTCCAGCTGTGGTGCTTGAAAACAAGTGATGAAAAGTGACTTGACGATGACGTCTGCGGGGCAGCGGTTGTGCGGCTCTAATAGTAAACTGAGCTGTCGGGTTGTCAATAATATTGGAATATGCTAACGGTCATTTGTTAAAGGAATACTCTGACGATTTTGGACCCACGCCCTCTCCCTATCATTGACAAATTGAGACAAGCTCAAAAATACCTTTTTTGTGTCTCTGCGTCCAGTGGCTGGCTCCCAGCTGTTAGCATCGTAGTTAGCTTAGCTCAATCGCTGGAGGTCAATAGGAGTCAGAGCCGGACTGATGAAAGTGGACAAAATACTCATTACAGTGGTCCAGGGGATGGCGTATTAGCACGTAAAGTAAATCTGAATAGTTATAAAACATTTTAAAAGACGTGTTTTCTTTTCAACCTGTTAAAATAACGTTTTGATACACACAGACCTGCGCTTTTTCATTTAGTATTCCTTTAATGAAAAAGCCAGGCTATGGCCACATGAAGGCAGGTAAATGCAGCTTTTTTGGATTTTGTCCTTCTGTCCACATGCAAATGGCATTTTAGATCACTGAAAATGCACATTTAGAAAACTTCAGTCAAGGTGAACATTTACTGTGTGGACAGAGAATACAACAATTTAGACCTAAAGCGTTGCACTCTGCACCAACCTCTCCTCGGGGTGATATCACACTGTAAGTCCTTGCTAAACTGCTGCTTTTGAAGAGTTGCTGACTGGACTATTTAAAAAAACCACACATCATTTCTAACCATACAAACCCTGATTTCATTTTGGGCAAGAAACGATGTTACAGTTTCACTGGTGACTGTGTTGAATGGTGACCCATGGCAGCCTGTGTCTGTTTGTCATGGAAACAACAGATGTTAAAACTGAGAAAAAAATACTTTTTAAAAACAGTATTTGATCAATATTGTTAAATATGTCCAAGAATTAAATATAGACAAAGAAATGCTGACTCAATACACCCCCTATCACCAGTTAACACAACTACAAGGTAAACTGTAACACCAGTCAGATCTGTGGTTGGAACAGATGTGAAAATAAAACTGCTGATCAATAAGACGTTGCAAATAAAGCACATCAGAGTAATTAATTGTTCATACATTTTTGTTTTTTCATGTGGACAGATTGTTTTTGAAAACTGAAAATAACGTGTACTTAAAAAGACCTGCCTTTATGTAGACACAGCCCCAAAGATTAATTCTAATTTTTTCGACATGTTGAACATTTTCCAAGCACCTTGTTGTAATTTTAGAACTACCTCAACTTAGTGGCTATAGCTAGTTTGATGCTGACCTCGTTAAATGTGCAGTGACACATCTTTGTTTCTAAGAAACTCACTTTACTTTTTGTGACTAAAAAAAATCATTAATATGTTTTGTTGGCGTTTTTTGGTGTTCATGTTTGACTTGCTCATTCGTTGTGCAGTGAAAAAACGTGATGGTTGCAGGTAGATAAGATCTAAACCAGCTGCTCCTGAATGTTGATAAAATTCTGAGATTTTCTATATTCTGTTAATACGACTGCATTTAGAGCAGAACCAAGCCAATTCTCAGGTAAAGGGCTTTAAAGAGGTCATATTTTACCTTTATTCAGGTTCATGTCTTCATTTTGACAACTGCAAGTGTGTGCTCATAATTACTAACATTCAAAAACCTTCTAGCTGTCATATTCCTGATAGTGCTGTAATCTCACTCTGTCTGTGATGCTCTGTTAGAGCTCCTGCTTCTTTAAGGCTCGATTTCCCACATGGGTAAAGTCGGCTCTGATTGGTTTACAGGTTGACTCTATGATGATTAGTCAGTACAGTGCTGCAGCACATCTTTGATCTCATCCTAACGCTCTGCAATGGGCTTGCTACCATGAGCTTACAGAGCTAAATCTGACAACAAAAAATGGTAGAACGTCATACTGGTAGGTCAAATCAGGGATTAAAAAAAGGAATATGTAATATTACAGGCAGCTGCAAGCAATGTTAGGAGCTGGATAGGGAGCAGTCTTAGACGTTTTGTGTTTTTCACAGAGGTTTTTCACACTCAGGGGCACATTAAATTAAAAAAAAGCACAATATGACCTCTTTAAACCTTTATGTTCTTGTCACAGCAAATGCAAGCATGCCTAAATATTTGAAAGAGCAGGAAATATATGTCGAGATTCAGCTGAAAGAGAGTGTTATGTTATGATTTAGCTGGTAAATGTATAGATTTACAGTATGTGCCTGTGTGCCAGTGTGTGTGTCATATCAAGAGTGTTTTGTCTGAGTTTGTACTTTTGCTGTATCACAGGCAGATGTGACTTGGATCACTACATGTGGGTTTTCAAGTGGACTTGACATTTGAATGGATTTGGATGCAATTTTACAAGAGCAGTGATCGGATATTTGTGGTTATAGATAAGACAATATTTTGAAATGACAATTAAAATCCAGTGACAACTCAAAAAATCTGAATGGATTTGGATGCAATTTTACAAGAGCAGTGATCGGATATTTGTGGTTACACAAAACTGTATTTGGAACCAGAATTTTCTTTTTGAGGATTTGCTAACTTAATGTGAGATAGGGCTGTTTTCCTCATTTCAGATGATAACTCATCTTACAGTGTTCACGTCAGGTTTGTGCTTTTGGAGCGCTTTAAATTTTTCAAAATAAACCCCCCACAGACACCATTACTCAAAAAAGAGGGGAAATGCTTTTTTTGTATCCCTGTATGGAAAAGTAGTAGTTGCCCATTATTAGTCCATGAGCCACTGGTTGAAGACCCCTGTCATTAGTTAAAATAAGTGTGTGAAAATGCTAAATGTGTGAAACATCTATTATGTTTAAACATCAAGCTAACAAACCAGCTCTTTACATTTCATAGTAATTGTCCTAAAATGCTCATCCCTATGCTTCATATCTGAAATACTGTAAACACTAATAGAAAACTCATCCTTAGAGAACCGAGGAGGGAAAGTGTGCCAATCAGCAGAGTCGACGTTGTTCATGTGTAAAAACTGAATCTCACTGGGCTATCTTTGTTAAATCCACCTTCAAAATGATAACTATCAGCACCACAGCTCCTAAGTACCCCCTCCTAGTCCTCTGCATCATTGCTTTATCATTATTATTCTCATCTACTACACCTATACGATCCCCCTTTCCTCTCAGAAAAGGTTAGCAGCTAGTAAACATGAAATCTTTCACACAATAACGCCAGGAAAATAGGTCCTCCCATCAGAAGCAAGCAGTAGTCGGTAAACGAGTTTTTGTTGTTGTCCTCAGTGCGGTCCCTTCAGAGGGCTCAGAAAGAGTCAGTCATTTCCATCTCTGCTCCTGAAATCAATCCCACTCACTCGGGTAGTGAGCAAACACCAGAGCAGCTTCATATTGCACTGTGCAGAAAGACGAAGATCGAGGACAAAGAAAGAGAGAAAGAGCGGATCTCTTCTGACAACAGCAGGAGTGGTGCTTTCAAATCGCTCCTGCTGCTGGAAAATTTAAATCATACTTTCTTCTTCTCCATCTGTCATCGTTTACCACCGTCCATTAAATGCCTCACCTCTCTGAATTTCCTGCAAACACCACCCTGTATGTGAGTGTGTGCATCAGTGTGTGTGTGTACGAGTGTGTTTGTGTGTTTTATTCATCACGGCAGGTCGGCAGGTTGACGAAGGTGAAGATGTTGTACTCGATGAGGCAGGAAAAACACAGGAAGACTGAGTAGAGGAAGAGGCAAGAAAAGCCCAAACGCTTGTCCAGTGTCCACTTGTTTAGGTGAACTCCCAGGACCTGGACAGACAGATAGACAGAGAGACAGACAGACATACAGGGAGGTGAACAGATGAACTGGTGGACTGAGATGCACTCAGAAAGACAATTGAACAAATCAAACATGTTGGGGACTCACAGTTATGAATACAGATGCCAGCAGGAGTCCAACAGAGAAGATCAGGCCTTTGCTGTTGAGTTTAACCTGCAGAAAAATGAAGCGTAAACAAATATCATTATACACTGTTGGCCTAAAAATCAGATGGCAATAGACCAAGAGTTGGCTACTGGGCCTGCCGGCAGCCTCCCTCGTCACACAATGTGGCCTATAAATCAATTTTGAGCATCAACTAGGGTTGAGAATTGATAACATTTTATGTATATCAATGCCATTAAGGAATTAACTTACCAAACCTATTATTTGAAAATTTAAATTATACAGAATAATTTAGGGGCCATGTCTCTATCATCAAGATAAATTTCATCTGGATCCAGACTGACATCACAAAAAAATGGAAGTTTTTATAATTTCTCCTGAGCTACTGAGGGTGTCGCCCCCATAGCATCATGATGGGATATGTAGTTTATTTGCAAACTGACATCAATATTTTCTAGCCCATGTGACTCCATTTCTCAGCTCCCCTTGCAATGCTGTCAGAAGAGCTTTCCACATGTAGAAATGTGAGCGTCCACTTGGAGTGTGTGGTGACCCAGAATTGTATCTTCTACATTGGTTGTGGAAAAGCCACTGCCGTGACTGAGCTGTTTGGCAGAAGTCAGCGCTCCAGTAATATCTACCTCCGCCAAGAGGGTTATGTTTTTGGGAGAGTTTGTCTGTCCGTCTGTCTTTGAACAAAATAACTCAAAAAGTTACGGATGGATTTTAATGAAATTTTTAGGATATGTTCATCATGGGAGAAGGAAGAAGTGATTCCATTTTGGTGTTGATCTGGATCACCGTCTGGATCCACCATGATGAAAAATCCTATTTTTTCATGAATAACTACTGAACTAAAATAAATAACATTATAAAACCAATCCCTAATGGTATGTTTTCATGGTCAAGGAATCTAAATATTTACATGAAATAAAGGTAGGACTAATATTTATGGTAAAAATCACAATATGGGAATGACTGTGGTGCTGGCGGAGGTCTGCGCTCTCCAAGTGCTTTTCTAGTTACTGTGGTGTTTTCTTTTCATGACGATCTAAGGTGAAAATCTGATTTTGTGAAAGCCTTCATTTCAATGTATCCAAAAAACCTTATATATTGCCCAGGTCTAGAAGATGATACTTACATCAGAGCCGTAGCTAATCGCCAGGGTCTTCAGAGCCCAGGGGAGACCCAGGCCCACCAAGATGTCAAAGACGTTGCTGCCAATGGAGTTGGACACCGCCATGTCCCCCATTCCTGCAGAAACAGAGATCAAGCTGAAGACACGACAAAGGAAGATACAGAGACGGCATGAAAAAGTGGATATGGCATGTACAGAAGGGGCCGTGGGCTGGGGCTGTGACAGGTTAAGACGGAGGTGGGATGATCAGTGAAGCTATCTCTCCAAAGGACGCCCACAGAGGATGATCGAGCAACAAAGCAAAGGACAGAGGACTAAACTGCTGCAGTGAGAGTGAGTCTCCCAGCGAGCCCCCTAACACAGAGAGACAGAGCTGCTTAAATATTTAATGACAGGAGCAAAAATAAACACACATGAAAGGCCGAAGAGGAACCCTGATGGGCTCTCTTCTTTTAGGGATGCACCAAACGGATGGACTCGGGACAGTGGAAAAAGATGACAGACCTCCAAACACACACACATCTCCCATCTCTGTCTCCCTCCTCTTCTCCTGTCTGATCGTGGCTCTGCTTTGATTCTCTTGTTTATCTTCTTCTCTTGTGTGTGTTGGTGTAAAATGACATCTCCTAACGTGTCATTTCATGTGAGAGTGATTACCTTGTCTTGCCACTATCAGGCTGGCCATGCAGTCGGGGACGCTGGTGCCGGCAGCCAGGAAGGTAATGCCCATGATGACATCTGGGATACCGAGCGTGAAGCCTATCACTGTTACCTGACAGAACACAGATGGAGACACAATATTACGGCTTGTATTTTGGCAGCGGTGTGTCCCTGTGTGACCCAGCAAACCCTTCTGTGAGAGCAAAGACCAACAAAAGAGACACAAAGCTGGACAGTGCTACAAGAGATATGACAGTAAAGAGAGTTCACATCACATTTATTGTGAGCAAAATGATCTTAGTTACTGTTATTTTTACTGCATTGTTGATCTGTTTTTACAATACTTTGGCATTTGGGCCTCCACTTTACAGACAGATCCTACTTTCAGTCAGACACGGATAAAAGATTGTCCAGTGGACCGTAATGCCAATTTTAGACAAATGGAGACTCAGATCCAGCCACCTCAATTTTCTCCACCCAGCCAGCTGCATTTCAATTTCCACCCACCTACCAGCCAACGACAAGCAACTTCCAAAGCCTTCACTCCCTCTGAAAACATGTTTATTCACGCATTTACACGTTGTCTCCCTGAGATGGTGCTTCCCTGACAAGATTTCACAGCCTCAATCTTTTTCTCAGGCTACGTTTACATGGACACTGACTGGCTGCAGTGTGCATGCCGGTTCAGTAGATGGTGATGTAGGTCAGCAGAGAGGCAGCGCTGCTACAATACACGTATGTAGAAGAAAAACTTTTCACAAACAACAATGGCAAGTAGATGCACAGAGACGCAGAAACTTTCTATCTGGAGCCTGTTTTCAAAAGTTTGTGGAATTAAGAACTCCGGGTACCATTGTCATGTGAACAGTAGGCCGAAACGCAATGAAAACTTATCAGATTTGAGCGTTTTAGGAGCTGTGTAAATGGCCCCTTAGTTATCAAAGTTACTGCCAGATTTAGAAATTCACACAAACCTGGCCTAAAGTTGACAATTTAAAGCTTACTGTCCATTTTTTCCAATAGTGAGAGAGAAAACCCATACTGTTTCCTCCTGTCTTATAATGCCACTGCTACAGCACTGCTACAGCAAAGTCAAGCTAGGTGACACACATTCTGCTTCCTATAATTTCTTCATACTTAAAGCTGTAGTACATTGTGGCTTACTTTTTATACTTTACACTGCTGCAGTAGCGCCCGCCTACTACATCATCTGATTGACCTGTAATGAAAGTGACTAAGGGAATGATTGTCCAATCACCTGCTAGACATGCTGTCAAAAGGCCCATTCCCAAACAATCTGTATGGGCTGTTTCACTGATGGACTAATAAGATATATTCTGCATAGTACACGTTGGCTGGACCATATTGTGCGTGAGATTACCATTGTAATTTGTCTTGCTCTACTGGCTGGTGCTCGCTGGTTCACCAGGAAGCAGCACAGTCTTATTTTTATTCATAAAGCACTGATACATAAACATCCTGCTTACCTGCAACTTATGTGCCATTAAACATCTCAATCCACCCAACCAGATCTCAGGACTAAAGTTCCATCAAACAAACTTAAAGGGACCATATCTAGTGTTTTAAAAAATTTATGAGCTAAAAACAGGATCTACATTATAAATATGTTCTCATTTGAGTCAAATTGCCTCTGCCAACAATCTGACTCGTTCTCCTGAGCGGGGAATTTCTTACCTGTACTTATAAAGGCTTCCATGTCCTTCTGGTCTACAAAAACTATGCTCTATGTAGTACTACTGGCTAAGGCTAAATGTGCTTCACTCGGAGCCAGCATAACTGAAATGGAAAAGGAGCACAGCAAGACGTGCCTGTCACTGCCCTGGCAAATTTTAAAGTCTAACACTATGCAGATTCAATGCAGTTTGCAGTTTGTTTGAAATAACATACCTCTTCACCAGAAAGAAAACTCCATCAAGTGTTACACAGTATGGCTTTAAACAAACTTACTGCACAAAGAACAAGGGCTTTTAACGTTAGCTGGTGTCTGCAGTTACCATGCTGTCCTGTGTCCACAGAGGACATTAGATAGCATGGTAACTTATTACACTTTAAAAACCTGTAGAGGTGTCCTCACATAAACTGTTAGTGATGTGGAAAAAGAGAGCAGGTTTTAGAAGATAAATGTTTTACCTGAGCACAGAAAGTGACTCTGGGATCCAAAACATTATCATTAGGTGGTACTTTGTCATCAGCCTGGTTGCCTGGTAATAATTATGATTACTACTACTGCTGCTTACACTCCCTCTGCATTGTGAAGAGTGAATCGTCACCCTGTTTGTGCCGGTCGCTAGGTTGACAGTGTCCTCACTGCCAATGAACCACTTCAAGGGTCCACTGTAAGCAAGCTAACACCAGGGCTCAAGGTGACTGTTTCTACTGAAACAGGGACTGACTGCTGTGTTCATACATGTGCAAACAACTGGTGCCAAACGCTGACGCCCTGGTGTCAGAACAGCTCCAGGTGTGAAACTGACCTTTGCTCTCAACTTTTCCTGTCTCACTTCAGTTGTCACTTCAGTAAAGGTCAACACACTAAGGCTAAGGTTGAGAAGCATGATAAGTTCAACATGTTTTTCTTTTTGTTAACCTTGTCTATCTTTATCCATGTCTTACCATCCAGACCATGATGTAGGAGAAGGAGGCGATCCACAGTGTGGAGGAAACGAAGGACAGCATGAACCAGGTCTCCCAGCGAGGCTTGGAGCAGTTAGGGATGGTGTAGTACAGCAGCAGGCACAGAGGCCAGGCCACCAGCCACTTCAGCTTGTTGCAAAAACCAGCTGCAAGCAGACAAAGTCAACACTGAGACATATGGACTGTGAATACAAACAGCACCAAGACAGATGATTACTCCTTTAAATAAAAGACATTATCCACCCATTACAACAGACTAAAGAGACATATGAAATGTGGATACATTTGCAGTTTGCTCCTCATTGTTTATGCATACACAGACTGCATTTGAATTTCATGCATGAGAAACAAATGGATGGACATGATCTGACCTGCAGAGTTTTATCACAGCAAAGCTCGACATCAATGAAAGAATGACTTGTTTATTTTAACATTTGGAGGAAAGTTAAGGAGTAAGACAACAACGAGACCCAAATCACACAAAATAGACCAAAACTTCAGCTGAAAATACATGTATCCATCTTTATTTGTATCACTTATCCTTTTAGGGTTGAGGGGGTGGAGCCTATCCCTGCTGACATTGGACAAGACGTGGAGTGCATACTGAATCAGGCGCCAGTCGATCGCAGGACCACAAAGGGAGAGAGACACCTAGTTACGCTTACTTTCATACCTTAAGGCCAATCTTTTAGAGTTGTCGATTGACGTAATAAGCATACTTTTAATCTGTGGGAGGAGGCCAGAGTGCATGGTGATGGCCAAAGCAGGTAAAGGGAGTACATGCAAACTCCACACAGACAGCGGCATCCTTCTTGCTGTGAGACAAGTGCACTACCTGCTGTGCCACTATGCCACCCTTTTGTAAAACAGGAAGATTGTAAAAATGACCGGGAAGTCACTCCAAGAGCGCAGACCTCCACAAGCAGCTCAGTTCCACTCATAAATTGTGATTTCCACCTCCAACATTATAGTCCTATATCTATTTTGTATTTTGGAATGAAAACTACCAAGATGCATTAGGCAAGAAGTGTGATTATTGTTGATATAAATATCATTCAATACAGTGACCTAGTTAGCAGTGGGCCTTGTCGACTGAACCAGTTTGCTGCTGCTTGTTCAGATGTTGGTGTTGTGCATGCTGCGGTGCTTCCAGTGGGCGATGTCACCAGCCTGTCAGTTTGGGCAAAAATCACAGTGCTTCGGCGCGACCGTTATCTCTATGTGGAGTTTGGGGGTTGGATGTTGACTCACACAAACAGACTTACACTATGACAGACTATTTCCATTATTAGCAGCCTTGCTTCAAGTGATTTAAAGACACGTCTGCGGGCGAGCAGAGCTGCTGCGTTTGCTTCTATGACGGTATTGGGCTCACAGTAATAGTAGTGGCTGTGAGTTGTAGAGGACTGGGGTGTCCAGCCTGGGCATTTGCTATCTTTAAAACGTTTCCTCCCCTCCTCTGTGTCTGTAAGCAGAACTCTGCATGCACAACTATCACTGCTGATTGGCTGATCACTGCTGACTCTGTGGTGTAACCAGAGCATGTAACCTATTGGATGGTGCCGTGTGTGGGACAAAATACGTCCAAGTGCGAAGTAATGGGACTTGATTATAAATTTAAATGTTTTTTAGTGACGTCAATCTGGATTGGATCAGCACTGAAATGTAATGGTTTCTTTCTTGGACTGAACCACACCTCTGGTAAAATTGTTATGTAACTCCATCCAGAGGTTTTGTTGTAATTTTGCTAACAGACAGACAAACAAACACGCAGACTTCGGTAAAAACATAACCTCCTTGGCGAAGGTAAAAAGACATTATCAAGTCAAAATACTTTTAATATGAAATGAATTAGTCTTATTATTTTGCTAATGATCAACAGGAAGTCCTCAGTAAAAGGTCATATTTTGCCTTTAATCCGGATCACACATTAATTTTTATGACTGCTAAGGTTTGTTTCAATCTCTCATATTTTAAATAACCATTTAGGTTTCAAACACAGCAAACTCCTGATCCAGCCGTATTCTCTGTTTGAGATGCACTTTTTAAGCTCCAGCCTCTTTAAGACTCCCTTCTCACTCAACTAGTGTGTGAGCATCTGAGCACAAAAACACCTGCTTGTAATTTTTTCTCTGGAAAAAAATAGCAGTACTGTCCCATAATGCATAGTGCCAACAACACTGCAGCGTTTATCCATGGGAGCACCCTTAGCAATAGCATTAACATTAATTATGATACATATATAGAACTGTCAAGTGAATCAAGCTCTGCACATTTCTGTTCTTTCAAGCTGGTGCATGAACTTTAGTATTTCTCATGTGTAGTGAAACCATGAAAATAAAAAATCCCTGTGAGGTTTTCTTTTGTCCATTAAGATACGTTAGATAAACGGCACTAGCCTTTAGCTGAGCTACTGTTTACTTTTGTTCTCATGACCAGAGACAAATCCACCAAAGAAAATCGCCATACTTACACGATTTTAATGTACTTTTTGTATTGCATAGGTTTCTGATCCAAACTTTAGCCCAGTAGGTGGCAGTAATGCACTTTATATGATAGTTGCCACCTACCAGAATCAAAAGGAAGTAGAAGAAGTATCAGCATTTCTACCAAATACAGTGCCCAGTTTCCTGCACCCCTCCACTCTGGACTTAGAGCAGGCTGTATGGGGGGTTCAAACTATTCTCTTCTGACAGTTTATTTTTGGGAAATGGCTCTTATTGAAATCTTTTATTTTGTATTGCATTACTATTATTATTTTTTGTATTGTTTGTGACATTTGTTAACAACCTCGGCCGGAGGTTAGATAAGGGCAAAGACTCCTGGGAGGTGGAGTTTGTTTTGGTGCTGGAGGGGAAAAGGAGGAGAGATCGGCGCGCACGGTGTAGAGGTTGGCGTCCCTGGACAAAGACAGCTGCTGCAGGTACTCTATGCCAGGGGATCGGAGAGGAATACCTGGATCAGAGGATCAAGATTCGTGCGGGGAAGTTCGGAGGGTCTGGTAAGAACTCCCAGCCCGTGCGGCTGAGTGGCGGCTGCTGAGGACGCGCCCTCAGGGTTTCTTTTGTTTGTTTGCGCCACCGGGGAATAAACTTTGCTGACTGAGACAGGACTCAATTCTACCCTGGGATTACAAGCATTTTTCGTTTTGGATACTGGACTTATGAACTATTTCTTTTCATTTTGGGACTGAGTAGTTTTTTTTGGTTGATGCGGGTTATTTGCGGGATATGGGAGTGTGGGGACGGTGAATTTTGCGTGTGGGCTTTCTCATTAATACATTTAAGTTAAACTTAAATTCTATGCCTCATTTTTTTTCGTTTCCTAAGATTTTATTCCAGCTAACTGAGTGATAGTGAGTTGGTTATTTTCATTTTTTGGAGCTGAATCCTACTTTGTTTAGGAGGTTGGTGCTGACCAATTCCTGGCTGCAAGAGCTTTCCGCCTGCCCTCGCGTAGTACAATTCCTTTAGTATAATTTTGTTAAATGTGAATTGTTACAAAATTACCAATAAACCGAAACAGAGTGCAGCTGTATTGTCTAGATCAGGGTTCACCAGCTGTTTTGAAAGCTACCCCA
Source organism: Scarus forsteni (assembly GCA_036419115.1). Lineage (NCBI taxonomy): Eukaryota > Metazoa > Chordata > Actinopteri > Labriformes > Labridae > Scarus > Scarus forsteni. The sequence continues at coordinate 4,137,897 of JAZDUH010000347.1, read as the reverse complement.
AAGATGTGGAGTATTTTGCTACTCGCTTGGATTTAATATTCCTAAGTAATAAGAATAATATACTTTAACGAAAAAATAAGTATTATACAATTGATGGGCTACATAGTACACTTTGTTTTCTTTTTAACGTTGTTATTCCTCTTTTTAATTTTCACCACAGCTTATAACATAATATGAGAATGACACACACACATGCACCTTCAATAATTTCTTTTTCTGTGTCAGCATCAATGTAAACTTTGACCCCATACAGGTCAAATTTAAGGAAAATAAGGCAGTTTTTAAAATATAATACACATGTTGCATTTGTTATTTTTTTATTCATTTTGTAGAATTCATTAGCAAAACATAAAACAAAAATGGAAAGAAATTCTACTTATTTTCAGTACTGTGGCTGTAGCTTGGGTTGTTTTTTTAAATGACCCTCAGAGCCCTCACTGGCTCCCTGTGGGCTACCAGGTGCTCACAGGCACCTTATTGGGAACCCCTGGTCTAGATAAATGTAAATATTGTATAGGGACTTGGTGTCAGCAGATACCAATATTTAAAATTCAGATGGGAGCCAAAAAGCTGATCATGACATCACATGACAGAAGTCAAATATGTCAGATGGAAGAGCACAAATGTTTTAAATGGGCTCACACATCATGTTAAAGGAACACTACACCCAAACAACGATTTGGTCTTATTTTCTACTCACCCTCATGCTGAACAACACTGTGGAGTAGTTTTGGAACATCTAGGATGCAGCCGGAGATCTGGGGTCATACTCGCTGTCCACTGCCATTGATATCATGACTTAGATAAGAGCCCGAACAAACAGTGTCCTTAAAAGTCCACAAAAAGTCGGCAATATTCCTCCATACTGCTCGTGCGCTGTAATCCAAGTGTCCTGAGCGTGCGTTCACCATTTACTGACATCATTTAGCACATGTTTATAGCCTAAACAGTACTACTTGGCATTTCTATGATACACTTACAGGTGCCCTCACGGAGCAGCGGCTGACCAAACCAAAGGAACGCGCAGTCTGCAATAACTAGGAGGGTAGAACAAGAAACAAGGACACAAATCCCACATTCTGCTGGGCCCTCTTGTGGCTGTCCACGGCTCCGTCGCTCACAACAGAATGTGAGGTTTCTTGTTCTCGCTCTAGTTATTGCAGAGTCGCGTTCCTTTGGTTTGGTCAGCAGAATGTGGGGAGCAACAGTGCAAATATGGTTCACTTCCACAAATAATGAACAATAAATGCATTTATTTCCCATTTTTGTGGTCTCTGCAATCAATTATTTAAGGGTTAAATGAACCATGTGTAGCATTTTAAGCTGAGCAACAACCACAATAACACTCAACAAAAAATTTGGAAAATAGTGTTGATAATCTTCATTTTGTAGAGCATCTTCAGTAAAGAATGCAGTTTAAATCACTTACAGCAAACAAAACACATGCTTTAAACGCTTCACAGCACCAGCAGAGAAGTATGCTCTGTTCACTGCTGCTCTGCTTCTTAAAAATGTCATCTTTAATTATGTTGTGCTGATGTGATGCAGCACAGATACTGCCTCAGACTAGCTTACACATGGTTGTTCAATATAAACCTGACAAAACAAAAGTGCCAGAAACAGACAAAAACCTTTGACCTGCTAAAAATCACACCACTCTACAGTTTTGATCCAAGTGATTCAATGAGCCTGTGTGAAATCCTTTTACATGGTCTATTAAGTGTCTACATTGTCTCTTTGGTTCTATTCTTAGCTCTACCAAGGAAATAGTTCAGAACTGTATTAAGGGGAAGATATTAGGGATGCAACAATTGGGTTAGTCTGACGTGGGTTTTTTGGAGTGGGGTTTGTTCCTGGGGAAGGGGGGATATCCTGGTAGCACATGGTGCCTCCGAAAGCCTTGAAATTAATCCACTGATAGGTCAAAACTACTAAAAAACGATTTGGGCTAAAAAAGACATAACAGAAATATTCTTTACAGTGTTGAACTTTTCCTCCACAAAGCTCCTGTGTTAAGCACTTTTGTATGTTGGGATGTAGGGGTTTGTAATTCCTCCATCATCAACTGGCCAGGTCGTCAGAGGAAACAAACTCTAACTTCACTGAAACTGAACTAAAAATTAATAACTTTGGCCCGAATAATGACAATGGGCCATTAGTTGTGGGAGGATAGCTCTAATGAGCCAGAACTTAAGCAGATGGGCTCACAGGTGGACTCACAGGTAGAAAGAGGGATGCAGGACTTAGTAACATAGCTTCTCCTGAGCCTGATGCAGCCTGCAGCACTCTGACTAGATCTAACGACCCAAGTTGGTGGCAGAAGGGTACGTGGTTCTTTATTGCATCACAAAATAGTCCTAAACACAGGGGCTTTGTCGAGGACAGGCAGAACACAATAAAGAATCCTACTGTAGAGTATTGTGGCAACATAGTTTTTTTTGAGTAGTTTTAACCTGTAAGTGAGTTAATTTTGAGGCTTATGGTAGCACCATGTCCTTCTATGTCTGCCCCAGACATCTCCTTCCAGAGACAAAGCTAACAAGTTCCTTTCTTGGCACTCATATTTACCAGTGTCATGGATATCCAGCCACCCCACTTCAAAAACAACAAACTGAAAATATTTTGGGATATGTAATACCCAAAATGTGAAGTAATGTACCTGGGAAACATACGTGACTGTATATTAAACAGAGATAGGTACTTAGCAATTATTAGTGATCACATGCAAGAAAGCAATAACAAGAAACAGGTGCAAGATTGAACCCCCTACTGCAAACCAGTGTCTAGGAATCATAAGAGAGATCTATATTATTGAAAGAATGACCTATTAGTTTAGACTGAAGGGGGATGTTTTCATGAAAAAATGGAAAAAAGGACAATTTATGACACAATGAAAAATGCCTGAGGCATCACTGATGTAAATTTTATGATAGTGAACCAATAAACACTGCTTTAACTATCGTTGTCAGTAACTGTGACCGTTTTGTTCTGTATCTTTAGTTCTATACACCTACTCCTCATGTGGAAAATATCTAATATCTATAGATGTGACATCATCACAAACTCAGTAATTGACAGAATTTATTTAAAGGGTTAAAACTAGCTTTAGGCAGTTCTGTCATCCAGCTTGAGATTTATCAACTTATTACAGATCTTTCTAATTAAATCATCCAAACACAAACCCACCAAATCTGCATTTCTTGACAGTCAGACCACCACATGTGTTCAGCTGATCTTTTGCCTTTTTTTCTCCACACAATATTAAAATATTAAACGACTGAATCCCAGTTGTTCTCTCTTTAGATACCTGGACATTGGAAGGGAACGAATGGTCCCTCTCCATCTTCCTCCTCTTCCTCTTCATCATTTTCATTATTTTCGTTGTCCTCATTCTCCGTCTCATTGCCGCCCTCGCGGTCGTCATGGCGGCCACTGACAGCCCTCTCTGCACCTGACAGGCCGTTCTCCATGCCCCGCCTACTCCCCCCTTTCACCGGGACATCAGAGTCACCGTTGGTCAAAGTCCGTGTGTTTATTAGACGCTGCCTCTGTATAATTCAAGAAGACACAACAGGAACAGACAAATTTTTACAAACAAACTTAAGGAAAACCTGTTTTACCTAAATTCAAATGAAGTTGGGACGTATAAAAGGTGAATAAAAACAAAAATATTACGATTTGTAAATCCTTTTGACCTACATTCAACTGAATTCACCACAATGAAAATATATTAAATGTTCAAACTGACAAACTTTATTGTCATTTTGCAAACATTCACTCTCATTTTGAATTTGATGCATAAAATATGTATGAAAAAAGCTGGGACGGGGGCAACAAAAAGACTGAGAAAGTTGAAGAAGCACATGCCATTCTTCATTAATGGAAGCACCCCCCTTAACATTAACCCTACATCATTCATAGGTGTTAACACGTGAAAAAGATTAAAGGAATATTACACCCAAACAACGATTTGGCCTCATTTTCTACTCACCCTCATGCTGAACAACACTGTGGAGTAGTTTTGGAACATCTAGGATGCAGCCGGAGATCTGGGGTCATACTCGCTGTCAACTGACATTGATATCAATGCTTAGATCGGAGCCCGAACGAACAGTGTCCTTAAAAGTCCACAAAAAGTCGGCAATATTCCTCCATACTGCTCGTGTGCTGTAATCCAAGTGTCCTGAGCGGGTAACGTCCACCATTTACTCGAAACGACATCATTTAGCACATGTTTATAGCCTAAACAGTACTACTTGGCATTTCTATGATACACTTACGGGTGCCTACGGGAGCCGCGGCTGACCAAACCAAACGAATGCGCACTCTGCAATAACTAGGAGCGTAGAACAAGAAACAAGAACACAAGAAATCCCACATTCTGCTGACCCCTCTTGTGTCTGTCCACGGCTCCGTCGCTCACAGCAGAATGTGGGATTTCTTGTTCTACGCTCTTAGTTATTGCAGAGTGCGCATTCGTTTGTTTGGTCAGCTGCGGAAACCCTGCTTCCCAGGGCTGTTAACTCCTTTCAGCTGTATGAGTAACGGCACTAACTGGTTCACTGGAAACAGGTGAGTGTCATGATTAGTTATGAAGGAACATCCTGAAAGACTCAGTCATTTATGAGCAAGGATGCAGCAAGATTAAACTCTTTGTGAGCAAATGCTGTAGTCTAACAGTTTGAAAACAACATTTCTCAGGGTACAGTCAGAGGGAATTCAGGGATTTCATCATCTACAGCCCAAACTATCACCAAAAGCTTCAGAGAATCTAGAAAGATCTCTGCACATCAAAGGTCTATCTGGGAAAGAGCCAAATGAAAGTGTCTGGGGAGGACAGAACCTTTCCAGAAGCATATCTGGCAGATGATTGGATGATCATTCTGTCAATCAACATTCATTACAGACCAGTCAAACAAAGTTGTTGCCGGAGCTACCGCACTACAGAATGTCAGCCAATTTGTAAAATAAACTTTTATGAAAACATGTCACAAGTGGAATAAAAATATCCTTATGATAGACAAGTTTGTAGTGTCATTTATTATTCATACAGTAAAGAAATGTGGGCAAGATCTGATGACACTGCAACTGAGGCTGTTAGCATCTATGCTAGGTGGCACTACTGGGCTACATGATGTGAGCCACTTCTATATCAAGTCTCGTCAAGAAATGTCAGAAGTGGAGTTAAAATATCTTCATTTTAGAAAAGTTTGTTATGTTGATATTTGTTTTTCATTTCATAAAGGACTTCAGTCAAGGTCTGAAACAACTACTACTAAAGCTGTTAGCAACAATGACCATGCCTGTATGTGCTGTCACTTCCTGTTGCTGCCTCGCTTGTTCCTCTGCCTAATCTGCTTTATTATAGACATTGAATCAGGCTGATCCAGCTTATGTGCAAGGGTCCAAAAAGGCAGCAAGGCTAAAAGCCTGCCTGTTTGATGAGTCCACATTTTGAATTGTTTATAGAAACCATGAATGCAGTTTTGGTTTGCATAATGTCTCTATCAGTTGTTAAGAAATGCACGGTAACATGGAGTTTAAGAGTCTGCATCAGTAAAGATGATTAAGAGGCTGTGGACTCCTGAGCATCTTGTTGTAGGAGCTGTCTGAAACACCTTCCTGCTTCAATTAGAAATGACAGCAATCTTTTGTCATACCTTTGCCCAAATCAGAGCGAGTTATGAAGAGCGTCCGTGTGAATCTTTACCTCATTAATGAGCATCCGTGAGGCCATGGTGAGGCGGGTTCTGGGGGAGAAGTGACTGGTGATCATGATCCTCATGCCGGCCTCAGAGAAGGAGAGCTGGTGGGGGTACGCTGACAGCAGCTCGTCCACCATCAGCACGGAGGTTTTCCTGTGGTGGTTTGCTGCGTGACACACATTCAGATGGGCGTTATCATATGATACAGACTTGCATCTATGACTGCAAGAGTAGAGATCGATGATCTGTCATCTGTGGATGCTGTGAAACCTTTGAGGAAACTTACAGTTCAGGGGCAGAAATTGTAAGTCTGATCTTATGAGAAAATAAAGATAAAATACTGTGACAACATACTTCCTTATTTAAGGCAGGAGATGTACTAATTGTTTACTACGCGCACATAGATGCTGATGGCCACCATGTGTTGATCTAGTGCATCTGCCATGCAGAATTAAAGTGGTGAAGATGCTAGCTGCAATAGACACATGACCAAGAGGATCAGTGCAGAGCAAGAGGAGATATGATGATGATGATGCAAACCTGGCAGCAGGAACAATTAGAAAAGCAGACAGAGTACAAACCTCCTTCATGATAAAGTCACCATCAGAATATGATTCCTTGACCCTGAAAATCCACATCTAGCTCTCAGAATCATGTTGATTTCATTAGTGGTTGGACAGTAATTAAGCAAAAAATTTTGTTCACTAATGCCAGTTATCTGGATCATCCCCAAAATTGAATTCTTTTTTAGTTGGGCCATTTCCAACATCTCCTGAAAATTTCAGTTAAATCTGTTATATCTTTACTAACAATCAAACAGACAAACAAACAAACAAAACAACAGCAAAAACACAACCTCCATGGTGGAGGTAAATATAACAGAAAGTTTAAAGGTCAAACTCTACACATTTACACATCAACCTCTGATTGATGACGGTTTGATTAAACGCTCAAAAAAATTCACAATGAAGCATTTGAGGGTACAGCCCTCTGATTTAGCTGGTGTTTTAGCTCCAACATCAATCAGCACTTTCATCCAAAAGTCATCAGTCAGCATGGTCACTTATCAGACCTTAACACCAAGACACTCAGTTACTAACCATTGACGAGCAGACACATCACCATAAATGACAACTTTGGTGGCTTAATTACATTTTCCAGTAAATCTGTGTATGCATTGTTGCTTTCTGTGTTGACTAGCCTTTCAGTACCTTAGTTACTTTATTGATCAAGCTGTCTGGGGGCTTTTGATCAAGCTACAGATTTGTCTTCTCAGAGAGGGAGAGCAGCAGCAGAGCTGTGGTATAGTTGTTGTGGACAGTGTGTTACCTCATGACAGTGGACCACTGTCTAATCCTTTACATCCCCAGTATCTGTCCCTCAGCCAAACTGACGAACCAGAGGCAGAGACGGGACAGCATGTATAAAGTTAACCATTAAAAGAGTAATCTGTAAGGACCAGCTTTATTTTGCTGTTTCCGTCATAATAACACCTCTACATTTAGCTTTCTTCTTATTATTATTATTGTTTAATGGTAGGTGGCATCCAAAGAGCATTACCGCCACCCAATATGCAGGAGTGTGAGTCAGAAGTCCCTATTTGCATTAGGAAATAAGTGCATATTTACTTTAAATTAAATTTTGCTCAATAAATCTGTTTTAAAAATTAAAAACTGCTATATTCTCTTTTTCCCAATGGTTAACTTTCACCTGGAGGGGTAAGTGACGTAAAACAGTCAAAGCAGTAAACATGTTTAGTTTTTTTTAGTGTGGAAGTGTTCCTACCATCCACAGTGAAATTACATAGAGGCTGTGAGGTGATACAGACCCTCAGACCATGACAGAGGTGTCATTCAACCTGTTGTAAGGTGATGTACCATCACAATGACTCTAGAAATATGATATTAGAGTGGAAAACTACAGAGTGTTGGTTAACACTTAGAATTGTCACCATGCTTGTACTTTACTTCTAACACAACAGGCACTTACATACAGCCTGAGGTCTTTTGTGTCATCCAGTAACATGTGTCACATACAGGCAAGTATACGAACAAAAGCACTCATAGCAGACACAAATGCTAACATAAGGACACACTGCAGGTAAATCTTCAGCTTATACTGCAACCCGAGAGCAGAACTCAACATGCACTTGCACCTTTATAGCGCAGAAATCTAAGTTGTAACATTTTTAAAACATCCAAACATTTGCTTAAGGCTTAGAAAATTTCCTTCAGTACATTCCAGTTCGGGAAAAGATTTTACCTTTCTTCAGCAGCACAGCTGTAGCATCACAGCCGTCGTCTAATTCAGCATTACTAGCGGCTCCATTTCTCAGAGCTGATGGGTTCTTCTTCCGCCTCTCCAGAAATCGAACGACATGAGAGTTTAACCTGAAACACAAATTTGTTGAATGTTTGTGAAGTTTCTTAATAAAAAGGCTGAATGAATGGTCCTTCTGTCATGCAATTGCTGTTCTTTTTCTGGAGAGTATTAACTGAAACATACGGTTCTCATGTTCTGTTTCGTACAATATGTAACTAAGCAAAAATATTTTTAAAAAACAGCTTTAACATCGCTTTATGGGTGGGATGCTCCATTTTGGATTAATTTAGCTGATATCTGATATGCTGATATTTTAAACTTTTTTCATGGACACCAGTATCAATACTGTACACAAAAATAATAGGAAGATTTTTTGTTATGTTGAAGGCTTCAAATTCATCCATCCATATATTATCTATTATCTACCCAAAGGGTTACAGGGGGCTGTATCCTATCCCAGCTGCCATTTGGTGAGGGGCAAGCTATACCCTGCCAGCCAATCACAGGGCCACATAGAGATACAGACAACCATTCAAGCTCACAGTCAAACAAGAGGGCAATTTGGAGTCACCAATCAACCTACTGAGCATGTTCCTGGTGTGGCAGAAAGTTGGAGTGGCCGGAGACAGGGCTCTCAAGTTTCGATCTCAGGTCAGAGTGAGATTTGTGCTGGCTTGCAAGGGGGTGGGCAATGATGTGAAGGCCTTTGGGTTTGATAGTTAAAAGAGGATTATCAGGAATTCATATTTCAAATAAATCATCAACCATCAATGTGCATTTATCATATTTAAAAATTTTAATTTGGTTACTTAGTAGTCTGGGGTTTTTTGCCCCAATGATTACCTAATAGGTCGACATGTTAGGATGTTATATCAAGTAATGATGCAACATAATAACACAAATAATTGTTCTTTTTAAAGTTATTGCCCTTGAATATTTTGACAATGCTCTTTCAAACTTAAATGTGCAATTTGGATTTTAATTAAAGCTCGGGTTGGTAATCTGATTTAGATACACTTTTTGTAATACTTGTTAAAATGATCTTTATGACCCAATGGCAATCAATTCATAATGTGTTCTTAAAACAGTGAAAAATATCCGCCATCTACAGCAGGAGTAAAACAGGGAAAACACCAACCAATAAAATCTTTGTAGCCCACAATTTTAAACCAATCAAATCCCATCGCCGTTCTGCCCACCTCCTGCGCGTACATTTTGCATGCCCTGGCCCTGATTCAATGTGCGTGTAGCCAAGCTGAGAGGGATCCAAGTCCGCTGGAGAATGCCTACCTGACAAGTTTTGGCTTTGAAAATAAGGGAAACTGGCTGTGAGCCATCCCACAACCCCAACCAAGCTCCAGTATCCCTCACACTTAAAGACAGGTGTACAAGAAATTTGCAGTTTTTCAGGAATTGGAAAAAAAAGAAACCTCAACAACGTAACTGATCATTTTATATTGTCTTGATTAAACTATATTTTTATACTTATTTTGTTACAACAAAACACTCACCAACATGGAAGGTGACTAATAGCACTGTTCTATGAAAAAAAAAAAAACAGAAAAAATGGGGACAGGAGGTTTGTGCTGTTTTTACCATTATCTGTGCTATTTACTTACTTCATGATTAAAATGTAGACAAAATACATCAGGATCAGTGTGAGAGCCTCCCACCTAGAAGACAAAGTGAATGAAAAATAAGCTTACACTTTGAACATTTTTATTCTTATTTGAATTACTTCAGACTCAAAGTATTAGTAAAGAGCTTACCAAACCACTTTCTCATCATAAATAAACTGTAACGTACATTAGAAGAAAACAGAAGTGAAAATTAGAGAGTCACACTTTTGAGCTAATATTCAAATGACCTTAAAAGATGCTGATACAAATACCTCAGCACCTTTAACAGCTGAGAAGTCAAAGTGTTAATTACTTCTGTGTGATGTTTCTTACCACTATGAGAGCAGAGATTGATAAAGTGTAGTAAACAGAGTCCCTCATCAGAGGCCAACGGGACAGACGGATCACCTAAGAGAAGAAAAGAACAGAGAAAAAAAGAGAGAATACAAATGAGCAGATTATCTGAGCTCTGTAGAAGATCCAAATACTGAGAAAAATCCTGATGAGGGTCACAACAAAGAGAGCTGGCTCCCAGAGGGGGATGGACTCAGGCTGACTGTGACATCCAAGAGGTAGAGACACAGCTACACTTCCTCACATCCTGCACTCAATAGGAATTTTATCCCCTAATAACAAACACACGTCCAGGTCCCTTTTTACATGAAGCACTTGTGTCCATCCTAGTTTCTACCTGACACAGGTTTCATTTACGCCCAGCACTGAAATTAGCAAATGATCACGTAGTACACTCAGGGATGTGCTTATCTTACAATGAGGAGTGGTAAAGCACAACACTGGCACATCCCTGACTGAAGGGTGCAGAAAATGACGTTGCTTTCAACCTTCTCATACCTGGTCCTAAAGGAACACTCCAACATTTTCTTTGTTTTCGTGTCTTGCCTCACTCCCAAGTCCATGACAGCAAGATAAGACTCTGTGTTAAAAAGATGTAGCGGTTTAATCAGTCGTAGTGTCAACATGTGACTTCATAACTTAAGCAGCAGATGAAAACAGAGTGAGTCCTTGTGGATGTCTCTATATGTATGGTTTAATAAACAAGCTCATGACCCTCTGATTGACCCTTTATGGTCGTGTGCATTACTCTGCATATCGAGTGTTTGATGTCATGCCTGCCCCCTCAACTCCTCTGCAAAAGCTGCCCAACAACATCCATGCCAGTAAGCCTCTTTGAATTTTCAGACAGACAGACAGACAGACAGGAGAATAGGGTGAGACATGCTAAAACTTATTTTCTGTCCTGTTGAGTAACACATCCCACAAGGTACTTACTGCTGTGCACCACTAACAAGATAAACCAGGCTCTCCTCTGTGAGTGTGCACATGTGAGTGTGTGTTTTGCTCTTACATAACGTATAATCTAACTAGGAAAAAATATCTTTCAAGTATTTCTCTTTTTCCTTTGTGGAATTACAGCAGTGAGCAGGATGGATAACATTAACTTTCTCACAATGGTGCTGAAAAACAAAGTAATGTCAATGATTTTTATATAAACTGTAATGAAGTGACAAAGTTCAGCATTTTGTTTAGATAGACAATAACAGGCCTCTGTCTCTTTACACACAGTATGTTCAACTATATGGAAACAAGTATGGACCATTATCCAAACTAAGATGGATTAACAGAAATTCTTTTTCATTTTTAGAATAAAGATGAATTTTCTTTTACTCATAGATAAAATGAATAATAAATAATAAAAAAGTTTTTTTTATTTTCTTCTCCAAGACTGCTCTTTCTGTGACTTGATTAAAAAGAAAAAGAAAAGGATGTTTAAGATTTGATTTTCAAAATATGCCTCTGCAAACACTTACCAAAATTAAATGTCAGATTGTAAAATGAAAATGAATAAGCAATAATGCAGCCAAATTGCTTTTTTATTTTAAGGTCATAGATGCATTATTTCACTCATAAATTATATTGATGCTTAATAATCCATTTTATTTTCCTCCATAGGCTGCATATTTTATAACACAACTAAAAAGAAAACACAGAGGACACAGATGTTTCATTTTCATGCCTGCCCCGCAAAAAAATTGTCCATAATGATATATATGGTACATATTTGCTTCCATACAACTAACCCAGGGGTCTGCAACCTTTTACTTCAAAAAGAATATTTTTGATCTCCTTACTCCCTCCAGAAAGATTTTCTGGGAGCTTCAAAACTTAAACCTGAAACACCAGATGGACTGTTCAATATATTTCACTAGTCCATTAAGGAGGGAACCCAAGAAAGTGTTAAGGGAGGGCAGAACCTTTCAGAAGCATGGTAATTGGAGGATTGTTCTGTCAATCAACATTCTTCACAAGCCAATTTGATAATATCATAGGGAAAATGTCCTTACTTCGGAGAAGTTTGTAGTGTTGATGTTTGTTTTTCATTTAATAAAGAAAAGTGGTCCCCATCTGATCAAATTGCTATTGAAGCTGTTAGCATCTATGCTAATCTCTGTACGTGCAGTCACTTCCGGTCCTCTTCTGCTCTAAAGGACTTTGATTGGACCATTTTGGTATTTCACAGTCGCTGCAGATTGGATTGGATCTGCCTGATTACAGACATTGAGGTTAGCAAAACTTATCTAAGCCTTGAACTGAAGGAAGCAGCGCATGCTGAGTCCACATCATGAACAAAACAATAAAACTACAAGCAAATATAGCAATATCTTTTTGGGCTTGATGTGACAGTTTTTCAGTGGTCCACTTTATTTTGTTACTTACCTTGCAATTATTGTTAGAATTACATCAAATTAGGTTACATTCATTGATTTGGAGCTACAGTACAGACAATGATACATGCTGTTATTACTATCTTTGAGGGGCCTTATATCAGAAGGTGAGTATTTGCCTTTTTTGTTATCAATACTTTTATATTATTATGAAAATGAATGGACTCTGAAGATGAAGCTTTACCTGCACAGCAAATATCCCACACATCCCAATGATGCAGAGGATGTTGAACACCGCTGAGCCCACGATGGTGCCGACCCCGACGTCACCCTTTGTGATGAAGACTCCTGCGAAGCAGAAACACAAACACAGCTGATGAAGATTCTGTTTCAGTTTTTGAACTTTAACTTGTTTGTTTTGTGTTGATGTTGACTTGGTTCTGTGGTGGGAGTGAAGTCAAAAGTGCAGGCTGAGCCAGGACTGCTGATGCTGGTGGTGGATATCATTTAGTTTGTTTCAGCTGTTTCGCACTTAAAGGAACAGTGTGTATTATTAAATGCTAAACGAAAAAAAAAAAAGTAACAGACTTGGTAAAAATGGAATATATTATTTAAAATTATATCTAAAGTAGTTTCTAATCAGCCTTAAATAATTAATGTTTTGTTTTCGTTACCTTAGAAAAAGTCATTTACATCAATCTAGGAGCGGGTCGCCCCTTTATGGGGGCCTCCATCTTGCGTCGCCATCTTCTCCACCATAACCCAGAACAGACAAAAATACGCTTTCGCATTTTTTTTCGACGTCTACCGGAAATGCACAGTTGTGAAATAGACGAAGAAGAAGAGAGTGATTACCAAGCAGCTGTGCTAATACAAACAAACATGGAGGACCACACGTACAATTTGCCAGCAGAGGAGCGTGAAACTTTGTCAAAGAAACGAAAACGGGATGAAGCCAAATGCAATCGGGACAGGCTGAGACATAAAAAAACAGGGTCAACATCGGCGCTGCCTTTCCCTCATGGAAGTCCCTGAAGGATAAGTTTGCAGACAGACGCAGAAGTTGCCTGTCTTTTGCTGGACAGGTAAGACTAAGTGTCGAATTGTACTCTTATATGGAGCCGAATTTATTTGTTTACTTTCGGGAGAAGTCGGAGTAAGACGCAGAGAATGTATCTGCTATGAGAGGCTTATTTCACGGCCACAAGCAACTTTATGTGGCAGTAAGACAAAATATAGGCTGATAACTAAGCTATATAGCGCTGTTGATGAGACAAAGATAAAGATTTTCACCGTACTCCTTAATTTTATTGTTTGCTCCTTATTTGTCATTTAGTAGCACATGTACACATTGGTACGGTGTACATTTTAGGACATCCTCGGTCTCAGGAAAGCCTCTGTGTCATTTCTCAGACCAAACGACATCAGAAAAAGTCATCAGACAAAATACTGGAAAAACGGACTCAAATAAAAAACAGCGTCAGGTCGTAACAATATCATAATCATCGTAATATCATAAATGTCAAGTTGTCTTGAGACGGCATTCAGCTAAAAATCAGCCACTAGCAAACTTCCCAGTTTCAAAATACAAGCATTCTTCATTATCTCCTATTAATTCTTTAACGCTTTTGTAAATTAGGCTCTTGTTTTGGAGCCGATCGGAAGTTTCTTCAATAGCATACTGGCCGGCTTAACAGAATGTCCGAAATACCGAAATTTGTATTCGTGCATTTTATGGCTCAAATGACCACATTTTGATATTCTACGTGGTGACTTTCGCGCCTGAAATACTCTCTGAATTTTCAAATGTGGTGAATCAACAGAGATATTTGATAGCCTGGTAGCTGGAAACACTCGTTGACGACGCCATGTTGAAAAAACACTTTTTGTCCTTGGAAGGCCACCGTAGCTCAGGGGTTCTCCGAAAGGGAGGGGGGAGCGCCAGAGTGCTGCAATCTCAAACCTCACCTTTAGATGTCACTAAAAACTACACACTGTACCTTTAAGTTAAAAAAGACTTCTTATTTTATTTTTTGTTAGGGACAGAAATCAAAGGGCAGATCACATGTAATACAGAGTCCACATCATGGATTAAATGATACAGCAAGGCTGCGACACTTGACATATGCAAGAATATCTCACACTGATGTATCATAGTGCCATAAAAACTGAGGAATACAGATGTAGCAACATCAAGTTTCCCCTCCCGTCCAAATATCAGCTGAGTTCCATCCAGTTACCAGCCAACTTCCAGCCACTGGGACTCTAAACAAGGGTGTTTCTTGGCTTGTATTTGTTTTAAATTTGCTAAAGTAGAATTTCCCCAACTAAGCAAAATATTCATTTATAGATCCTGCTAAATCTAAGTGGTCAGCGTTACATTTTGATTTGGTAATTGCGTAGTTGCAGTGTTAACTTTGACAGCACTTTTAAATTAAATTTAAGCTTTAGTCGTGTGCCTTAATATCTTTTGTGTAAAGTGTAAGGCATTTCTATGTTTCCTTGAATTTCTGAAGTCATGTTTCACACTTAAAATGAAATATCTAATAATCCGTTACTGAATACTAGTAAAGTTTGAATGTATAAGTTAAGAGCAGCAAATTTAACTTATGTGTGAAATGCAATCACTTTTATTTAGGCTACCTGGCAGAGCATCTCAGTCACAATACTAGAACTGACAACACAGTGAACCTGCTCTACGTGAATACATCAGTTCATAAAGAGAGCAGCTGTGATTGGATCGCTCCCCAACTTAACCAACCACCACCAAGCTAAGGCAGCTGTGATTGGATGTCCCTCTAAACCCATCCAACCTTTCCACACAACCACAGTAGCTGTGATTTCATGGGACATCACTGATGAAATAATGCTTTGATACAGTATGAACCAGTGAGTGTTCATCTTGTTTAACAGTGTAAATTTACTGTCCCCTCAAAATAACTTCACATACAGCCATTAATGTCTAAACTGCTAACAACAAAAGTGAGTACACCCCCAAGGGAAAACGCTATAATTTCGTAGACCAGATGCAGGCGCGGTGCATGTGCCCTGCGCTGCACCCGTCATGTGCCAACGTGGTGCGTCCAGGGCAGTCTGCAATTTTTGTGGAGGGAGCAGTGTGGCACAGCCAGGTGCACTTCAAGTCTCCGTCCCTCCCATGGGTGCAGGGGAGGTGAGAAGGCGTGATTGGGTTTAACACAACCGAGTGTCATCTTCCCCAATCAAATGAACGCCTCTCCTTGCCTAAAATGCGCTGCAGGTGAGGCACAGTGTCAATTTTAATCTCTCTTCCATTGACTCCAGCCTCAGTAGGCTGGTGGATGCAGTCGTCCTCCCCTGGTCTGGTCTGAATCCCCAGACCAGGAGAGGACAGCTCTCCTCAGGCGCCCTCCTTCTTTCTCAAAACAGCACTCCAAGAGGAGGAAAAGGAAGGAGACTTGTTGAAATACAATTTATTTTTCTCATGAATGATTTTGTGTATCTTTAATGTGACTGAATTAATTGTGGCCAAAACAGTTATAAACTGTTTGCATATAAGCACAGTCAAGGACAGAGCTGTGCAGCCAGGTGGTCTCTCCTCCAACGTGCGCACTGCTGCTCTTCCTGCTGATACGGCACATGCAGTTTGGCCTCTCTCCAAAGTGTTCAAATAGGGTCCAAAGTGTCAATATTTTTCAGCACTGCCTTACCTAACTTATTTAGACGTGGATTTCCACAGAGCTTCACATTTTGCATCTCGAATTCTTTCCATGCCCCAATGACAACATCATGGAGCTGGTAGATGTTAAAGACCTTGCACAGCTCCACCGTCCTTTTGAGGACGCCCCACAGATGCTCAATAGGGTTTAGGTCTGGAGACATGCTTGGCCAGTCCATCACCTTTACCCTCAGGTTCTTTAACAAGGCAGTGAAGGTGTTTTTTGGGGTCGTGACAGGACAAGTCCCACTCAGAAACGGTCTCCTCATGGTTTACCAAAGAACTTGAGTGCATGTGTTCAGCATCAAATCCAGAGTTTGTCTTTGGGAAAAATATATGAGTGCTGTCAGCATTGCTGCAGAGGTTGAAGGGCTGGGGGGTCGGTCAGATGGTGTCAAGCATATGAGGCAGCACAGGTGAGGAATACAACGGCAAGTGTGTGCTGCCTACAGTAAAGCATGGGGGTGGGAGTGTGAGGAAATTAGGTCTGATTGGATTAAGTCAGTCAAATGTTTTGGTCGAGTTTTTGTTTTTTGAAAGGTTGTTGATGAAGACTATGAAGAAAATGATTAGTCAACAAAATTACTGCTGGAACCAACAACCTTCTTGCTTTGAGGCAGGTGCACTCAAATTCAAACTAAGTCAGTGAAGAACAGCAATAAGGTTAATCATTTTACTTATCAAATGTCTTGTCTTTCTAGAATATTCACTTGAATTTATCATTGTATTGTGTTTTTATTTATGTTTACACAATGTCCCAAGTTCATTGTAATCTGGGTCTGTACTAACCAGCAACATTCTAGCAGTGTGGCAACAGTGCTACTCACTGAACCACCATGCAGACCCCCTCCATGAGTAATGAAATACAAATTGCGACATTTATTGCAACATGTGAAACCGTCAAAATCTGAAACCGTCCTGTTCCTTGTTATTGATTAGTCAGCACTCATACACTGACCTGGGGCCTGTTGCCCAAAGCCAAGAAAGGGATTAAGCTGGGATATATTGTTTATCCTGAATCAAATAATCCATGATCTGGTTGCACAAAAGTCGGATGGGGGAAGTTAGATATGTTTTGATATGTGTTACCAGGGAGATTTATTCGGTAGCTCTAGCCTGCTCCAGACCAGGCTATGTTCCAGGATTTATTTAATCTCATCCCTTTTCTCAGTCAGCAGTCCCCACAAACTGAAACCAATTTTTATTCCACTGCCCACCACACATCGTCATCACATTCAACAGGACCCACTGCCACTATTTGAACATTCATGTATCATTATTGAGGAATGCTCATCAAACACTTATTTGGAACATCCCACAGGTGAACAGGCTAATTGGGAACAGGTGGGTGCAATGATTAGGTATAAAAGCAGCTTCCCTGAAATGCTCAGTCATTCACAAACAAGGATGGGGCGAGGGTCACCACTTTGTGAACAAATGCGTGAGCAAATTGTCCAACAGTTTAAGAACAACATTTCTCGACGAGCTATTGCAAGGAATTTAGGGATTTCATCATCTACGGTCCGTAATATCATCAAAAGGTTCAGAGAATCTGGAGAAATTACTGCACGTAAGCGACAAGGCCGAAAACCAACATTGACTACCCGTGATCTGAGATCCCTCAGGCGGTACTGCATCAAAAACTGGCATCACTGTGAAAAGGATATCACCACATGGGCTCAGGAACACTTCAGAAAACCACTGTCAGTAACTACAGTTCGTCTACATCTGTAAGTGCAAGTTAAAACTCTACTATGCAAAGCCAAAGCCATTTATCAACAACACCCAGAAATGCCGCCGGCTTCACTGGGCCCGAGCTCATCTAAGATGGACTGATGCAAAGTGGAAAAGTGTTCTGTGGTCCGACCGGTCCACATTTCAACTTGTTTTTGGAAACTGTGGTCGTTGTGTCCTCCGGACCAAAGAGGAAAAGAACCAGCCAGACTGTTATAGGCGCAAAGTTCAAAAGCCAGCATCTGTGATGGTATGGGGGTGTATTAGTGCCCAAGGCATGGGTAACTTACACATCTGTGAAGGCACCATTAAAGGAACACTACACCCAAACAACAATTTGGCCTCATTTTCTACTCACCCTCATGCTGAGCAACACTCTGGAGCACTTTTTTGATGTCTCAAATGCAGCCGGGGGTCCGGGGGCATTTTCGCTGTCAACAAACAGCCATCTAACTGGGGACGTAAGCCGTCTGGATTGGTCTGCCGCGGCTTACGTAGTGCAGGGAGCGCGCGTAGACGTGCACTGCGGAAGTACGATATAGCACTGTTTAGGCTTGAAAAATGTACTAAATGACTTTGTTTCGAATTAATTATGGACGTTACCCGCTCAGGACACTTGGATTACAGCGGACGGGAAGTATGAAGGAAAATAGGCATGTTTTTGTGGACTTTTATGGACCTTTTTCTTACGGGCGCCGTCGTCCCCTGTTAGATGGACGTTTGTTGACAGCGAAAATGCCCCCGGACCCCCGGCTGCATTTGAGACATCAAAAAAGTGCTCCAGAGTGTTGCTCAGCATGAGGGTGAGTAGAAAATGAGGCCAAATTGTTGTTTGGGTGTAGTGTTCCTTTAATGCTGAAAGCTACATACAGGTTTTGGAGCAACATATGTTGCCATCCAAGTGACGTCTTTTTCATGAACGCCCCTGCTTATTTCAGCAAGACAATGCCAAGCCACATTCTGCACGTGTTACAACAGCGTGGCCGTAGTATAAGAGTGCAGGTACTAGACTGGCCTGCCTGTAGTCCAGACCTGTCCCCCATTGAAAATGTGTGGCGTATTATGAAGCGTAAAATACAACAACGACCCCGGACTGTTGAACGACTTAAGCTGTACATCAAGCAAGAATGGGAAAGAATTCCACCTGAAAAGCTTCAAAAATTGGTCTCCTCAGTTCCCAAACGTTTACTGAGTGTTGTTAAAAGGAAAGGCGATGTAACACAGTGGTAAAAATGCCCCTGTGCCAACTTTTTTGCAATGTCTTGCTGCCATTAAATTCTAAGTTGATGATTATTTGCAAAAGAAAATAAAGTTTCTCAGTTCGAACATTAAAAATCTTCTCTTTGCTGTGTATTCAATTGAATATAAGTTGAAGAGGATTCGCAAATCATTGTATTCTGTTTTTATTTACGATTTACACAATGTGCCAATTTCACTGGTTTTGGGTTTGTAGATAAAATTATGATTTTACATCATTTTGCAATCATTAGATAAGATTTATCCATCGAACATATATAAAATTCACATCCCATATTAGTTAAAGGGACTGTGAGGAGAATCTGTTTCCGGCGACATTAAGACTCTGCTACCCATAAGCACGCGCGGCGACTGTTGTAATGCTGCGTTCCAGTAAGCTCGGAAATGGGAGTGACATCCTCTCCGACTTATCGGCCTTCCAGTTGAAGTCGGAAAAAAACATGCCGATCTACCAGGCTATTGTTAACAGTTGTTAGCTCGCCCTGTGTTGTTGTATGAAGAATGTGATTATCACTATGGCTGCATTGTTATAAGTCTAACAATACGATGTATACAGCTGATCTAGAGCGACACACCCCAGTCAGAAGTGCAAATAAATTGATTATTACAGGAGCTAAATAACTGTTCACACTGGGGGCATCCATCTTCGATTGTCAACTCGGGGGTGGTGAGGTTTCACCGAGTTCCCAGTAGGAAATTCCGACTTCGGGGGACGTTTCAGTTGTAGTCTCCTACTTGGAACTCAGATATACCAACTTCCGACCAAAACTTGAACGCACCACAAGCCAAAGCGTGTGTTTGTTGTGATGCTAAATGAATGAAACTCGGACCTCTACATTACTTTACAACTTCTTTTTTCAACAACTTACAGGATGCAAAGCCACGAGGTAATGTATCTCTTTCTAGTTACGTAGTGGTAGTTTTTGGTGTGTGACAACAAGCAGTTTTTGGAAAACTTTGTATCGTAGTTTTGTAGCCGGCTGTATATCACTACTTACAGCCCAGTGCTCTAAAACTTGTCCGAATAATATAAATTTGCTCTAGTTTTATTTGTCTTGTTCCCGAAGTTGAGTTTCCAGGCCAGTCCAGCCCTGTCCGACCTGACCGGAAGGCTAAGGAATAGCATTTATAGATAACTTATTTTGATGATATAAAACTCATCTTAAAGTGTGTATTTCCATCAGGCAGATATCTAAAAGTGGAACTTTTTTGTAATTATTTAGAAACTCCTCACAGTCCCTTTAAAATAAAAGTCAGACAGTCACATGGTGTTTCTTTAGGAAATAAAGACAAATCAGAACAGTTAAACCAACAGCTCCTTTAAAGCTGAAGCTACGCAGAGCTCAACAAGACAGAAAGCACAGAATCAAAGCATATTTAAACAAAATCAAATCATAAAATAAGTGAAAAAAATCACTTTCAGTACAATTAAATTAAAACAAATCATAAATATTAACTTTTAAAATGGAAAAGCTCATAGTGATTCAAATGTTAACATACACTTATTGCATAGTGAAAATGTTGTTAACTACAAGGTTATTTCATTATTTGTTCACCTATTTAAAGTGATTTATTTTGTGTCAAGGCTAATTTGTATTTTAGAATTTTTTGTATTCAGGCTATTTAATTGTTGAGCATGCAAATTTGGTGACTCATTTTCTTCTAAATTTAGGACAATGGCAAAAACACTGCTTTTCAATTTCTTATGTAAGCATATGTAAATCGCAGATGGAGGGGGACATCATATAAAATCTCGCAGAGGGCCCAACATTAGATGCAAACACAAAGTCTTGCACACTTGCACGGATATAATCCAACAGCATCAGGAGCAAATGTGGATGTTTCAGTTTCAGGTGCATTTTAACAAATTAATAAGGGCACAATTTTGATTTTGGAGACGTTAATGAACTATTTGAATCGATATCATGATGTTTCAGCGGCGTATGTAGAGTTTATCAGTGCACTATTTATACATCCAGGCGGTCCGCAGAGCTTTCCGACGTTGCTGTATCGCCGTAGCGGTGTTTTCTCTTCTTTTAATTCGGTCTTTTACCTTCTCATACGCCACCATGAGGACTTCCTGTTACGATAAGACAAGCACACCGCTCTTGTTGTCATGGTGAATCTGTGATTCTGTGATCAATCGCGGGTCTGTTGATGTAATCCCGCGCGCGCACCGATCCAGGATGGGTTACACCTGGCTTGAAGAATCCCTGTGCTCTCATCCTCGCTTGTTCTTTTGTGCAACCAAATAAGCCTGAACCCCCTTGTTTAGGATTCGATGAGCCAGGCTTAATCATTTATCCTGGATGTCTTAATCCTACTTTTGTGCAACAGGCCCCTGGCACATTAAGCAAAATTCAAAATTTTTCTGTAATTCTCTGAGAATATCTATGCGATATGTTAGTTTTTGTATTTGAAGGTTTAATTGTCTATTTCTCACCAATAACAGAGGTGAAGAGCTCAGGAGCTGAGCTGCCTGCTGCCATGAATGTGGCTCCTGCGACATCCTCACTCAGCTGAAGACGCTGTAGAAAAAAGAGAACAGAGACAGAGAAAAGGAGAAAAGAAAGAAAGAAAAATCACTTCTTTTCAAAAAACACATCACACAGCATTACTCTGAGAGTTTCTGTGAGCTGATGTAAGCTCAGCTGAAGTGCAGTGATAACCTGCAGTGTTTTTCTTACCTCGCATATCTTTTCCAGCGAGGGGACAAAGTAGTCGTCACACACCAGCGCTAGGGCATAGAACATGTAGACCGCCTGCAGGGGACATAAACAGACACACAAACACACTGGTAAGGAACAATACACCTGCGACTCACCAAGGCAACAAACACCAGCAATCTATTTTCTCTGTTTACAACTGAATCACTCCATTTACCCCAACGGGGGGTCAACAGCAAAACTAGAACCTACCAGAAAAATGTAAAAACAAACTAACACATGACTGAAATGTTTCAATGGTGTGACAAAATCTGTAGAGACAGTTTGTCAAATAAACTGCCTACTAAATAAATAAACTACATAAACTGGCCTATAATGAAATAAAACTAAGAACATCAGAGATTCATGTTTACCTTGAACCTCCAAAAATAACGAATTTAATTACCATTTTCTGGATTACGGAGACTTGAATTTTGTTTTATCATGAAAGAATGACTAGACCCTTCCATATCCACTCATATGACTTGATTTCACAGTGTTTAACACAGAGACCCTCTCATTGTTTTCGCTGTGATGATGGATAAGTATACCTTGACATGAACTCATGGTTCAAACCATGTGCTCAGGCACTCCTCCACCTGTGCTCTGGACATAGCTGTAAACTGACTACAAGGAGGACAGTATGTGATGTGAAAGGATTCAATTCAGAGGCAAAAATATTAATAAAAACAACAGATCAGTGAAGACATTTGTACAGTGTTTTCCTCCTCGCTTAAAATGTGTAGTCTGGGGTGCTAGTTTGGTGCAGTGGGTAGCAACTAGGGCTGGGACAATTCACTTTTCTCCCGATTCAATTTATTGCGATTTTTCAGGTGTCGATTCGATTTAATTTGCGATTCTACGATATTGCCAATTTCTGCAATCTTTAGTTAGCTTTTTTAACACAAGCGAAAAAGATGAACAATGATGATGCCTCCAGACTATATCAGGAAAAATACACATCACATGTGAGTCAGTTTTTAGGATTTATCCAGCAATATATTTTAATCAGCTGTTTATACTCTCTCTTCAAAAGACTGGACTGCATATAAAAGTGGCTTATTAACCCTTTAGGCACCAGAGTTTTTTCAAGAAAATATAAAATTTTGCAATGAAGATTTAAAAAGGCTATAGTTTTAAAGTGGTTAGTTTTCCCAGCCATCATCATCACTGTAATTTACGGGCCGACCATGAACACCTCTGCTGCCTTCACTGTGCTTTTTACCCCCGGCTTCTCCCTCGTCTGACCAGAGCTCTGCGGTCTTTTCTCATTCCTGCTAACACCGTCACTTTTCGCAGTGTTTTGAGCTTCCCTGCATCCCAGACAAGTCCCCTACTCGGCACTCATCGGCCCCGGAGAGGCAAAGCATCGGCCTCGGTATGTGCTGCTCGGGGACTGTAATGGCGCACGGACACGCTCCCGCTGCGCGCACACGTGCCGCCAGTTTCATCCTCACTGGACAACTGACCGTCATCATCAGAGAGTAAATATTCCTCAGATTCAGAGTCAGCCAGTACTTGACAAAGTCCTCTCAGCATTGTGAGTACTCTTACTCACTCTCTCACTCTGTGCATGTCTCTCTCTCTCTTTCTCTCTCTCTGCTCCGCTCTGCAGCCACACTCGCGTCCCTCGGTCCGGTGTGTGTGTTTCAAAATAAATATACGCCAAAACTTCGAATAGAAACCTGTCACCTGTCCACTATCTGCTGGTGAAAAATAGTAACGCTACTCAGAGCTATTTTAACAGCTATAGCCTGTTTTATTCAGCACTGTCGCTTGCCGCAATTTTGCGACTTTAGCGCCAAAAGAGTTGGGGGGGGAATCTATTTTTGAACAAAAAAATTGATTTAAAAATCGGTAGCCAAAAAATCGCGATACTTATGTGAATCAATTTTTCTCCCACTCCTAGTAGTAACCATGCTTGTAATAGGAGTCCTTGCACTTAATATTTAAATATCTCTTGCTCTCTTAGCGCTAGTGCTCTCTTGACCTCACAACAGCTGCATTGAGTCCAAAGGAAACAAGCAGACAAAGAAGACACATTCAGGAAATGGCAAACTGGCAAAGGGACTGGCACTTTGAGGGACAATAACAACATCAAAACATCTAAGGAATGCCATGTGGAAGCACTTTGAGTTCCTCTTTGTGTTGATTATTTGCAAGGCAGCTGGCCCTTTATGACACATCTGCAGGCCCATTAGTTGGCTTTTCACCCACCACAAATCTGAGTTCTCCCTGGCAGGCACCCCCACAATAAATGTGATGCGGCCAGAGGTGTATTTAGTCATATGTGGGCCCAAGACAAGCCAGCCATTTGGGCTCTCCATATCCCTGTACTGAACTGACAAAACGTTTTATTATTATGTAAGTCTTTTCCTGACAACATAGCAGAAGCAAATGCATTTCTGTATTTTAGTTCAATTTTGACAAAGGGTGAGAATGATATTTTGGCCACTTGTCCTGCTTTTGAAATCTGCCAGTTATCTGACAGCTCTTAGAGATGGGCAGAAGCAGGCTAACACTAACCACTGACCCCTAGTGTTTCAGGTAGGGATGGGAATTGATAAGATTTTATCAATACCAATGCTGTTAACGATCCTACTAATCGATCCAATTCTTTAACGATTCCCTTATCGATTCCTGCAGATTTTGTGAGTGGGCAAATGTTGGTCTGATTTCCAGTGGCAACAATGTCAAACATGTCACACTTTAGATATCTGCTTCTGCAAGTTGCTGGTGTTTCCACTCACTTACGGTTGTGTAGTAGGTGCAATGAAAATTAAGCCACAATTCTGGTGCTTCTGAACCCTGTCAGTGGAAGGAATTGATAAGGGAATTGATAAGCAAAAAGATGAATGATATTGACTTTTTGATGGAGCTGTTACCGATTCTCAACTGGAATTGGTTTTCGATTCCCATCCCTAGTTTCAGCTAAGCTAACTATGGTGAGCTCTGCCATCTCTTCCTTGTTACTGCACACACAGTCAAAAGAATGGTGTCTATCTGCTTTTCATGGACTTGAGAGTGAGGCAAGACTGACAAAAAATTATTGGCATAGTCCTTTAAAAACCAATTCATGGTTAAGTTTACTTGAGTTACACATCAAATTATGGAGGGCAAGTTATGACACAGAAATGCTGAGAGAAATGACCTTTCAGTGATAACAGAGGTCACATACAGGCTGTTACATAGTCCTAATGAAACAACTGTGCATGTCCATCATTACAGTTACATACGAGTTCATTATGGACTTTTGGGTGCTCAGGTAAATGGGCAGACATGAGTGTATTTTTGGGGGGTTACATAACTTGTGTTTGGCATCTAAAACTTCAGACATGCTGTCAGTGTGTCCTCACATTAAATATAAGCCTCTGCTCAACATCTGCCAAACACTTCTGCATAACAGCACCCTGACAGCCGGCTCAGTGGGCGGCTCCACTTTAATATAGTCGATCTGTGGTGTGTGTGTGTGCGTGTGTGTGTGTGTGTGTGTGTGTTATTTCAGGTTACGACTGGACCTCATTTTCTGCTAATTTTCCCATAAGTCCATCACAGAAAGCTAAGGCACAGATTTGTGAAGAGCAAGGACTGTGGGCAAAGCTAAAAAAAAACAAAAAAAAAACGCAAGTGCGTATTTTAACAAAGTGAGACAACTTGCTTCTCTGAGCACCTCAACCAAACTCAGTTATTCTACACAAAGGAGAGTACGGCACAGGATGTGCACTGATGGCACGTTTGAGCCCCAGACTGGCCGCTCCACCTGCTGAGTGGCTGACAGCAACATTCTGTTGTTGATTTTGGTGGTAAAAACAACGAAAAGCTTACATTCACATGAGATGTGCTGTGTTTTTATAAATTAATTTTTAGAAGGTCTAATTATTTATTAAGAAGCTTTTTATGTGCATTCAAGTCCGATTTATCTTTAAACTGACTAAACTTCTGAACAAAGTTATCTTTATAATGTAGCATTTAATGGCCTGAGCCTTAGGATGAAGCCTTATAGTGAATATTACTCTGTATCTGCTGGATTTTGTAAATATTCAAAATCAAATCAGCATGCCCAGGCTTTCTCTGAGCAAATTTAGCTGTCCTTACCTTATGTTTATTTCAGTGTTACAACCAAAATGGTCAGAAATCTTAGTTTCATGAAAAACAAGAAAAAACAATAAAACAACAAATCACTGTCTGAATTGGAGTCATCCTCATTCAATTATATAAACAATGACTGGTATATAATGTTATTTAAAAAAAAAAAACATATTGTTAAACAGCTGTTGTAACTGTGCTTCTCTGGGTTTACCAAAGGCTAAGAACAGGAAATAATGATTTGTTGTCCTCAGTGCTACATAATCTATGATATTGGTGTTTAGTTTTTGGACTGGTTTTCTGGAATTAAAGATCTTAATTTTTCTATGAAGTTAACTTCAGGGTTCCGCAAATAGCAGGATAGGATAACTACAGGACTATGTTAGGTGGAAATCACAATTTATGGGTGGAAGTGAGCTGCTTGGTGGAGGTCTGCGCTCTCAGAGTACTTTCCAAGCTTAATAACTGTAAAGTTATTAACAATCAACAAGAAGCTCATTAATATAGGTAACGCAGGCATTATCTGTAAAATACATAACCCAAAACCAGTGAAGTTGGCACGTTTTGTAAATAGTAAATAAAAACAGAATACAATGATTTGCAAATCCTTTTCAACTTATATTGAATTGAATACACTGCAAAGACAAGATTTTAATGTTTGAACTGTGAAATTTTATTTTCTTTTGCAAATAATCATCAACTTAGAATTTAATGGCAGCAACACGCTTCATAATGCACCACACATTTTCAATGGGGGACAGGTCTGGACTACAGGCAGGCCAGTCTAGTACCTGCACTTTTTTACTACGAAGCCACGCTGTTGTAACACGTGCAGAATGTGGCTTGGCATTGTCTTGCTGAAATAAGCAGGGGCGTCCATGAAAAAGATGTTGCTCGGATGGCATCAGATATTGCTCCAAAACCGGTATATACCTTTCAGCATTAATGGTGCCTTCACAGATGTGTAAGTTGCCCATGCCTTGGGCACTAATACACCCCCATACCATCACAGATGGCTTTTGAACTTTGTGCCTATAACAGTCCGGTTGGTTCTTTTCCTCTTTGGTCCAGAGGACACGACGACCACAGTTTCCAAAAACAATTTGAAATGTGGACTGGTCAGACCACAGAACACTTTTCCACTTTGCATCAGTCCATCTTAGATGAGCTCGGGCCCTGCGAAGCCAGCGGCGTTTCTGGGTGTTGTTGATAAATGGCTTTGGCTTTGCATAGTAGAGTTTTAACTTGCACTTACAGATGTAGACGAACTGTAGTTACTGACAGTGGTTGTTTTGAAGTGTTCCTGAGCCCATGTGGTGATATCCTTTACACAGTGATGCCGGTTTTTGATGCAGTACCGCCTGAGGGATCAAAGGTCACAGGCAGTCAATGTTGGATTTCGGCCTTGCTGCTTACGTGCAGTGATTTCTCCAGATTCTCTGAACCTTTTGATGATATTACGGACCGTAGATGATGAAATCCCTAAATTCCTTGCAATAGCTCGTCGAGAAATGTTGTTCTTAAACTGTTGGACAATTTGCTCACGCATTTGTTCACAAAGTGGTGACCCTCGCCCCATCCTTGTTTGTGATTGACTGAGCATGGCCCCCACCTGTTCCCAATTAGCCTGTTCACCTGTGGGATGTTCCAAATAAATGTTTGATGAGCATTCTTCAACTTTCTCAGTCCTTTTTGCCACTTGTGCCAGCTTTTTTGAAACATTTTGTGTGTATGTCTGTATGTGTGTGTGTGTGTGTCTTTATGCTCCCCTTCACACTGCCGCACAGCAACACGCCGCCTCCACTCATTTCAATGAGGGACAGGCGGCAGACAGCAAGCAGTTTTGACTGCCCCGGTAGGACTCAGAAGCGGTTGCCGCCGAAGAGCACGCGCACAGATTTTGCCCTGCTGCTCAGAGTCCAGCGTGTTGAACTTCCTGGCTGAAGTCGCCTGGCAGCAGCCAATCATATCGAACTATCGAAGAACTGGACGTGGGAAAGCATTTCTACTGAATTGTTTTTAGGGAAGGGAGTGTTGTGAGACACTTTTAGGTGGCCTCTGCTCTGTATCACCGCTACATCTCGGGCCGCGGTGACAGCAGCCTCTTAAAAAAAGACTGCATGTCGGGGGCACTCCGCCTGCAGAGAGACGGTTTGGTTGCTGCGCGGCTTATCGGTGTTGCACGAGAGGAGCAGGGAAGGAGGCGTTTGTCAGAGCTGAGAGGAAAAATGCATTTTATTCAATGTAAGCAAACCATAGCGACACAACTATGGGCAAGATAGTTATCTGCCTCAGCACTCGTGACACCCGACTTGATGCAGAACTCTGCTGTGAAGGCAGCGACATGATGCTGCTGTGGTGTATTTGCAGTTAAAAAAAAATAAAATAAAAAAATTTAAGGAGTGGCGGGTAGGATTTAGGAGTGGCAGGCTGCCACTCCTAAATGAGTGTAGAGGAAACACTGTATCATTACTCAAATGCAACTGCTCAGTGACCTGGTTTCAGTCGCTGTAACAACACGGCTTCGTTATTAATTTGATTTAACTGGCCTTTAAATGATAAAAACAAACAGGGTTGTACATTGCCAAGTACCGTTTTAGTCCAAAATTACACGAGCTATCCACAACTGCTCTAGCACAGGCTGTAAGCATGTTTGTCTCTACTGTCAAAACGGGCATATTAACATGTGTGTTACGTTGGTGCTTGAAATAATTTGGTAAAATACACACAGAAACGATTCATCTTTACCAGAGTGGCAGGATTTTAAAGCAAAAGCACAGCATGATAAGACCTCGTGTTGTTTGACATTATGAACTTAAATCGATATCTGAATATTATATCTCAAAAATATACGTGTGAACATCAGTAGATATGCTCAATGTGCTTGCAGAAAGGAGACAGAGGAGAGGAGAGGGGAAAAAACAATTCCAATTCACTTTTTAAAATTTAAGAGAGATGTAAAATCTGAAATTATATGTTGAGCTATAGAACTCAACCCATAAGTCTTTAGTTTTGTTAAGAGGATCAATTTAACTGTCTAAGCCTCTTACAAAAATGTCACGTTTCATTGGCCTCCTCAAATCACATGGTTTACATAGTACTGTTTGCAGCTCACAAATGGGCACATGAAGCTTGTTTTTGGATTTAAAAAATATATATCAATTAGAATTGATATCAGTGTGTGTGCTATAATTAATCTGGAATTATTGTCATAAGATGACTGCAAAAATCAAAAGTTGTGCACCACTAATAAAGCTTCTTATACCAGTGACACTTTTGTTGACTCATTATTATCTTCATAGTTTTCGTCAACAACCTTTTTTTCTTCTGATGAAAACTAGACAGTAATGAATGAAAAACAAGTGCAGATGTAAAAAAACTAAAACTAAATTAACTAAAATTTTGTCCACAAATAAAACCGAGATGAAAATGTTTGACAAAGACTCAATCCAATCAAATCTAATTTCGTCATGTTGAAAGTGGAACATGTTAGGAAAATATCCAATCACAGCTACTTTGGTTGTCTGGAAAGGTTGGATGAGTTCAGAGGGACATCCAATCATAGCTGCCTTAGCTTGGTGGTGTATTAAGTTGGGTAGTGATCCAATCAGAGCTGCTCTCTTTATGAATTGATATATTCCTGTTGAGCAGGTTCACTGTTTGTTGTCAATTCTGGTATTGTAACTGAGATGCTCTGCCAGGTAGCCTAAATAAAGGTGACTGCACTTGACACAAAAGACATATATTTCCTGTTGATTAATACATATTCAAACGTTACTAGCACTCAGTAAAGGATTATTTTTTTAAATAATTAATACTTTATTGAACATTTGAACAAACACTGCCACATCAAAGTCTATAAACCTAATAGTCTGTTCATCATTTTTTAAAGTTTAAAAAGATAAAGGAATCAATAATACATTTTAAATACAAAGGTAAGATAATAAATAAAAAAGATAATGCAAAAAGAATATCAAAGTAGAATAAAACAAAGACTTAATGAAATATGAAGTTAAAGAAATCATCCTTAATATAAATATATTCACTTTAACACGTGTTAGACATGTATCCTTACATTTCCCCAAAGTCTATCAAATTAAAAAATAACAATAATAGAAATTAAATGAAAAAAAAAAAATACACAAATAAAAAAATAATAATAATAGTAATAAAAATAAATAAATAATTTTTTTTTGAGTGTATCTGTTCTTCAATCAACAAGCACCATCATTCATGCATTTATTCAAGGTTAATTCATTATTGTGTACAATTTATAATATTCAGCTGAAGCCCTTGCCTTAGCTTCAATGTATTTCAGATAATCTCCCCATTTTATGAAGTATTTCTCAGTCCTGTTATTGCACCTAAAAGATATTTTTTCATATGATGCCACCCTTGCCAGTTCTGTGTACCATTCCTGAAAAGGTGGTTCACCCGAGTTCCTCCAGTTTCTCATTATAATTTGCTTTCCAACCATTATGCTTGTCTGAATGAAGTCACCTGCTCTGCAATGAGATGTCAACTATGGATCACCAAGAACATATAATCTCGAACAAAAGTCAAAGTTTATCTGAGTTATATTTTTCAGACATTCATGAACCCTCAGCCAGTAATTCTGAATCATGTGACATTCCCATAACAAGTGAGAGAAGGTCCCTTTGGAGCTACAACATTTCCAACAATTGTCACTGTCTCGAAGCTTCATCCTAAAAAGTCGAGAAGGGGTCCAGTAATAACAATTTAAAATCTTAAACTGGATTAGTTTAATTTTTATGTCTCTGGAAACCTTTGAAATGTTGGTATATATATTTTCCCACTCCTTTTCTGTGATGTTAATATTTAATTCAGTTGACCAAGTCAATTTTAAGGCATAAGATATGGGAACAACCTGTTTAAAGATCATAGCATAATAAATAGATGCCTCATGTCCCAGTCCATATACCTTTATAACTTCAGAGAGGAGATTTGACTGTTGTGGGGAAGTCTCTCCTCCTATGACTGTTAATAACAAGTGCCGTAATTGCAAATATTTCCAGAAGTTATTTCTTGGCAGGTTGTATTCTTTAGTTAACTTTTGAAATGACTTCAAATTGTTTCCCTCGTACAAATCTGACAATTGAACAATTCCCTTTTCTAACCAGACCTTCCATAGAAAATAATTTTTGCTAATTTGTAACTTGGGGTTATTCCAAATACATGATTCAGAATTCAAATAAACATCCAAATGATAAGCCTGAAAAACCTTTTTCCATACATAATATAGGTTGCTTATAATAGGGTGGAACTTTAACTTAGGTGGTATTTTGCTAGACAGTGCATTAATAGGAGTTAAAGGGGACAAAAATCCTCGTTCAATCTCAAACCAGGGAGGAGCTCTTTCAGGTGGTAATGCCCATTGAGCAATATGTCTTAGACAGAAGGCATAATGATATAAAACTAATTTAGGGAGACCCATACCACCATTAGTAGTAGGTATTTGTAGTTTTTCTAATTTTATTCTTGGGCGCCTGCCATTCCATAGAAATTTTTTGCAAATGTGATCAAACCTTTTAAAATATTTATAAGATATAGCAACGGGAAGACACTGAAGCAAATAATTTAGCCTAGGTATACAGTTCATTTTAAGTACATTAATTTTGCCCCATAATGATGACAAAAGTGGAGACCACCTCTGTGTATCTAATGATATTTTATTAAGTAGTGGGTCTAAGTTCTTTCTAACTATTTGTTCTATATCTCTCGGAAATAAAATACCAAGATATTTTATTCCTTCGCTTGGCCATTGAAATAGACCAGCTTGACATAAAGTCTTTGGACAGTATGGGGTCGATGGCAGAGTCTCAGACTTCGACCAGTTCACCTTGTATCCTGACAGCCTAGAAAACAATTCAATATTATCTAAAAGGGCTGGGACAGATCTACTTGGGTCAGAGGCAAACCATAATATATCATCTGCGTATAGCATCAGCTTATGTGTGGAGTTTTTAATTGTAACACCTTGAATATTTGGATTTTGGCGAATAGCTGCAGCCAGTGGTTCAAGAGCTATACAAAAGAGTCCAGGTGACAACACTGACCCCTGTCTGGTACTTCTGCCAAGTGTAAAATAAGAAGAAATGAAACCATTAGTTAACACTGCAGCCTCTGGGTCTTTATAAAGGATCTCTATCCATCTCATGAATGATGGGCCGAACCCAAAAGTTTTAAGCGTATGAAACATGTACCTCCATTCTGTCCTGTCAAATGCCTTTTCGGCGTCAAGTGAAATGGCTGCTGCAGGGTCATCAACATCTTGCATATACCACATTATGTTTATAAGGTGTCTAACATTGTCAGATGAGTTTCTCTGTCTAATAAAACCCACTTGGTCAGGATGTATAATGGACTGAAGTGTTTTTTCCAATCTACTGGCTAATATTTTAGACAGAATTCAACAGTCTACAGAAATTAAACTGATAGGGCGATAACTCTTGCAGTTAGTTGAATCTTTGTCTTTTTTTAATATTAGAGAAATAATTGCTTGATTTAAAGAAGACGGTAGTTTACCCTCTTCAAATGTCTCAGCAAGCATCTTTTCAAACAATGGCAAAATATCCTCCGAGTATGATTTAAAAAATTCAGCAGTATGGCCATCGTGGCCAGGAGATTTGCCTGTGGGAAGGGACTTTATTGCATCTAGAATTTCTTTTGAGGTGATAGGAGCATCTAGGTCTTTTTGTTCTGCTGCACTTATTTTAGGAAGGTCCAAGTTATCTAAGAATGATATTATTTCCTTATCTGTTGCAGTGCTTTCAGATGAATAAAGATTTATATAAAATTCCATGAATGTGTCATTTATCTCCCTTGTACTTGTCACCAAATTCCCACTATTGTCTCTCACTGCTGCTATACATGATTTGGAGTCTTTTTGTTTAAAGTACCTTGATAAAAAAATTTCCAGCTTTATCCCCTGATTCAAAAATATTCTGCCTAGCCCTAAATAAAAGAAATTCAATTTTTTTTTATATAATAGTATTGTACTCATACTTCAGTTTGGTCAATTTGTTTAGAGTTTCTTCAGATATACTCCTCTTCAGTTTGGCATCTGTTATTTTAATCTTGTTCTCCAATTCTATGAGCTGTACTGTATTAAGCTTCTTTTTATGTGAAGCATATTGTATGATAAAACCCCTTAGAGTTGCTTTCATAGCCTCCCAGGCAATTCTTGCAGATGGGGCTGTAGGGACATTGGTCTCCATATAGAATTTTATCTGTGCCCGGAGTTCCTCCTTAAAGTCTGTGTCCTGCAATAATGACAAATTGAATAACCACCTCTGTGATCTGATTGACTCCTGATAAGGGATGGTGTCTAACCTTACCATAGCATGGTCTGTTAGCAGAATACTGTCAATAGAGCAAGACTGGGTAAAAGGCAGCATGGAGTTTGAAACAAGGAAAAAGTCTATTCATGAGTAAACTCTATGAGCTCCTGAATAGAATGTATAGTCCCTATCTGTTGGATGGTTCAATCTCCATATGTCTTTAAGGCCCATGGAAGTGCACATTCTCTTAACAGTTAGTACAGAGTTAGGAAACTTACCCAGAGCTGGCTTACTACGGTCTAAAATATTGTCTAAAACTAGATTAAAGTCCCCCCCTAGTATTATAGGATAATTTCCAAGATTGTGTAACCTATTTTCTAACTCCACAAAATGAGCACGGTGATCTGTATTGTCAGTAAAGGATTACTACATGTTTCATATTTTTTAATAATCTAATTTTGGGGCATTTTGTGCCTTTATTGATAAGAGAGAATTACAGTGGATAGGCTTGTGAAAGGGGTGAGAGAGTAGGGGAAGACACTCTGAAAAATGACCACAGGCTGGATTCGAACCTGGGCAGGCTGAAGTATGCAGTATATGGGACGTGCCTGGTTGCTAACCACTGCGCCAAACCAGCACCCAACATGTTTTATCCAAGTATACAACATGACTTCAGATATTCAAGGAAACATAATAATGCCTTACACTTTACACTTCATATTTTGGTTGACTAAATTTATAAAAGAGTTCATCGACTAAGATGTTGTAAAATTTCATCAAGTAAAACTAGACTAAATTTAAACAATTTAAATGACTACATTATGACTAAAACTAAAAGATATTTTAGGCAAAAGACAAGAAGTAAAACTAAATTAAAAAGTATTTTTAATAGAACCGAGAATGTCATGCCCCACTTCACCAAAAGCAATAAAGATTTACAAAGCAATTTTGATGTTTTGACAACTTTATTACTTTAATGTGAAACGATGTGCTGGCCTTTGGATATGATAGTTTACGGAGGATAATAACCATAGTATGAACTGATCGTGTTTTAAAGTCAATGTTGGGTTTATTAGTCAGGTGCCTTTTTTGCCCACACAATTACATTATGGGTCTAATTGTTTCTTTGTGATGTTAATATATTATATTAAAGAGACTGTGAGGAGTTTCTAAGTAATTACAAAAAAGTCTCACTTTTTGATATATGCCTGATTGAAATACACACTGTAAGATGAGTTTTATAGCATCAAAATAGGTTATCTATAAATGCTATTCCTTAGCCTTCTGTTTGGGATGGACAGGGCTGAACTGGCCAACTTCTTGAACAATTAAAACTAGAGCAAATTTTTTATTATTTTATTATTTATATTACACGTCTTAGAGCACAGGGCTGTAAGTAGCAATAAATAGCCGGCTACAACTACGATGACAAGTTTTCCAAAATATGCTTGTTGTCACACATCAAAAACTAACGCTACGTAACTAGAAAGAGATACATTACCTCATCACTTTGCATCCTGTAAGTTGTTGAAAAAACAAAGTTGTAAGCAATGCAGAGTTCTGATGAAGGTCCTTATTGCATCCATTAGCCTCAAAACCTACACACGCTGTGGATTGTAAACGTGTGTGGTGCGTTCCAGTTGTAGTCAGAAGTAGGAATTTTGAGCTCCGAGTAGGAAACTGCAACTGGAACGTCCCTCAGAGTCACAATTTCCTCCAGGGAACGCGGTGAAACCTCGCCACCCTCGGGTTGACAATCAAAGATGGATGCCCCCAGTGTGAACAGTTATTTAACTCCTGTAATAATCAATTTATTTGCACTTCTGACTGGGGCGTGTTGCTCTAGATCAGCTGTATACATAATATTGTTAGACTTATATTTACAAAAATGCTGCCATAGTTACAATCACATTCTTCATGTGATATTTGTGAACAACAACGCAGGGCGTACAAACAACAGCTAACAATAGCCTGGTAGATCGGCATGTTTTCCGACTTTGTAACTGGAACGCTGATGGCTCTGAGATGATGTCACTCCCAGTTCCGTGGGTACTGGAACGCAGCATTACGACAGTCGCCGCGCGGGCTCATGGGTAGCAGAGTCTTTTACGTTGCCGGTAATAGATTCTCCTCACAGTCCCTTTAAGTAATGATACAAAACAATAATACAAATTGTTGTATTATTATTTTATTTTTATTCTTATTGACCACCAACATCTAACCATGCTCAGTTCTGAGCAGCAAATGTGCAGTTCTGATTATAATTATAGCCAAAAATGTCTCATGTTCAAAGTAGAACTATTAACCTAACTAACTCACCATTAATGATGTTGTTTTACTGTGATGCCTGGTAACCACAGTTTGTATGTCAATGTGATTAAACTTTGCTTTACTGTTTAATGGTAGTTGTGGAGGAAGAATAGGATTAAGCTCTCACTGTTTTCCTAAAATATTGCCTTCAACATGACAATGTTACCAGATTTTGATCCAATAGCGCATCTTTGGCATGAGATTTGCATTCTAGATGTGCACCTGACAAATCTGCAGCAACTCTGTGATGCTAACATGCCAATAATGACCCAAATCTCAGAGGCACTTTGTGAATCTATGCTATGCAGAAGGTCTAAAGGGAAAGGGGTCCAACCTTAACAAGATGTTGACTCATTGAGGACATAAGCTCTATTTTCCTCCAACTCTTGTTTTTTTTTTTGGCACCTGAAAGTCCAGATCAGGCTCTGTGAGTTTGACACGTAGTATACATTTGTTCAGTCTGTCTGGGTTTCACAGTGTCGTCATTGCAAATGGACAAACCTATGTGACATCATCATTCACTACGGGTTTTGCGTGTCTCTGTAGTTACACATTGATTGGTCATTTGGTCACTGAGCATCTGACAACTTGGAAAGCTGTGCATAAGGCTGATCCAGGTTGATCTTATGAGCTTTATTATTGGACAAAAATCTGAATTATGACCAAATATCTATCAGACATTTGATCTCCTCTGCTCCCCGTGTGCTCACTTTATTTTGGTGATGGATTTCCCTTTCAGGTAGTCATGTTGAAACTTCCTGTCATTGATACAAAGGCACAGACCTTTCAATATAATGCTTTCACACGAGGCATGAACCAAACCGTGGTTCTGTTTGGTCTGGACCAAGACCACCTCTTTTGGTAGGACTTATTTAGTCTGGAACTAGGTCCAAGGGAGGTCTCACACCAATCATTTTGATTTAGACGAACAGAACAGTCTGAAAGTCTGGACCAACAACGCTGGTGTGAAGTCCCCAAAAGTAATGCATAAACTTCAAGTTATATCCATGGCTGCCCACAGAAATGTCTCTGTCGGGGTGCTGGTTTGGCAGAGTGGTTAGCAACCAGGCACGTCCCATATACTTGCTTCTGCCGGTCCGGGTTCAAATCCAGCCTGTGACCAGTTTGTAGAGTGTCTTCCCCTACTCTCTCACCCCCTTTCACAAGTCTATCCATTGTCTCTCTCCTATCATTGAAGGCCCAAAAATGCCCAAAAAATACATTTAAAAAAAAAAAGGAAATGTCTCTGTCCCCTTAAGATCTGTTAATTGCAGAGGGCCTCATTTGGATATCCCATGTGTAGGCTGTCGCCCTTGACCAAAGGTTAGTTTTTGTTTTATTGGGGTTGGGGTTTAAGTGAGGTTGCTAGAGGTCCATGGCACTACGAGTGCCAGCAACAAGCCACATAATTATTTAACTAATAGGTTAAAACTACTCAAAAAACTAAGTAAACTTGGGGTGCTGGTTTGGCGTAGTGGTTAGCACCGCATGTATATGCTTCTGCCGGTCCAGGTTCAAATCCCGCCTGTGACCAGTTTACAGAGTGTCTTCCCCTGCTCTCTCTCCCCCTTTCACAAGCCTATCCACTGTCTCTCTCCTATCAATAAAGGCACAAAATGCCCCCAAAAAATATACATAAAAAAACTATGTAAACTTGTGGTCACTGGTGCAAAAAGCCTAACGGACATAAAGGCATAATGAGCACTGTTCAACAACTAAAACTAACTCCTTGGATAGTAATAAAAATAGTCTTGTTGTTTGTAATATGGACATCAAGACTCACCCCTCTGCAACAGCTTAGCATTGTGTTTGCAGTGCTCATTTACTGCTCAGGAATATGACACAACAGCAGTTGGAAGGCCATAAAGGTCCAGGAGTAGCCGTGTACCACTCATGACAGCAATGGACCTCAGTGTGTGGAGATGGACTCACAGTTCATCTGAACCACCAGGTAACTTGAGATCTTTCCTGGTCCTCCATCCTTTATTTGAAATGTATCTAAATTGTGTGTTTGTGTTTGGGTGCTGTGTCTGAGCAAAGTAATTAATGTTTTTAATTTGAAAAAAAAAAAAAAAAATGAACAGTTTTACTCAAAGGCGTGTATTGTTCACAGTAGCCTTTTGAAATGCTGCTCCGTCTTTAATTAATTTCATAAAGGAATCCAAATGTCATAACAAACATCAACCCCTTCCCCGAACAGTGTGCACAGTGTGGAGACTCACACAGAGGACGTGCAGGCCCACTGCTCCATCCACACGCTCCTGGTTGGTGAAATAATCTCGGGGGAACTCGTGGATCGCTGCAGAGAAACAGAGAAAAACACAAATATGAAAAATGAACCTCAGATGAGAGAGGAAGATATCCTGAGGGACTCACTCCAACAAACAGAGGGAATAAACAAAAAAATATAATCAAGGTGAACAACACAGATTTGAGTCAACCGGACAGCTGAATGTAATATCCTGAAAGGACGCGAGGATAAAAAGAAGGGGATCAGTTGTTCCAAAGACACAGGAAAAGGGAGCATGAGCAGTGCCACATTTTCCAGGATTGCTTTCTTTAATTCCTCTTTATGCTTTTTGCTTTTAGCAGCTCTTGCCTGCTTGTGGCCTTCAATAAAACTTTCTAAATGACAATTATGTATAAACATCCTGCTGCAGAGGACAGACAAAGAAATGAAAAACTAATGCAGCACATCACCAGCAGCCTCTGTCTGCTTCTCGTTTAGAATCTAACTTCAGGTTTATTGATTTCCTTATTCTTGAGTAACACTTTCTTTATTATTCATGTTTATGTTGGGCACTCGTCTTATCTGTAATTACAATTTGAATAACTGTTGCTGCAATATTTCAGGAGGTGTTATATTGGATGAATCAAGCTGAGCAGTAATTTACAAAGCTCGAAAAACGGGATTGACTTGCTCCTCACCCTTGCAGGGCTTCTTGAGGGAACATGGGAGCTTGCCCATCCAGTCTACCTGTGCTTTGTAGACTTGGAGAAGGTCTTTTGTTCCTTAGGGGATCTTGTGGGGGGTACCACAAGGGCATGTGGGTACTGGAGCCTATATCAAGAGACATGTAACCCCTGTAAAACCGAAGTGAGGGTTGTGCCTGCATCCCTCGTACAAAGTTGGATTTATTCCCAGAGACTATTAATCTGGCTCCACAGATGGACTGCTCATTATATTTCACATGTTCAATCTGGGAAAGAGCCCATAGAAAGTGTTTGGGATAGGGATGGATACCTAATTTGGTACTTTAAGAGGTGCCGACCGAATTCTGTAGGTACTACCGAGTACCGATTCAAGCAAAATCAAACGGTGCCATGTTTAGGTACCTAAACGCATCCTTGTGACTGTGAGGGGGTGGAAGAAGCAGGCATACTATTGGGTAGAGTGGGTGAATTTCCATACCTGATTTGAACGCAGCACAGCAATAGCATAATGACGTCAGCAGCCGCGGGCTCAGTCAACAAAGCAAGCATGGCTGAGAGAAATCGCTCAAAAGTATGGCTCTACTTTATTAAATGTGATGGAGATTATGCTCGCTGCAATATTTGTGACGCTAAGTGTAAGGCCAGCGGCGGAAATACTTCAAATCTGAGGAAGCACCTGATGACGCACAAAATTTTCCTTAAAGCTTAAATTTTTGATAGCCTCAGATCTACGACCACAAAGGATTCATTCGGCACTGTTAGCACGCCTGTGTCCAATGGCGACTCGTCGTCTGCAGCCAGCAACACAGGAAAAGAAATGGCTTTAATATTTGGTGATGGCAGCAAATGTGACAAGGAGGATACCTGGTCCAGATAAATAAGCCTCGTATTTAAGACACGATACTTTCTTACGTTAATGTAAATGCTTTTTTTATTTACAGCTCTGTTGGACCCATTGTTAAACTGCCCTAAAGAGAAATAAATTTACATTGAAAAAATTTGAGATCTTAATATTTAACAAATTAATATTTATTACCCCATAAACACACGCAAAAGTACCTAAAATTGGTACCGTTGATTATCGATACCGATTCCCAGGTACTGGGCATCGGTATGGTATCGGTTTAAATGTGAAAGGTACCCATCCCTAGTTTGGGAAGAGCACACCTTTCAGAAGCATATCCAGAAGTTAATCGGATGATAGCTCTGTCAATCGAATTAACACAAAATCATCAAAATATGTCAGAAGTGGAGCAAAAGTATCACTTCCTGCTGTCTTGTTGCTCCTAACTCCTCTTCTCATGCTCTAAAGGACTCTGATTGGACCATGCTGCTCTGGGTCGAGCACAACCTTTGTAGACTGGAGCAACTGGACCTGCCTGACTTACAGACCGCGGATCAGGCAGGTCCAGTTGCTATGCAAGTGTTTGGGTCTGCCAAGGTAGCTCCTTGTATCCAATATATTTTCTAAATTTCATTGACAGAATATCAAATCTCAGCGACATAATTGACCAAAACAACATTTTTGAGGAGAATATTTGTTTGACTCTTTGTCCAGCCAGGGCTGGCACTCAATGCTGTTTATTTTGATAATGCTTGCAAACGTTAAAGCTTTTTGAATTGGTTTTTAGAATATTCTTTTATTTCATTTCCACAGTGTAGCATAGTAACAATTTCTGTTTTCTGGTTTTGACAAAATACAAAAAAAACTTTTTTTCTTATCCTATTCATGTACAAGTAAAAAAAAAAATCAGCTGATGAGGTGCTAAATAAAATTATTATTAGTTGCAGCCCTTCTATGAACAGAGTGGTGGGCTGTACAGTGGTGGAGTACATAAAGCTCAAAGCTTAAAGGATAAAGGCTGCTGGTTCAACTTCCAGGAAGGATGAAACTCAGATTTTCCTCCACAGACAATAAAGATGTTTGTTAGGTCGGTCTGTGACTTTCAATGCCCTAGGGTGTGAGTGTGAGTGTGAATGCTTGTCTGTCTCTGTATGCAAGCCTTTTGATTTGTTGGTGACTTGTCCAAATGTCAGCTGACAGGCTCTAAAACCCTACAACTCCACAAAATGGGAAAGCATTACAGATGATTGATGGCTGGATATTGTTCAGTCGGCGATTGAGCGTATAATATAAGATTTATCTCCCTTCCCTCCTTGTCCGGTATCATGACACTGCAGTGTTTCGACAAACACCTGAACCAAAGGAAGTCGTGACCTCGAGTGTGAATTAAACAATCTGCACGTGCTCAGTGTGAATCTGCCCTGAGCGAGATATCACTTTGACACCACTCTGTTCCTCCATCCCCAACCTGACAGAGGTGACAACATGAATCCATCAGTGCCCGACAGCACGGCCAATCACAACATGCCAAAATGTGACACACATTCATTCACAGCCATCATGTGCATTTCCTGTTGAATATGAGTCTGCGCACGAGTGGCCGAGCTAAAAATAGTTCCCGTGCCCAGTGTGTGTGTATTCATGAGTGTGTATATTTGAAGTCTGCTCGCTTTGCTCCATGTGTGATCTGTAAATGTGTGTACTTTCCTCTCTGTGTGTTTGTTTGCTGCGTGTTCGATGTTAAGGTGGCCCAATGTGCAGTGACATTCTGTCTCTCAACAGCCGAGAGGTTGTGAGTCAGGCGGCTCCAGCCTCAGCCCGCCCTGTGTGGCCCAAACACAACACGGGTCTGTCTGCTCATAGGAAGTGACAGCAGCACAGAGAGAAGAAAGAGAGGAGGGGGAGGGAGGAAAGAGGCGGTGTGAGAGGCAAGAAAGGAAACAAAAACAGAGACTGAAGAAAGATGTGACTTGGAGCAGTAATAGAATAATAGTAAAAATGAAGAAGATGACCTAAAGGGAAGATTAGGACTTTAAGGACAAAATAGACTTCAAAGAAAAGACCATTTTTATAACCACGGCAGCAATACATCTGTCTAAATCTCTGTCACTGCTTTGGCTGGGAAATGAAAACCAATTCTAGATTGAAATCATTAAAAAGTAGCCCAAAGAATCAGTATAATCTGTCTTTATGCTTAGGATTTCCTGAATTCCTTCGATGTGCTCCTCAGAGGCAGAAAAAAAACAGTCAATGCAAACAGGAGACAGCGATGGTCAAAACTGGGGCTTCATTTTACACAAAACTATGCTAAATGCATGACACTTAAAATCTATGTCTGTGCAATCATGAGTAGGGTTTAGAACTGGGAATGCAACACCTAGTTGAAGTAGTCTTTACGTTGGACTGTGCTTTGGAGTCATCAGCAGTTCAGATGAGCTTTGGGAGCAGATGCCAGTTCAGCACTTGCCCTCATCAACCTGGTCCCTGTACTTCTCCGGCCTCCTGATGGCCTTCATTCAGCCCCGTGTTCCAATTCTTCACGCATCCTTTAGGCTGACTCCATGATGCACGTGGTCTGGTCCAACCCACTGGGTCCTGGGCACCCAGTATACAGTCAGCTGGATCCAGCTCAGGAAAGTATGCCAGGTGCCCAAAGAAGAGCAGCAGACAATTTTGTATCCAGCAGCTGACCTTTCCTATTTCTGCCCTCCTGAGCACGTCAGCATTGGACTCATGGTCCTGCCAATAATACCCAAAAATGTGTTGAAAAGAAAAAGTCATGAAGGAGTCCAGCCGGTGTCTCTAGCTGCTCGTTAATGTCCAGGCCTTGCAAGAGTATAGAAAGGCCGGTGGACCAGAGACCTAAGGCCTGAGGTCTTTGAGTGCCATACCGCCTTGCCCAGTGTATCCA
Organism: Scarus forsteni; assembly: GCA_036419115.1. Lineage (NCBI taxonomy): Eukaryota > Metazoa > Chordata > Actinopteri > Labriformes > Labridae > Scarus > Scarus forsteni. The sequence goes on along the minus strand of JAZDUH010000347.1, from coordinate 4,095,788 downwards.
TTGCTCCATAAGGAAGGCCAAATCTGTAAATGATCTCAACCCCACAGTTAACAGATCTATGCATTATACTGCCATGGCGAGTGAACTGCTCCACAACTTTCACTTTATCACCAGGCGCCCCCGAATACCTGGATTTTTGTTTGAAACCAGAAAGCCTGTAGTCCCAGTGGTTCAGGCTCCTCACTCAGCAATTCAACAGCCGCCAATAGAATATCTAAGGTCTCAGCAACGATCACAGCATCATCTGCAAAGTCCAGATTGGTCATCTTAACTTCGAAAAACATCCATCCATCGTTGTCTACCTTTTTGGGGGTGGGGTGGGGGTGGGGTGGGATTGTGGGGGGGCTTGAGCCTATTCCAGCTGACATTGGGCAAAATGGCAGGCTACACCCTGAACCAGTCACCAGCCAATCACAGGGCCACATAGAGAGACAGACAACCAGTCATGCTCACACTCACACCAAATGACAATCTGGAGCCACCAATGAGCGTGCATGTTTCAAGTCTGTGGGGAAAAAAAAACAAGTGCCAGGAGAGAACCCATGGATGCAAAAGGGAGAACATGCAACTTCACACAGAAAGGCCCTGCCAACCCAGGGATTGAACCAGGAACCTTCCTGCTGGGGGGTGCATGCACTACCTGCTTTAGCACCTTGCCACTCTTCAATAAATCAGTTTGAGATGATTTAGGCCTTGTGGCATGTCCCAGTTGATCAGCAGATCCTCAACTACACACAGCAGCCTGTCTGTCACCAAAACCCATGCCATGTTCAAAGTCACTTCAATCAACTTTTTTCATAGTTCTGATGCTCAGTTTAAACTTCAGTGGGTTGCTTGGCTATGTCTACATGCCAAAATGTATTGAGTTTCTGCCATGTGATTGGCCGATTAGCTACTTGCATGAATGAGAAGTTGAAGAGATGGACCTAATTAAGTGGCCATGTTTGTTAGTTTGCTTCTTTTAAAAACTGTTGATGACAGACTGTTGAAGACAAGCAGTGTTGGGGAAGTTACTTTTAAAAAGTAGTGTTTGCTCGTTACTCGTTACATCTGAAAAAAGTAACTCTTTACTTTACTTAGTTACCCTCTATGAAGAGTAACTTCTCAAGTTACTTTTCCGTTACTTTTACATTGCTTGATCATGGACAGAACCCCATATCTATTCCTAAATGTGAAGGCCTACAAAAAGTTCTACTACAGAGAACATAACAGTTTTTTGTGCTCTTTATTTTACAAAATGTCACATACCCTGTGGAATGAGAGCTCCTGTCCAGTGTTTCCACATTTTGCTTCTGAAATAAGCAACCAGGTCAATAAAAATAAGCCCAAAATAAGCAACCTCCAGCTATTTCCTTTCCTAATGTGATATACTACTTTTTAAAAAGAGAAGTCTACACAAAGTGTGTTAATTTTCGTCTACATTACATTTCAATATCACAGTGCTAAGTATCTATTCAAGAAAAGACCGTCGCTTATAACAAGCAGACCTGGCAACTTTGGCTCTGGAGCATGCTCCATGTGCGTGAGTGTGTTTGGGGGCGTGCATATAACCAGGAAACGAGGAAGTGGACAAACTGCCTACCGCAGTCGTGTTTTCCTTTATGTTAGGAGCTGGAAGATAATCAGGGGGATACACACAGACTTAAGAGCCCCAAGAAGCAACTTCACGTCTAGAAACAAGCCCAAAAAAACACAACCTGCGGCTGTGACTCACGAGATTTTCGGCCCTTAGATGCTTATAACGAGCGGACTTGGCAACGCTGCTCGTGTCTGTGCGAGCAGCTGAGAAGGCAGCTTCAGTGTCAGATCTGTCCGAGGGAAAGGTAATGTTGCGCTGCATTAAAAAAAGGAACTACGTTTCGTTACCAAATTTTCAACAGTAGCTTGCTACTTCACTTTTTACACGAAAAAGTAGTTTCGTTACTGTAACGCGTTACTTTCTAACGCGTTACACACAACACTGAAGACAAGGCACAACCAGCCTCTTAGCATGTGGCTAATTCCCCTTATTCATTAGTTCAGGCAGCAGCTTCACGCCACCGAGCATGTTCAGATACACGAGCTGGGCTAAATGGATGTATATGAATCAGGATGCACAGGTCGTTATTTAAAGAATCCATATTCATGCCTTTAAGATGTACCACGCTCCGTTCTTCACTTAATCAGCTGAACTCCACATTTCAACATATGTTTTATTTCAAACATAGACCTCTTTCACTCATGACCCTCACACTTTTACTGAACATTTCAGGACATTCAGACCAGATACTTTTAGAAATGTGCTGTTCACTCACAGCAGGGGTCTCTGTGTCTGACAGAAACTTAAAATACCCTGTTTGTATGGGTGAGGGATGGGGTAGCTGGGTACAGGGTTTTTGGGGAAGACAAGGAAGACCGTACCAAAGCGGTTTCTTTAAAACATAAATAAATGTAGGACTGGGTTAATAAAATATTCATAGATTTAAATCTATTTTCCATTTAATGGACCAATACTGATTTCTAAAATCCTTAAATCGATCATTTAATATGTCGTATGTCAGAGTGTGGGGCAGCCCACAATTTAATGTCGAGTTGTCTTGCATGACCAGCCATTCATTTCCCATAACAGAATAGAATAGAACAGAGTAGAATAAAACTTTATTGTGCACAGAAGCAGAACGGTCCAACCAGAGTCCTTTAAAGCATGAGAGGAGGAGTTACGAGCAAGAAGACAGCAGGAAATTATATTTTTGCTCCACTTCTGACATATTTTGATGATTTTGTGTTAATTTGATTGAAAGAACTATCATCCAATCAACTTCTGGATATGCTTCTGAAAGGTTTTGCCCCTCCCAAACACTATGGTTCACCAGCACATGGGACAGATAACACTAAAGTACAAACACTGTCATATATTAGACAGAATACAAACAGAGATATGATAAAGAAATTAAAATGAATTAAAGTAGGGGTAAAACAAAATAAATAAAATACACAAAACAAAGGAGTGGAGCAGTCCGGGTCATTTGTGTGGGTTTGTCTCTGTTGTATTCAGGATGGTGATGGCATTTGGTATAAAAGACTTTTTAAAAGGACCTTTGGCCAGAGGAACTCAGAGGCTCAAACTAACAGGACAGGGGACTGGAGCTATCTGCCAGGATTCTCTGAGCTTTTCTTCTTTTCCTATCAGTGTAAATGTGGGCCAGAGGCTTCAAAGCTTTTCCCAAAATTTCCTCAGCCCCTTTAACTACTTTATCAAGCTTAACTTTACACTTGCAGCTCAAGTGATCAAACCAGGCAAAAGCGTGAAATGTCAGGACACTCTCAATATGTGCAGAATTCACAAGGTCTAAAACCTGCAGGCTGACACCAGGACAGCTTCATTTTCTAAGAAGACTCAGTCACCGTGAGCATTTCTTAAAGATAAAATCTGTGTTTTTAGAGAAGCTCAAACGACTGTCAAAGACGCACTCCTTTGTTTTAGACACATTCATTTCTAGTTGGCTTTCATGACACCAAGTTTCAAGGGCCTTAGTGTGGGCAAGACAGAGGGCATCACCAGAAGAGTAAGATTTCTGTAGTAGGCAGACCAAGGCCATGTCATCCGTATATTTTATTATTTTAAAGCTTTTATCATTAACAAAATCGTTTGTAAAAAGAGAAAAGAGCAAAGGTGAGAGGACGCTACCCTGTGGGTAGCCAGTGCTTATGATGAGCTCCCCTGACAGAATGTCATTAGCACAAACCCTTTGAGAGCGTCAACAGAGAAAGTCTCTGATCCATAGCATCAAGCCCTTTTCAATATTCAAGTCAGCCAGCCTCTTCAGAAGAATTTCCTAGAATTAAAAGCTGCATTAAAGTCAATAAACAGAACCCTAGCATGTGCTTAAGCAAGCAAAGGCTGTTTTGAGACTGTGTCTAGTAAATTTAACAGCATCATCAGCACCTCTTTCTCTCTAACAGGCAAACTGTAGAGGGTCGAGTTCACCAGTCACTGTGGTGGTCACGAGATCAATTAAAACTCTCTTCATAGTTTTGCATAATATAGAGGTTATGACAATGGGATGAAAATCATCTGGTTTACTGTCCCCTGACTTCTTTGGTATGGGCCTTATGATTAACCTGACAAGCCAGATGGACAGCTCCATATATCTGCCACAGAAACATTTCACAAGTCCATCTGGGTAGGAGCCCTTTAAATTTGTTTTCAGGGGCAGAACGTTAAAAAAAAACAACACAAGCTTGTGATTGGACAATCCTTTAGCCATAGTCACATTCATCACAGACCAATCCACATCAAGCAGGGTTGCCTCCTATAGTGTAGCATACATAGAGGCTAATGTAGCGGCTAATGGCTAACAACAGTTAACAACAGTTCATGGACATTAGCCATAGTGGCTAACTTAGCCGCTAACAGCTAACAACAATTAATGACTGTTCGCCATTAGCCGCTAACTTAGCTGCTAACAGCTAACGGCCTTATACTGTCATCTCACACTACATTGTACCACACAGATGATTCATTTAACACTGACATGTGACATGAACCTCGTCAAAGACAATCCCTACAAGTAAACTTCTGAGGAGGGCAGATTTTGCCAAGTTTCACTGAGTGACCATGAGGACAATAGGCTAATCGGCATGTCCATTCTCAACTTCTGGTTCTCAACTTCCAGTTGTCGTCGCGTCCTCATTCTGCAGCTCCTGCCTCTCTTCCCTGATTGGGCCGTTAAGAATTCAGCCGAGTGAATTTGTTGGACAACAGAGGCTGGCAAGACAGACCTGCAGGATTTCAGAATCAGGCAGGTCTGTCTGCTCTGCAAGGCTACCTTATGATGGGGAATTTCCAAGATTTGCCAAGTAATAATGAATACTGAATAATGCCATGTCACTTCAGGCGTGACCAGACGAGAGATCTCAAGAAAACTTGTCACGGCCAGAAGCGTTGTTAAACAAAACATGAAAGCTGGAGCACTGAAGGCACTGCCAACAAACTTGAAGGCAGATATCTGGATGCATTTTGAAAAAATATGGGAGCAGCAATGAACTGGACAAGAGCAAAGACCATATTCAAAATACGCCGCATGCAGGTGAGATATTGTGGAAACACAACAAAGAAATGCAGCCCGCAAAGATGTCGAACTCGACACAAACGCAATGGTAGCATTTGTATGCAAGATAGCAGCAAACTCTCTGTGACCCCAGAAAATAACCAAGGCTGTCGCAACATTCATGTGCACTGGCATACAACCATACAGTGTTGTTTGTAGCCACCTTATTTACACTGCCCAGTGGTTGAATTTTATTTAAATTATAACATTTTTGTTTTGGTCAGGTCATGTTTCATAAAAAGTGCAAGATTAATGTAACAGCTAAATTCTTAATGTAAACTTTTTTTGATAATGCTCCAAGTTAGAATTCCTACTTTTTACAGCTTTATTTCTCTGAGAAGCTCTTCCATATTAAAGCAAAACTGGCACTTTGACTGAATCAAAAATCAATCAAATCAAATTAAATTGGGAACTGAATCAAATTGGACCCTTGTGAATCAAATCAAATTGATTTGGGAAATCTAAATCAACACCCAGCTCGAATATTCATGTATATAACCATACATACAATCCTCTACTTGCATAATGGGTAACAGGGTATAGTTCTTGGTCATTCAACAATTAAGAAGACCATGCAAAATAACATGCAGAAAGTGTTACACAGCTGTCGCGGCTACAAAATGAAGAAAATGTATTTTAATATTTGGTCATGGTGGTATTAGTATACTGTACTGCTGAAGCCCCCTGCAGGCCTGGAGCACTTTCATTATTATACTTGGTTATGCTGCATTTCTGATCTTGCAGGTGTTTTCTGGGATCCGATTGTGTGAGGTTGTGTTTTGTTACTGACTAGCAGCAAGTTTGCTCTTAATCCATTTTTTTGTTCTTGGAGTTCGTTATTTCATTTGCAGTGTGGTTTCTTTGTCTGTTTTTCGTTTTAACCTTTGTTTTTGATTCTGTTCTTGAATCTTCTGTCTTCTTGAAGCTGTTTTCCTCTCACTGAACTAAATCGATCCACTAAAGACCATTTGGTTTTCAATTACGATCCCTAATCTCTAATCGGATATCTGCAAATCCTAAAAAGCATCCCTAAACTAAGCAGGATTATAACATCATTCCAACATGAGCATCTTTTATGTGTTGCACATCCTGGTTCAGGTTACTGAGGAAAACATACATTGCCTCAATCCTGGTGCCGTTTCAAACCTCTGAATGGACTGGCAGAGCACATCTATCTCCTAGCAACCACCCTGAGAAGATAAGTTTGGGGAAACACTTCATTGGATCCCAGTGACCACAGATGGATTCTTCTACAATGGGACCCAGAAGATGTCTAGAATCACACACGAACTCTTTTTGGACATCGGCAGAGTGTCTTCAAGAGCATGATCCATGAGTGAAAGAGCTGCAGAGTCAGTCAGACAGTCAGAAGTGTGTATCATCTCTGCTGGAAACGATCTGCCAGAAAATAAGCGCCTCAGTTTCTTTCAGAGGAATGTGTTTCCTACTGAAGCATCAGAGCCAGAGGAGCCTGTGCCAAACCAACACACACACACACACACACACACACACTCAGACAAAACATGGATCCAAACAAAGAGTCACAGCATGTGGGGAAGAAGCAATTAAGTTCAGTCACTAACTCGTCTCACATCTGACACATATTGTATCCATATTCATACACACACTTAGCCATACAGAGCCAAACACACACACACACACACACACACACACACACACACACACACACACACACACACGGAGGCCAGTGTGCATACTGATGAGACTGAACTTCAGCCAAGTCTCAGTCCCAGAATAACCACAACAGTGTTGGTGTGCTGACAGGATTCTTTTGCAGTCGGCGTGTTTTTAATTCACAGATTAGAGCCTCAGCGAACCTGCAGGAGTGGACGCACGCCAGCTGGACTCACACGCCAGCTGGACTCACACCAGAGATGTCTGGAGTGTGATCATCAAGTTTGTGAGAATCATGTAGATGTGTTTGTTTGTGTTTGTGTGCATGACAAACAATCATCATTAATTCTTCCTCTTGGTTATATCTAAACCTGGGTTCAGCAACAGCATTGTACATGTGCTGATTTTTTTCTTGACCTACAGGATGAGGGCTGAATGTGATTTTAAAAAAAAAATATTAGGGTTGTCCCGATAGAACTATTTCACCTCCGATATGATACCGATATTGCAGCCTTGAGTATTGGCTGATACCGATATCAATCCGATACGATATCAGCAGGAATCAAACAGACTTTTATTACCTATTTTGTAGAATGGACTGTAAGAAAAGGCTTGATCAGGTCAGATTACTCAAACAGAGAACAGTAGTCAGCAATAGTAGGTATGAGAAAAACTGAGCCATTTGTTATTAACCAATAGGTTAAATAAATTTTAACTTTAAACATAAGAATATACTACAATTAAAACAACATGAATAAAAAATATTAGAAGACCCTGAAAAGTGACCTCAATAAATCAAACAAAAACATATTTCACCAATGGCAAAATAACCACTGTGTTAAACTTAAACATAAGCATATTCTACAACTGAATAAAATAAAAAATAAATGTATTAGAATGGACTGCTTGTATCGGAGTGTTGATATCGGAGATTTAGGATGCAGGCCGATATAATCCGATATTTGTTTTTTTGACCGATATCCGATATCAATATCGGATCGGGACATCCCTAAAAAATATATGCTTTGTTTAGCTGGGGTCACGGTGGCCTCACAGCAAGACGGTTTCTGGTTCGATTCCCGGGTCCGACAGGGGCCTTTCTGTGTGACGTTTGCATGTTCTTCCCTTGCATGCATGGGTTCTCTCGAGGCACTCCGGCTTCCTCCCACTGACCAAAAACATGTTCATTAGGTTAATTGGTGACCAACTCTCCCCACCCCCCCAAAAGGAATAAAGGGGTATGGAAAATTTAGTTAAAGATTAGAAATTAAATGTACTGTAAATCTTAGCCTGTAAAAGTAAGACCAGTCCCTATCCCCATACACTGTGGCTTTAACATCACTGCCGCCGTCACTGTACGGCACAGAATGGCTCAGTTGTCTTGTATAACATTTTGTCAATTTCATTTTGATCATTTTAACTAATTCCACTTATTCTATTTTCTTTGTTGCTACTGTACAGTATATTGATCTTTTTTAATTTTATTTGTTATTCTATTGACCTAATGCATGCTACTTTACCCTTGTACTTACCCTGTACTGCTGAAGCACCTGAATTTCCCCTCAGGTAATCAACAAAGGTTTATCTTTTCTTCTCTTAGTGACAGCCCCCAGGATCAGCTCTGATATCTTGGCCACTTCTTTCAGGGGCTTTCATGGCTTTCAGTGTTGGTTTTAACTCCACTATATTTGGCTCCCACAGCTTAAATGTAGGCTCAATTATCTGGCAGGTGGATTTTTGTATAACAGTTTAAAAACAAGATGTTTAAAGCGTCAAGTTTGGCTAACAGTTCTTCCCAAAGACAAGTCCTTTTGAAATAATCCAAGATTAATCTGTCTGTAAGCATTGAGATAAAAACAAAAACAAAGCTAACAATGAAGTCAGCTAGCTCAATGCTAACATTAATGGGAAAGCGTATTGTATGGCTAATGATTAACATGGCGTCGATCGCAGACATAGAAGATATTTAAAAGCAGTGACTTGTAAAATCACAAATATACAGGATTCAAACACAAGCATGTCTCCTTGATATCTTGTGGGGAATTATTCTCTTGAAACTTCTGAAAACACAAAGTGACATGCCCCAAACCAGAAGTGACAATGAGAAAATAGAAGAGTAAAATTCACAAATTTAAAGGAACTAAAATTCACCATGTACAAATATGAAGTCATTCCCAAAAAGAGAAAATGTTTCATGCCCAATACCTTTAGGGGTTTCATCAACAGTTCGGAGGATTTAATGACAAAAAGATGTTCTTAAAACCACAACCAATTCTTCCCCCAAAGGCTGGCTGAATTTGATAATATTTTAAGGACCTATTGGAAAGTTGTGGAGGGACTGATCTGTACCCTGGGCTGCCAGTTGATGATCAATGATCTAAACTGTTCATGAAAAACAATTTCAGTATTGAAGGAGATGACTGATTGACCTGTTTTAAAAGTTTCAGTCTGATTACAGAAATAGCTTTACAATGTTACTGCCAATAACATTTTCCAGAGGCAGAAAGTAACTCACTACATTTACACAAGTTACTGTATTCTTTAAAAATCTACTCCTCAAAAAGTTTGTAAACATTATTACTTTGTATAAAATTCATTACGTACTGGTTTTATTAGAGAGCTAGTCCAGGTTTTGGGAAGTGGGGTTGTTTGAGTAACATTCATTCATTCATTTCCTTATGGAGCCAATCCCAGCTGTCTTAGGGTGAGAGGCGGGGTACACACAGTCGCCGGCCAATCACAGGACCACATGATGAGACAGACAATCATTCACACTCACATTCTTACTTAGGGGCAATTTGAAGACACCTAATGAACATATTTTTGGTCTGTTTCCATTATGGCGGAATGCCCAGAGAGAACCCACGGATGCACAGGAAAACATGCAAGCTTCATTGAGACAGGCCCTGCCCAACCCAGGGATTGAACCAGCAACCTTCTTGCTGTGTGGTACGCGCACAGACTTTAGTATGTTGGACGTAGGGGCGATGCATCCTTCCAACATCTGCCTGTTTTAGTGTTAGCCTACAAAGACTGTGAGCAGCCCACAGCAGTACGGCCCACCCAGAGTCTTTAAGCGCAGGAAGAGTTTAGAGAGATGAGCTAGGTGACAGCAGAAAGTGACAGCACTTGCAGAAATTGGCATGGGTGCCAGCAGTTTAAGCAGTGTTAGCAGATTTTGACCATATTTCTTTATTAAATTAAAACAAATAACATTACATCCTTCTCTGCAGTAAAGATATTTTCACTCCACTTCTGACGTGTTTTGATGAGTTTGTTTTGTTGCTGATGTTTTGTATCGCACTAGCACCTGCTGACTGCATTCTGGTTGGCCATAATAAAAGTTGATTGATCCTTGGTCCTATCACCTGCTGAATATGCTTCTGAAAGGTTCTGCCCTCTTTTAACGCTCTTCTATGGGCTCTTTCCCAGATGGAATAGTGAAATATTTTGAACAGTCCATCTGGTGTGTCAGGTTAAAATGAATGACCAGCTATTGTCAGACTTTGATTAACTGAACAGTGGACCGGATTTTTCTGGTGCTAACCACTCCGCCGAACCAGCACCCCTATGTATCCTGTTATTTAAAGACAGCATAACTATAACATAAAAACAGAAAAGGGCAAATAAGTTTTCTAAAAGAAACACTCCTTAAATCAGTTACAACATTCTCCTTAATGTCACTCATTCATACCCTATGGGCACCCCCATGTGTGTGCATATGGATAAACAAACACAATGTTTCACTGTTGACCCTGCGGAGGGTTTGGTTTCATGCCATAGCGTGCAATGTACAGATGTCACACAGGATTTATGTTTGTGCTCTCACTCTTCCACGGTGGATAAAAGCCTCCACTAAGCACTTGAAATGTAAATGTCAAAATGCTCCCTCATATCCAAAAGAATCAGTGCTATATGAGCATCCATCATCATTTAGGATTAAATACACCCATATGGTGTCTGAACAGCCTGAGGTTCTCACAGCGCTGACATCACCCTCTCATACTGTACTAATCTTGTTAAATATTCTGCATAAAAATGGATGTCATGGAGAGACAAAGAGGTTACATAATCTGAGGATTTAGAAAATGATTTACAGTAGCTGCTGCATTCATATGTAATCTGAGTTTCTGGCTTTTTGTTTGGTTAAGTGCAGACTGCTGCCACTCTGGAGGCTCTCTCTGCAGTAAAAAGGGCTGTTTTCATTGGCTGAATGTTAAGAGAGAAACATGGAAATGTCTATGTTTACTCAAAAGCATAGCAAGCTGTGCCATTCATCATAAAAATGAGCAAAGATACAAACATTTACTATTAATTCAGTTTTGGAATGTAACAGTGGATTTGAATCTGGGCCACTTGATGCCTGATTGCTCACCACTCTGCCAAACCAGCACTCCGACATGGTGGTGACACTTAACTAAAACAAATGACAGCATGTCCTTATTCTAAAGCACCTTCCAAACTTTAAACTATTTGCATATTATTTCCCTCTGTGATTTGTGTTACAATATCTTGGGGAATTTTCCAGATGAATACTGCCTCTTTTCATGTAGCCTTGCAGAGCAGACAGACCTGTCTGATTCTGAAATCCTGCATGTCTACCTTGCCAACCTCCATTGTCCAAACACTTCACCCTGCTAAATGTGTATGTATGATGTGATGACACCAGGAAGCGACTGCATGTTTGAAAACAATGGCAGCTTCTGCGGCAGTCTCAATATCTGAGGTTTTTTTATCTGAAATGGACTCAATTTTTCTTTAAAAGAGGAGGAAAGAAGGTCACTTGAAGCTTGTGTTACATAAGATCATGTTTTTGCTCTGAGGGAGACAGAAGAAATCCTCCATGGACATGCGGTTAGTCTATGGTCAAACAACTACTCAGTGATTCTCGGTGAAAACTGCTCTCTTCAGAAGTTTACCAGGAAAACTTGGTACGGATTGTCTATGACGAGGTTCACTTCCAATATAAATGTTAAATGATACATCTGTGTGGTATAATTTAATGTAAGACGATAGTCTAAAGTAGTTTAAGCTAACAGCTAACTGTTGTTAGCCATTAGCTGCTACGTATAGCCGCTACATATGCTACGTCATACGTAGCAGTGTTGCTTGATATGGATTTGTCGGTGATGAGTGTGATGAGCCAAACAATCATCCAATCACAAGCTGCTATTGTTTTTTCATTTTCAAAGGTTCTTTCCAAGCTGGACTAGTGAAATATTTCTGAGGCTATAGAACTGTCCATATGGCGTGTCAGGTTACTTTTTATGTGCAACAATTCAGAATGTACCTTTATTGACTGTAATTACAGCAAAATGTGTAAAGACCTCATCATGACTTAATGTATACTTTTTCAAATCAAAAGTCCTATGTATTAAAAAACAAAATGTTGTTTTTCTATCTATCTATCTATCTATCTATCTATCTATCTATCTATCTATCTATCTATCTATCTATCTATCTATCTATCTACCCATCTACCCATCTATCTATCTATCTATCTATCTATCTATCTATCTATCTATCTATCTATCTATCTATCCTGCTCATTCCCCTCGGGATCAAGGGGGCTGGAGCTGAAGTTCTATGTTTTTTGTTGTATTCCAGTATTCAACCATCAACTTGTAGCAGACCAACCGCCTCACAGGTGAAACAGGTCAAAGATCTCACAGGTGTAAAGAACCTCAGGTGAAGGGTTATCTAAAAGGTTATCAAGCAGAATGGTTCAATTTCTGATGAAAAGACTGCCTCCTCTTATCTGGCAAGAGGTCAGATAAGTTGGAAATCCTCGAAAACTGGAAATTCAACTCCCTTATACTGCACCGTCTATGAGGTCTCCAGTCGTTTGACAGCCTGTCTTTAAGGAGAAGATGATTTTCTTTACTTTCTACGTACATATACAAAAGCTAACGCAGCCATCACACATAAATTAAGTCTGAAATCGATTTATTTTCAATACCAATGCGGGTTGGATCTGTGTGGATAAAACAATGTTGTCTATATTAAAGTCAAACACATAGACCTACATCTCCATTTAGTCTCCTTGCGCAGCATTGCATCCATGCTGCAGCCTTGCTCAAACCTTCGGCGTGTGTCCTGCTGGAAATGCCTTTAAAGCACTGAGCAGAAAGGTGCAGCACTGGAAGCTTGAAGCTTCATGAAGTTGTGATTTAGAAGAAAACAAGAATAGTAGCATGGAAATAAAATGATTTATTCCTGTCTGATGGTGACTTTCTTTCTGCACAGATATTATTTTCCGCTGCATCTTAAAATCATCCAGAAATGGCAGAAATTGATCTAGGGTTTAAGTGGCTTCCGCTCAAAAATAGATCCACTTTGTTTTTATGGCAAATGAGTGTTGAGCTACGACACTGGCTACCCGCGGAAACTGATATGATTTTACTGATACCAAAGTTGGTTCACGTAGGTTTTCAGTGGCAACACTATCAACCACGTCACTCCTGATATTCAATGTCATGCTTCATATACGAATGGCTGCTCCTTCCACCCACTAACTGTTGAGCGGTCAGATGTGTTTTGTGGTAAATTTAGCCACAACGTTGACCACTTTCTGTTTACCACGATTACAGTTTTAATTTACTTTGTTCATGCTGACTGCCTCTGACGAGAGCTGGGTGTCTCTGGTTTGCAAGGTATGCAGAACAAAGTGGAAAGACTTGATCAGGGAGTTGTTAAGCAAACAGACTAATACATTAATGGCGATTCTTTGAGAGAGTTGTTAGCAGCTGTCAACTGGAATTGGTTTTTGATTTCCATCCCACCTAGAAACAGATCAAAGCACAGGTGTTTCAACGAATGGGACTGAGGTCGATTTGCTGCTGAATGTGAGGCAGGTATGGACCACGACGTAGGCAGACTGCATGGAAAAAAACAAGAAATGTTCCATGTTAAACTGTGAGCATCATTTTAAGTAAAACTGAGCTAAACTTTTGACCCCTTTGACTAACTCCTTAACTCCTTCATTGTCATGCATGATGACTGCCTCTTGTTAAGAGTGTGATGTTATTGTTTTCCAAGGCATGTGGAAAATAGAGGCATTGCAGCGATCAATATTAATCTCTTAGACTAGTTGGAAACAGTTTTCTTCTGAAACTGCTTTACAGTGTCCATCCCTGCAGGTAACCACACTCAGCAAAGCCTATCTGTCTTTTCTGGACATGTGATTGTGCTCATACTTTTACTTATTTGAAGGATAAGCAGATCACGATGTCCTCGTCTTACTGTGGACTTGTCTTTTTGAGGTATCACTGACATCACCTTGCCCCGGCTGTAGACACTGAAAGGTATAAGTCAAATCTGAAAGTCATTTGCTGTAAAGAAGCAGTCACTGTGCAAACATTTAGCAGACATGCATCATTAGCATTAGTTAAAAGTCATGTTTGTGTCAGCCTGATTAAGCTAAACTCCTACATTCACTTTCGCTCTATTTCGGTCCTTTTTACCTCCTGAGAACAATAACAGTGAAGTGTGATCTAATTAAATGTCACTTTATCAGACATGAGCAGTCACCCCTCATCTGTTCACATCTCTCCCTTCAGCTGATCCAGAGGCAGTTTAATACCTTTGTGCTGCATTTAAATACGTTGGTGCTGCGGGGAGTGTGAAAGATTAAGAGCTTTTAATTGAATGTGTGAATGACAGAGCCGGGTTAATCACACCGTCTAACCCCGTCCAGTCGCCTGCCTGCTTATAATGGCTCATGTGTGTGCTGTTGTGATGTCTCCAGCCTCTTTTTATTGACTTTTTTTAAACTTTCCTCAAGTATTATTATCTAAAGTGTGACCAAACCTTTGACTTTCAGCTAAGGTGCATTGAACCTGAACATTCAGAAAATGTCTAAGGAACATCACGGACAGCACTGGGATACATCCCATCTTTCTGCCAAAATTTCTGCATCAGCATCTCACACTCTATGCGGTCTTTGATTTTTACTCTGGTCTACAATGGTATCACAATCCAATGAGGGCTTAGAGACCACTATCTGAGTATATCTAAGACTCAGGGTTCCCACTCTTTTCTACAAATTACATTTATTTTTAATATTTATTTCTAACTCTCAGGCATAACATTGTCTCCTAGCAAACTGTTTCGTCTGGATTTTATGCAATGTCTTACCATTATAAACTTATGGTTTATACTCATCAAAGGAGACATATCATGCTTGTTTCTCCTTTTCACTATGCTAGACTAGGATGCCTGTAAAGCATTTCTGCCCTCAGTACAAGTCATTTAGTTCCTTCGTTGCCCCACAATAGCGTTCTCAAAATCCTCACTTAAGGCCATTATCAAGGTCTCATTGAAACACTCGGTTCTCAGGATGACCTACAGTAACCAAGCAACGTCACAGCCCTTTGTGCTCTGATTGGTCAGTTCTATCAGAGCTGCCGAGAGGGTAGAGCCCATAGACATAAGAAAGAGTAGACACCTCATCTACCACTACGACCTATTGGCGCTGGTGAGCCGTCGCGCCGCCATCTTGGTCCGGTAAACATTCAGTGTAATGTATTTGCCTGGCAAAATGATGTGTCAGCGCATTTAATCCATCATAATTTAATATATACTAAACTGATTTTCACTTTTTTTTCCTCCACATGTCATACATGTAGGTATGATAGGACACATGGTTTGGTGTATTTTCGCTGGCTCGACGGTAACACAGCTTTACTATTTACACTTTATGATGTGTGGCATATCTGTATGACAGGTGTATATCTATATATATCTATCTATGTATATATATCTATATCTATCTATGTATATATATATATATATATATATATATATATATCTATCTATATCTATCTATATCTATCTATATCTATCTATCTATATATATATATATATATATATATTTATATATATATATATATATATATATATATATATGGGTAATTCTCCAACTACAGTCAAATTTGGTTGTGAAATTTTTCATAAAATCCAACACATATTTTTAGAAATATTTTGATTTGTTCTACTTCACCACAATATAAACAAACATTAACTGATCGTGGCTGTAATAAAACTACATAAATATTATATATTTTTTGTTGTTTTAGTCCAGCATTCAGAGGAAAACATCATTTCCATCACACCACAAAATAATGTTTTTTCAAAACAACTACTTGCATTATCCATCCTTTCAAAATATTTAATTAAATGTCATCAATAGATGTACCCATATTTGTTACTGTACTTATTTTAAGTATTAAAAAGACAATATTTTCTCATTATCTAGATGGCAAATGCCTTTTTTATGACTTATGGAGTCTTTTGAGTTTTACATGGAATATGCATACGTTTTCCAAACATAGGCATTAATTGTAACCATTAATGCATAGTTTTCAAAACTCCCAAACATCATTAATGTAGCTGTGCTATTAGTATGAATTTTGTGTAAAAATATGTGTTGTGATGGACATGACTGTGTGGTGAAAAACACAGCATGTGTTGGAAATGACGTGACACAGATAATTGTTGAGCATCAGTCACTTTTATTGTTTTTACATCAAGTGACATTAATTTTGCAATTTCATTTTGTTGTTCATTTTGTTTTTTGCGGATCTGATTTTATCCTTTCTCTATATGCTCGTGATCTCTCTGCTGTGGTCTTGCAGGCCATTTAAAAAACAAATGGTATCACACTGAAATATCTATTCTACTCTTGTAGTTTGTGTATTTACAAAGTATGAAATAATGTATGAAATGTTTTGCATAGTTTAATACAAAATATTTTAAGTGATCTAAGCCTAATAAATGCATTTATGCCATTTCCATCACAACATGTCTTTTCCATCACAATAAATAAAGTGATGGAAATGACTGTTGTGGAAATGACAATGTTTAGCATTTAAAAAAAATCTTCTGACATATTAGCATGCTAATCTCTGTTTTACAATTAGCATAAAATAGATCCAAAATCCACAATATGAACTGATTTTTTTTCATTATTTGTACATTCAAAGGAAACACAAGCTGTCTGGAAATTATGACTAATAAACCTACTCTTGGTTTTGCAAAACTTTACCTTGTTTTTTTGCCTTTTTCTGTTGCTTCCATGGAGCTAAAACTGCTCTACAGCCATAAGCTCTCCTGTCACATGGCAACTGATGTGGTTGGAAGTACACAGATTATAAAAATAATCTCTGACGTTATGTTTTGTGGTGTGTGGTGGAAATGACAGTGAACCCTAGGGACAAGTGTTCTTATAAAAAATAAATAAAATCATTTCAATGTTTTCTTATTTTCCATATGTTCCCCATTACTGGAAAATAAGTCTATAATTTTCCAGGTTTTCCAGGAGGTGTGGAAACCCTAAAGACTGCACTATCCACAATTACATTTTCACAGCTTTGTCTGTGTTTAGTATTGATTTCATTATAAATGCTTAGAATAATAGTTATAACAACAATTATGCTCACCAATGGACTGTCCAACGAGCAAAAGGCCAAACACAGAGACTTCCTGGAGGAAAAATAAAGCATTCTGAAACTTTTCACCCAATCTTACATTCAACCCAACATAGTTTCATGGCTCATCTTTTCACAAACAAACATTTGTATAAAATAACTGTATCCGCCAACAGCAGTGTCCCTTACTAGTCATCTGAGCTCATCCTCCTGAAGATGCTTAATACTGGAAACGGCTGATGCGACAGTGGCGACTCTCTTTATGTCAATGTACAGCCGCAATGGGGTGGGGCAGCCCTCACGTGATACAAAGGACACAACCTGGGCAATTTGGATGTGTAAATTGATGGCTTTGGACGTGCGACTATGTCACGTCCCTCAGAAGCAAAAGTTGAAAAATTTGAAAAGCCAACCAGCTTTGCAGATATGAGGTAAGCCGAGACCAGCCTGCTAGTCTAGCTGTTGCAGATAATATGAGTTTGTGTGTGTCTAATTTGCAGTGGATGTATGCCACAGGAGGTGGAGGAGTTTGTGGGATGAGTATATGTCAACCAAAGTTTTATGGACCATTTGTAGTCTTTGCTCTTTCTTCATGCCAAGAAGGAGAGAAAAGAGAAAGTATGATGTGAACTCATGCCATGACTGTGGAGATCAGTCAGATGTATCAAACAGGACTGAGCTGCACTTACAGACTGAGAAACAAAATACAGACCTGTGGCCAACTAACTAAGAGGGACAGAAAGACAACACATATTTATATCTCATAGTTTGTGGGTTTTTTTTTAAATAAAACAAGTAGCATCATGTTTTAAAGGTGGAGCTTTAAGCAGAATTTCGGGAGTGGACCACACCTCAATCACGCCTCTTCCTGTGTTCCTATAAATTCTTACCAACCATTTCCCTCTCGTTTCGCACACTCGACGCACAGCATGGCGCCGGAAAAGTCGCTTAAATTTCAGCTGTAAATTTCAAGGCATTTCGCCATCATACTCGATCAACAACTCGTCAATCGGCATTATTCACCTACTGAGCAGACCCACACCCGATGTTCAACCAGCCTTGAGGCACTCTTCAGCCGAAATGCGCCTCAAAGCTTCAGAGTCGAAACCACGCCGTCCACCATCCGAGCCAACCAGACTGAGTGAGCCCGAAACACAAGTCGCCATCAAAAAGTGAGTCCAGCACAGCAAGTTTCCCCCCTGGTCTTCATTCAGGCTCTCTTCATCAAACCAAATCCATCCGACTAATCCTCGTATGTCCATGACGTTCTGAAGCCTCGGAACTGACCATGATGAAGTCCAATCAGCTCATCGTAGTTACCGGGATTCCCCCCACCTCCTCCTCCCTCATCGCCACCGGCCACCAGTCCATTCACCGGTCACCGGTCACCACCACGCTTCTCCGGCTCCAGCCGCAGCTCCGCAGAGACGCGTAGAGCCCCTCTGGCGTGTCAACACACCGATCATCACTCCCATCCTTCACAAGCTCTCAGGCTATCCCCCAGTCTCACGACCAACAGAAATGCCTTTTCTTGAACTGCTTAGAACCAAAACAAACTTTTCTTTCATTAGCCTTAGCCCATGGATGTATGCCTCAGCCCCGTCGACACACGCTTCCGGATGACGTCATCACGCATCAAACACGCATCAACGACCCCCGTTTAAGGTAAAGTACGTTGACAGACACAAAAGATGAAAAGCTTTAAACAATAATTAATTTAAATACAAAAAAAATGTATGATGAGTAAATAAACAAATATTACTAAATCAATAAAACGACTCATAAAGTTGAGGATAATCAACATCAAGCTTCTTAAGCACAATCCAGGCCTCCACACAAACTCTTTGGACAGAAGCGGTAGACAACCAGTGACAGCCTTTCAAAGTCTGCTTAATTGTCTTTCGTTTGATTTATTATTCAGTTCTAATCTAATTATATTGCTCTCTATATATCGTATCATACAACATCATCAGGTCTACTCAGATATCATTCAACCATATCGTATCTCAGTTTCAATGTATCATGATGTCATATCTTACATCTCATATAAAAAGGCATTGCATCTAATTAACTTGTATCGTATCGTATTGTACTAATCAATACTATACTATACAATACTAATCAATATGTTACATTGTTTCATTGTATCACAAGGTTCTACATAATGCTAGAACATGATGAATCAAATCTTACCACTCTACATTTTATCGTACCTCATCAATAAACTCAAATCATATTTCATTTTATCCTTCCTCATAAATGGCATTGCTTCGTATCAATCAGCGTCTTTCATTGTTTCATTGTATTACATCGTTCCATTTAAAATTAAACATTATTGAATCAAATCATATTCCCCCACTTATATTGTATCATTACTCATCAAATTATTTAAACTGATTCTCATCTTTTATCCTTAAATGGAACAGCATCTTTTCAACCGTACTTCTTGGTTTCATCATACCCCATGGTTCTGTTTTACATTGATTGGCATCATATCTCTTTATTTATGGCTTAATATATTATACATCTTACATTGTTCTCCTTATCACACGTTGCTATATAACACTAAGGGGCCATTTACACGGGGCTGAATACGGATAGATCTGATAAGTTTTCATTGCGTTTTGGCCTTGTGATTACGTGGAAACTCTTGCGGTTTGTCCGAAAAAATTGGAATCTTTTGAAAACAGGCTCCAGAGTTTTCAAAACAGTCCTCCATGCAGCTCCGTGTAAACCTGAATCAGAGCATTTCAGGTTGAAACGCTGTCGTCACCGCATGCGCAGTACTCTTTCACATGAAGGCTGCATACGCTTAACAGGAACAACAAGAACGTTGTGCTCGGTTTGTTTTCCAGACAAAACTATCCAGACAGATTTGTTGTCCGAGCTGATTTGTTGTCCAGAAAAGAATCTCCAGCGTCTTTGTGCGTCCACTCGCCATTGTTGTTTGTGAATGTGTCTTCTTCATACTTGTATTGTGGCAGCGCTGCCTCTCTGCAAATCTACACCACAATCTACTGAACCGGCATGTTTACTGCATTGTTCTTCAGCGTCTCTGTCTGAAAGCGGATTGACTTGAATACACAAAGGAATTTTTTTTTGCTTTTTTAAGTCAGAATGTCCGTGTTAAATCAAGGTGCATCATTTCTTTTATTTAATGGCATCTTATGCAATTGTAATTCTAACATTGTTTCATTGAATCACACTTTTCTGTGTAACACTAAATTACATAAATTCAGATTGC
Source organism: Scarus forsteni (assembly GCA_036419115.1). Lineage (NCBI taxonomy): Eukaryota > Metazoa > Chordata > Actinopteri > Labriformes > Labridae > Scarus > Scarus forsteni. The sequence continues at coordinate 4,075,392 of JAZDUH010000347.1, read as the reverse complement.
TCTGTTTTATCGTACGGTAACTCATCAAATCACATCAAACCATGGTGCATAAATGCTTGTATTAAATGGCATTGTATCTTATGCAACTGTGCATATTACATCATTTTGTTGTATCACATGGCTCCATTTAAAGCTGGGGTTGGCGATCTGATTTAGATACACTTTTTGAAATACTGGTTAAAATGGTCTTTTTGACCCGATGGTAATCAACTCATATGTTCTTAAAACAGAGCGAAAAATATCCGCTAACTACAGCTGGAGTAAAACAGGGAAAACACCAACCAACAATCTTGCCGGGATACCTTTTTTACACCAATCAAATCCCGTTGCCATTCTGCGTGCCTGCTGCGCGTGCATTTTACCGGTGTGCACAGACAGTGCATGTAGCATGTAGCATGTAGCGTGTAGGGAACAGACTCCGCTGGAGAATGCTTACCTTTCAAGTTTTGTCTTTGAAAATAAGGGAAGTCCGCTGTGAGCTGTCCCACAACACCAACCAAGCTCCAGTATCCCTCACATTTTAAGACAGATGTATAAGAAAAATAAAACAAACTCTTTATTTTTCTAAGTTTGTTCCGCTGTTGGCTCTAATCTTGCGAGAACTGCCATCCATGCTACTGCAGGTGGCAGTTCTCACGAGACTTCTTCTTCTTCGGTGGTCCGCATCCATCATTTTGGAGCATTACCGCCCCATTCAGGCTAGAGATGGAGCTCAGTTTGGAGAGGCAGAGGAGTGCTTTTTTTATTATATCGTCACACGGGAGATTTACAGGAGAATACTGATACAGGAGGACGGGAGAAAAGAGGAGAAAATACGGAAAATACGGTAGTTTTATGGTCAAAACGGGAGATTTGACAGCTATGTGGAGAATGTCAGAGGAACTACCTATACCCCGATCAACATCGGCTGTGAGTACTAACTGACTTTACATGTTGGCTTGGTGTTTTCTTCGTGCTGACTGAGACATGACTTGGTGTAGTGTGAAACAAACACGTTGTGCTGAGGGTTTGGAGTCCAGAAGACTGCTTCTGTGGCGTGCTGCATGTGAGCGGGGGATGGGGCTAGGCGGCGCCCTAAGGAGATGCTACTTTCAAATTCATGCTAGTTTTCCAAAATCGCCAACCCCAGCTTTAACACTAAAGTTTATTGATTCAAATATTATTGTTCTATAATCTATCCTACCAAGGCTCATCAAATCCCGTCAAATTATCATGCATCATGTCGGGTCGTACCTCACCTCGGCGTATATTTGTTAAGTAAATCACATTACTTCACATAATATTAGGGCTGAACAATTTATCGTTTTCAGATCGAAATCGCAATTTTAGACAATGCAACTTTGTGATCGCCAAAGCAGCAATTTTTTGCAGCACTCCTGACTGACTCAGGATCTATTGTGTCAAGTATTATACACATACTGTTTTACAAATTTGTGGACAATCTATATGTTAAAAGTGCTGGTAAGCAGGTCAACAACACAAAGCCTCTGTTTAGGAGTAGAAGTGAATGAAAACAGATTATTTATCATCACTATTGAAGGTGAATAATGTGTTAAGTGTTTTTCATCATTTATTTCCTTACTGTTGTCTGTACTGTAAACAAAGTGAATTTTGCACTGAAGCTTGATTTGAAAAAAAAATCGTGAACTGCAATATCTACCAGAAAAATTGAAATTAGATCTTTTCCTAAAATCATTCAGCCCTACATGTGAATATCCCAAAGCTTGATTTGAAGAATATCGTGAATCGAATTGAAATCGCAATATCTGCTAGAAAAATCGCAATTCAATCTTTTCCTAAAATCGTTCAGCTCTACATAATATTCAATTATACCACTTCATTCCACTTTCGTATCATATCCTGGCACTGAGATGTCAGTGCACATGCCAACTACAAACAACATTATCGAGGGCCACGGGACGTTATCATTGCGCATCAAACAGTATAACCAATTGTTTTGTTTCATTCGTTACACTTCGTATCAAATCTTTGGCATGGTAGTGCCTGTGCAGTATACAATCAACAATCATCGTCAGCTATCCAGTGGGGCACAAGGAAGCTGTCGTCGGTCATCAGAGGGCATATCTAATCATACCGCTTCATTTGTTTCACTTGTGTCATATCCTGGCACCAAGATGTCAGTACCCTTGCCAGCCTCTTTCATCAACAACTCAGGGTGACACAAGTTTGAGCACCCGGCACCAGAGCGTCAGTGCCATTGCTGGCTACAATCAACAAATATAAAGGATCAACCAGAGGAGGCTCCAGGAACCAGAATGTCATCATAGGCCACCTAAGGTCATATCAGATGAGGGAACCTGGCACCAGGGTGCCAGCGCCTTTGCCATCCACCATCATCATCCACAAAGGGTAATGCAAGTATGAGCACCTGGCACCGGGTGGTTACTGCCAGCGCTGGCTACAATCAACAAATATAAAGGATCAACCAGAGGAGGCTCCAGGAACCAGAACATCATCATTGGCCACCAAGGTCAAATCAGTTGTGGCACCTGGCACCGGGATGCCAGCGCCTTTTCCAGCCACTGTTATCAACCATTCAGGTTTGTATTTTATGGGCACGTGGCACCAGGATGTCAGTGCCTCAGTTTTGCTATGATAAGTAAATTCATCCTGTTGATGGTGTGGTCCTCACTGATGAAGTGGAGCTTTAAGCAGAATTTCAGGAGTGGACCACACCTCAACCACGCCTCTTCCTGTGTTCCTATAAATTCTAACCGACCATTTCCCTCTTGTTTCGCACACTCGACACACCCCTCCCTCTCTCCCCTTATTTAAAACTTCTTTCTTCCTTCCTTCCTCAGGGCTTTAAAGAAGCCCATGTGGCTGCTTTGACATGTTGGCATTGTTAATGAGGGAAGGGGGGCAGTGAAGTGTGCATTTTCCCCAGCCTTAGTGACCACTATGGGAATTTGTCTCCGAGCTTTCATATAAAATGTCATCCATTTCTGTGATATGCAGGTAATCACACTACTTTTTATAATGCATTACTCCCAACACTGCCTATTACCATAAAAGTTGGTGTCTGCAAAAACGAGTTCAGATATATAAATATATAAGCATTCTTTTTTATCTTTAATTGATTTCTGCAAACCAATCCCATAAGTCCTTGTCCTTTTGTAGATCTAATCAAAAAAGAAAAAATTCGGAGCTTGCAAAATCACTGTGCTTCAGTTTTGAATGTTGGTCAATAAATACACGTCCAAACAATGTCTGATGAATTACTGCGGCAGTTTTGGACATTTCTGAGAACTATGCAAAGCCAAAGCTTAAGCCACAGATATACAAACACACACATACAAATTCCCACACATGCAGTCACTTGTCAAATCCCTGAGCTGTGTGAGATCAATGTGGATTGACCCGAGCAGAGATGGACAGCTCGTCACTCCGGGGGCTGAGAAACAACATCGACCCCCCCAACCCCAACTCAGGCCACCACTACCACCCCTCAACACTTACATAATGCCACAGGAGTTATGTAAGAGTCCGCCACTCCAATAGAGACAAAGACTCACAGAAAGGGGGGGGGGGGGGGATAATCCTATACATCATTAAACGGATCTCAGGAGGCCGCTGTGTTTTAAGAGCAGCAGAAAAGAAGCTGCTTTATGCAGATGACAGATGGCTCTTCCTCCATCTATGACAAAGCATGCTCAGCAGCTGTTCAGGCGGACACGCACATAAACACACATACTGTAGATGCAGAGAAAGACGGTGCTGTCAGAGATACACAACAGACTCTACAGGCCTGCTTATGCTTCAATGTTTAAGTTTTTCAGAAGAATTTAGTCTCAACGTTCATTGAGCTGTAAAGTGTGCAGCTCGAAGAGAGGGTCTCAGTTCAGTTTACAGGTCAGAAAACGAACAGCAACAGAGAGGAAAACAAGTATGGCTCATGTCCCTGCAAGGTCTGGAAGACCACTGGGAGGGAAACATTTGAAAACTTTCATGCTAACAAGTTTATATAAGTTTGACTTTTCCAGATCTATGAACTTGAATTGCAGGTGTTTCATAAATTTATAGTAACATCAGCTTTTGCATAGAGCTGATAACAAAGTGTACCCTTATCTTTGATAAGTTATAGTAGGTCAAAACTATATTTTACAGAGGGACACTAATTGGCTTTTATGATCCAAACTGAGAACAACATGATATATAATGAGCATATAAAGCTAAAAGTTATAATATATTTTTGAAATAATAAAAAAAATCCTGCTGCTGTGGACCAACAACGATTTAACTACATTAACAGATTTTTGGCCTTTTCTTCTTCCCCTTCCCATTACCAGCTCATGATATCAACATCAGAGTAATCAATGAATTAAAAAAAGAAAGTTATTCCAGAAATTAAGACATTGATCACTCTATGACTACTAACACGGATCTGCTGCTGTGGACCTGCTTCATTCCAACTACTGTATCCTACTTGAAACATGGCTGTCACTCTATATTCAATATCCAAATAACGGATCGAATATGGGGTTAAATATCCATAATCGAATTGTAAATAAATATTGGAATGTAAAATATTGAGTGTGGCGGCACAATAGGGCGCCTGGAGCAGTGGACCGTTACGTCCTGCAGAGGAGGCTGTGAGCACAGCTTGACCGTCAGACATGGGTGTTGGATGTATATATTTGTATATATATGTAAATGTGTATTTTATATATGTATATATGTATCTATGCATATATTGATTAAATGAAGGGCTTATGCTCTATTGTAAACTGTCTTGAGATAACAAGTGGTGAATTGGTGCTATACAAATAAAAATTGATTGATAGATTGATTGATTGACTGATTGAATATAATATATGTAAATAATATAATATTTGTAGGGAGAAGGCAAACTTTTAATGGTCTTAAACTTAAAGTTTGGGAACCCCTGATTCACAGTCTTACAGTTGCTCCATGTGTTGTCTTGCTTGTATTTCTCTGCTCTTTGTCCTCGCTGGTTGGTCAGTGCCTCTGCAGACCACACTCAATCGTTCCAGCTTGAGTGGATCTATCTGACTGCAGGCATTGAATCAGGATCCAGATGCACTGCAAGGTTACAACTTCCTGACTTGATCTGTCTCATTTAATGTCTGTACTCAGACAGATTTATTTGCTAAGCTCCAATCTATGATTTGGCTCGGCCCCTAGCGGCCCAAATCAATTCCTTATAGCTGCAAGAGGAAGTGACTGCTAGTATGGAGATTAGGCTTGTCACGATACCAGAAATTTAGTAGTCGATAACAATACCACTTAAATTCTTCGATACTCGATACCACTCGATGCCATGGTAAAAATAAAAAAAATCTCCTGTAGTTCAACATACACTCCTTTATTTGAACAAAGTGAACAACAAACAATATTATGCTTAAATTGAAAGCATTTGTTCTTGTTGGCTGTGTATGTTGATGCTGGCTTTGCCCGGCCTGTCCATGTCACTGTCCTCCTCTGGCTTATACTGTGAAAACAAGATTGAGATTTGGGTATAGCTTAATGATTGTCTGAGAACAGCAGAGGCAATACTAACACAGAGAGAGAGAGAGAGAGGGAGCAGCAATTTACAGACATGGTGGTGAAACTTTTTAAAAACCTTTTTATATGACAGTGTCTTATAGCATTTACTACTGTACCATATTGATGATCTTATTTTGCTTACTTTATTTCTAGGACCAAATGATATCATACTTGGATACTAAGATAATTTAACTAGCTAATGTACATTTCTATAACATATGAAAGCATTCCCTACACCTGCTTCCTCTACTCACTGTCAGTGTTTCCTCTTCTACTCTCTGCAATCAAATTAAATGTAAAGTTATTGGATGTGAAAAGTGGGTGAACAAAATACACATGATTCTGGGCAAGTAGCCTCCGCATTGATTTACATTCTGAACCAGCCTTTACACGGAGCCATAATCAAAGTAGGTTATTTAGTGACGACGTGCTATCATGCTAAGCTACGTGCTACGCTAACTCCGTTTGACATCAGACACACTGCACTGTTTTCTTTTCGTCCCTTCTTGTAGTGACCACACACTCGGGACACTCTCTGCCATTTCTTCTGTAGTCTCTTCTTTCTGTCCCTCTCTTTTCTCTTCCTTCATGATTTTACAAGCCGCGCAGCAGCGGAGGTAGCAGCGAGGCTGGACATATCGCTAGTTATTTTGCAATGCAGCTCATTTACTATGGGCTGGGCTCATCTCATCATTGTAACTTAATTAGATATGAGCAACAGTGAAAACACATGAATTCAAATGCACTCACCTTGAATTCTCTGTACGAGTCTGGATGTCTGTCTTTTAAATGTTTCGTTGTTGGCGAGCCGGGTGCGTGTGCCTCCGACATGTTGTGTGTCGTTGTTCTTCGCATGTGATCAGCACTGTGTGAGGGTTGCCAGATAATTGCTCATTTACAGCCAAAAAAACAACGCTAAAGAAGTGGCCAGATCTGGCGCCTTGGTACCAATGGTACTTTGGGTAGTCTAGAAAAGTCAGTACCGTCACATTTTCTGAATCTTAGTACCGACTTGGGTACCGAAGTATTGGTTCTCGTGACAAGCCTAATGGAGATTAGCATGGATGCTAACCACTTCAGTGACAGTTTTAACAGAGTTGAGCCACATTTCTTTTATTAATGAAAATCAAAAAAAAGCAAATGCTTTCTGTTGAAAGCATTTGTCAATAGAAGTGATATTTTAGCTCAACTTCTGACATGTTCTAGGGGGGGCTTCTCCTGCAAAGTGGCTTACACGTTGTATTTTAAACCACACTAATAGTGCCCTTCTTGTATATTATATGATTGGCCCATAATGAATTTGATTTACAGAGAAATCATTCAATCACCTGCCAGATAATGCTTTCAAAGGGTTCTGCTTTTTCCCAAACACCCTTCAAAGACTGTTGCCCCGAGAGACAAGCGAAACATATTGAACAGTTCTTTCAGAGAGTTCGTATTACTACTTACTGCCCAACGCTAAAAAATATTATTTTAAAACCTGGTAAATGAATGTGAAAGGAGGTCAGCAGCTTTTAAATACACGATCATGGATCAAAAAATTATCAGTGGCTCCTTAAGTGAAATAAATTAGTTCTTAAAAATAAGTAAAGTTAAAAAAAACTCAACTACAAACATGATTACTTAACAAAAGACTTCCAGCATGTCAAAGGAGTGATGCATCTCTCACAATGCAAACTGAGAGGTAACACCAGTAACACCAAAACCTTTTTTTTTCTTCTTTTCTTTGGGTTGTACGGATCAGATTTATTCTCCAAACTGAGCAGCCACAGACAGACAGACAGACAAACAGACAGAACACACTGTACATGCACACAGAAACTCATATACATAGAGAAGAAACATGATGTAAGAGTAAAATGCTCTACCCTGTGGCCTTACGCCTGCTAGTGTGCAGTAGTCAAGTCCATAAGAAAACATTCAACTACAGAGTGCAGCATGTGGTTACATTTATTTTCTGCCACAAGTGCTTACAAGTAAGTGGGTGGTATTACCTAACACGTCGGACATTTGACAGGAGGGGAAAAACAAGAAGAAATTAAAGAAAACAAGGGGAAAGCACCAAGTCAGGCTCAACCTTCTCCTGAAAATCACACACAAGGAAAGTGTCAAATAATAAATGAAGTTGTTATTTTACATCAGTGAAAATGTGCAGAATGTACCACAGGTAAGTTCAATGACTCAAACATCAGGTTTAAAAGAAATTAAGAAAGAAGGGAAAGTAAAAGAGCAGAGTGAGAGAGCAGCAGATCAGCAGCGATTACAGTCCAGGTCGACCCTCCCTCTGTTCTGATCCTCTATAAATTGTTTCTGTGCAGCTCGGGGCCACAATTAGCACCCGAGGGGGCCCAGTGGGTGTAAAGCCGGGTTTACAATTACCCACCTCTCAGCTACAGAAGCAGGGCAGATCACCCAGCTCTGCCCTGCTTGTTACTCTGCAGGTAACTTTTACTCAAAGATTAAGGGGCCGTTTACATGGAAACTCCTGACTTAAAGACGCAAAGATTCTTCCTTTGCGTTTTCAAATTCTTCTGCATTCAGATGACAACGCTGGAGACGAGTTAATCCCCCGTAAATCCTCTGTAGTGTGCATGCCGGTTCAGTAGATGGTGGTGTAGGTCTGCAGAGAGGCAGCGCTGCTACAACACACGAACGAAGAAGAAAACCTTTCAGAAACAACAATGGTGAACAGACGCACAGAGACGCAGGAGTTTCTTTTCTGGACAACAAATCTGTTCGGACAACAAATCTGTCTGGATAGCTTTGTCTGGATAGTAAACCGAGCACAGGAGGAGGCTCACGCGTTACTTGGCGGACGGCCGAAGCTGTTCTTGTTCCTGGTATGGCAAGGCAAGGCAAGGCAAGGCAAGGCAAGGCAAGTTTATTTGTAGAGCACAATTCATACACAAGGCAATTCAAAGTGCTTTACAGAACAAGAAAAATGCATTAAAATCACAGTACAAAATAGAGTGAACATTAATCATTATAAAATCACTTTAAAAAATCAAAATACAAAATAAAATCAACAATCATTATAAAATAAATTTAAAAAGAAGAGTGCAGATGCACGCGCAGCCTTCATGTGAAAGAGAACTGCGCATGCGGGGACGTCAGCGTTTCACCCTGAAACGCTCTGATACGGGTTTACACGGAGCTGAATGGAGAGCAGATTCAAATCTTCACACTCGCAACTTTAAAACTTTTCTAAAGTTTGTTGATATTCTTTCATCACAAGAACGTATTACTGATACTATACAATGGAGCTAGAGTATTACGTATTTTCAGGCAAGACACAGCAGTGCCAGATAAACAAAGTAAAGGTAAACAGAATATAACATCCATCCATCCATTCTCTACACCCTCATCCCTTTTTGAGAGCGCTAGCAAACTCATTACCTGCTTTGTCTTATTTACTTAAAACATATTTTAATGGGAAGGTGTTTAAATGAATGACTGATTTTTCTGGTAATGCTTTTTGTAATTATTTTAGTTGATTTTATTTCATATTCCAGTTAACTAGCCATCCATGGATTTATACAATATTTCTTTTGTGACTATGTTTAATCCTGTTTTTTCCTTTTGCTTTACTTAGTGTAAAGCACCTTAAATAAAAATTAACCATTGACTAAAATATTGATTTTCTTTAGGGTGACACCCAAACCAATACTCCATCCATCCATTATGCTTTCGAGAGACATGGAGAGACAAAAAAACATTCATGCTCACACATAACTAAGGACAAGTTGGAGCCACCAATCAACTCCATGAGCCTGAGTTTGGTCTGCAGGACGTAGCTAAACGCCTGGTCAATCATAACCACACCCTTACCCTAAGTCTTGTTATTATGTTGCAAGACTATTTGATATGATCCTGACATCAAAATGCAATAATAATAAGTCATTCAGTAAATTAAGGGGCAATTTTGTTTTTCTCTGAATATCTTTCCATGATGCTCATGATGAAACAAAAGCAAGTAAATGTCAAGCAGAGGGGATTCTTATTAAGCCACTTAATAGGACAGGGATAGAAATTATAAAGAAATACAGTCAAGTATTGAGAAAATAAAGATACTTCAGGAAAGTCCTTGTAGCATGTCTTTGTTCTTTTTCTTTAAACTACTTTTGTTCAGCTACTGGCTACTCCTGCACTGCAGAGTAATTAACCCCTTACGCACCAAATTGTTCCCAGGGATCCTCCAAAGTATCCTTATTAGCTATTCTCAGGACAGCACAAGCTCCCAAGGGAGGCAGAGCCTCTAAGCTCTGAAACTCCTTTCTGGGTGCATTAGCATAAGCATTAGCAAAGTCATAACCTGCTTCTACATATTTACATGTTTTTATGGGAATGACTGACTTGAAGGTCTGGCAGTGCTTTTTTGTTTTATTTTACTTATTTTGTTCCAACTGACCTTCTCTTATTTAAAACTTTGTAATTAGCCACAGTTTTATCCCATACTCCCTTTTTGAGGAGGTTTAACCCTTTTTTCTGTTTTATTCAGTGCAAAAATCACCTATCATAAAAAATAAGAATAAAACAATATTAATTTTCTTTAGGGCCAATACTAGAGATGCACCGAAATGAAAATTTGTGGCCGAAGCCGAAGCCGAATAATAAATAAATGCTGGGCCGAATACCGAATACCAAACTGAATATCCAATGTGGCGGCAAAGTAGTTCACTATATTTTTGATAGTGCATTAATAGTTTAAAGTACATTTTTAGACATGTTTTTAAACTAAAGTAATTGTTTATTAAATGTTATGACATTTTTTGATATTCCAGTAGCCTTTGCTTTTCAAAAGAAGCCCAACAAGGTTTTTCATTCATATTAAGCCTTCAAACAAAACAAAACATGCATTAAAAAATATTAATGTACACTGATGAATATATACCAATAGACCAATAATACCACCAATACTGCTTTAAAGCTGTCACTTTATATTCAATATTTGAATAACCGATCAAATATGGGAATAAATATCCGTAATGGAATTGTAAATAAATATTTGAATGTAAAATATTGAGTGCGGCGACACATCAGGTCTGGAGCAGTGGACCGTTCCGTCCAACAGAGGGCGCTGTGAGCGCAGCTTGACCCTCAGCCACATCCGGTGCTCTCTCGAGCCAAAGAGTTTCCGCTCCGAGTGGAGCGGACGGAGCGGACGTAAACAGCTCTAATTTGGGCTTTAACTGTTCTGAGGAGAGCTGTGTGGAAGTAGTTTTGGTTCTACACCGTTGATGGCAAACTTAAATTCAAAGACCAGGCTGTGTGTTTTGTGAAATATAGTTTAGTCTTTCGTCCTCCACTTATTTGCGGGCTCAGCCGTCGGCTTTTCAACCAAGCTATACGGCCGAGTGCAGCGGACCTTCGTCAAGAGTTTAACCCCGTGTGACTGTGTTGTTTTCAGCAGGGTGGATAAGAGAGTGTCTGACCCTTACTGAGGGGGGGTACTATTCGGCCTTGTTATTAGCTCACTCCACCGAAGGCCGAATATGGCTTTTTTTGCACTATTCTGCCGAAAATATTCGGCCACCGAATGTTCGGTGCATCCTTAGCCAATACCATTATTAATTATTGGTGACTGATTAGACCAATAACTCATATATGCAACAACGGTTCCTTTTCAATAATGGAACTCATTTTTGTCAGATTCCAGATTTTAAATTGTTACAAACACAAGCCTTTGTTTACCAGCAAAAAAATCTATCTGACTGAACGTCACATCACTTTATAAGAACAAGCACAACAGCAATACTACATCAAAACAAAATGCAAGTAGTCCAGACCGTTTGCTTTTCTGGAAAGTTTCTTTAATCTAGGATGGTGTGAAAGCTCAAACAAACTGGTGCAGACAAAAGAACTGAACTTTGAATGTTCTCTGGCTGATTCTAATTGAGCCAGAGCTCAGTATGCATTTGGCTTGAAAGCCACCACAAAACAAGGACCAAAGAATGCAAGTGAACCAAGACGCAGTGAAATGAAGCTTGGATTTGACTAACAGCAGTAAGCAAGCATTCACTGACAATACTGAGTGTTGAGGGTGCAGCTAACATTAGCAGTGCAGGCACCAGTAGTATCCAGTTCTCAGTTCCTTTATAAGTCAGAATACTGCTCAGCTGCTTTGAGTCAAATCATATTATTAATTGAAGCTTGTTGTGTATTCCCAAATTATAGTCCAACTCTGAGAGTAGGGATGTAACGATATGAAAATTTTGTATCACGGTTATTGTGACCAAAATTATCACGGTTATCATTATTATTGCGGTATTGTTGCAGTGTACTCAAAATGTTCAAGAAGTACTTTAATACCTTTAATATTATAATTTTAACGGTTCTTTTTTTGTATTTTTTGTCAATAAATGTGCCTAGAAATGCCCTCTGAGTACATTATTTTACCCTTCTTTCATTAGAAATAAAAGTAAACAATTCTAGCAAGTATTTTTCATTTTTATGTAATAAGTGCTTGAACAGTGTAATTACAAGAAAAGAAATCAACAGATTTGAACATTAAACAGGATTCTCTTCATGAACAATTGAAATGAACAACAAAAAATCTATTTTACATACACTCACAGATTTTTGTTTGCCTGCCGCATTAGTGTCCATGTTATAGCTCGTCATATTAGACCATATGATGGCCTTTTTTTTTTTACTGACGATAGTCCCTGAAGCAGTCAGCCCCCTTCAGCCCCCTTCAGCTTACCATTTTAAACGTTACATCCCTATCTGACAGTGATGGCAGAACAGAGACAACAGCTATAGCCCCAGCTACCGGCATCACTTCACAAGCTTTGTTTAGCATGACAAAGTGCAGCGTCAAAGAGAACACTACAGGGAAATAAAATGTTGCAACTTCAGCATTGAACTAGGCTGAGTGCAACCTTAAGAGTGAAAGTGACTTAAGTCTCTGAAACCTATTCAGGGTGTCAATAAAGTCTCTTTACAAATATACTGCAAAGATCTTCACCAGATCTGTTTTATTTTTATCAGTGTTTTTATTCACATTAAAAATGTGTGTTTCAGATATTCTTTTAATGGAAAGAAAGGCTTGTCTTAGACGATTGGTGTTTTCCTCAGATGTTCTTGGTCGCCCACTCCTCCCTTTATCCAACACTGTCCGTGTCTCCATACATTTCTTGTGCCATGCAGGAATTGAAGGACGTGATGGTGGATCTCTTCCACACCCAGCTCTGTAGTTTTGCTGAGTCAGCACATCTGATTTTGTCTCAATAAACCAGGACACACATTGTGCCTTCTCTAGAGGAGAATCCATTTTATAGGGGTTCACTAACTACCCCCCCCCCCTCACAGAATACAAAACTTTAATGTGAATAAAAACTTTCATAAACACTGATTAAAATAAAACATATCTGTTTAATATATCTCATCAACTGCCTTTGTAATTATTTTTTTAACTTTAAAGACACTTTATGGACACCCTGTATTTCTTTTACAGTTCATGTGTGCAATTTTTTAGTTCTTGTTTTGAGCTGGTTAAAAATCCAATGTGATATGGAGTTTTGCATTTGATGGAAGCTGTGACTGGAAGACAATGAAGAAAGATTAACAGTGGAGTGACATGCGGTTCTGGGCTGGTTAAAGATCAGATGGGCTGCTGCATTCTGGATCATCTACAGAGGTTTAAATATGCATGAGGAGAGGCCTGTAGGGAGTTGATGTTGTCAATGGGTCAAGCCGAATCCGACTTCTTGTCTCATATATGGTACACGCACAGTTGCAAACTAATCGAGCCTCCAGAATCACAATTGAAAGCCTATCAGATGATTAAAAACAAGAAAAACCTAAATGGCCAACATGAGAAAGCTGTTTCTTTGTGGCGTATCTGTTCCAACACTGTCCACTTCACATTATATTTACTTTGCTGAGGGATCTTCAAAGGGTGTAGTTTATTTTCAAATAATGAGGGCATTTGTTTGCTTGACAGGCTTTCATATAACACCTGATGACAAACAGGAAAGGAAACTAAAAAAAGAACTTTTATTTAATTAGTTTTTAACTTAAATTGAAAGACAAACAGACAGGCGAAGCAGTTCTCAATCAGTGACACCCTGCGGCAAACCAAGACAAAGTCTGGTTTCATCATGTCAGAATACATCCTCAATCAATCACTGCTCTCTCCTATATGACGTTGACCACCGTGACAGGCCTTTAACAAGCTCTGGATGGAAATAGTCACTCCCTGAGTGTCTTTGCTTTGCTGGCACAGAGTGAGCACAATATGTCGTCTACCCCTGAGGGAGACGTCATATTCATGGAGATGTGTCTATTACCAACCTCTGGAGCCAAGAACAGTAACAGCATGAGCAGAATAGAAAAGAGGAGCAGGGCAGAGGGGATGAGAGATACTGCAGCTAAACAGGCGCATTGACGAGACCTCACAGATATAAAACTGATAGAAAGATGGATGAGAGTCTGTGTATGGAGGTCTCCATGTAAGGGGATGACTGACAGGTAGAGCGGGTTTTTGTTGCCGCTGGATGGATGAACACACTGGAAACTTGTTGGCTGTGTGTATGTGTGGGTGTGTTACTTTCCAGCTAAAGGTTACATGGTAATACTGGCATTTAATCAGTGAGGCAGCAAACGTGGGCAGCAAGAAATCAGATTATGACCTGCACTGACCTGAGACTTACATTATACAGGAGGGAAAAATCAATATCATGTTTCTTTACATTCACTGCTGGATGAGACAGCAGGCACTTCATGCCAGCTCTAAAGCAGAGGAAGAAAAACCCCAAAGGAGGCCTCAATTTTTAAATTCCAATGGGATGGTCCAATGTGTCCTTGTATGTTTTATTGGTAACATCATGTCTTTGGTGTCTGTTGAGCAAGGATTTGATTTAAGATGGACAAAAAATGAAAAATATTTATGTCATGGAGCAAGGTGCTCCCAAACTTTTTTGGTTCTGTACCCAAATGAAAAGTGAGAAGTTGTCTCCCCCAGATCAAAACTTACAAAACTAGAAACAAGGAGAGCACGAACCTCTGCCAGGGTAGCTCATATGTAGAAAAGGCTCCTGCTATTAGTTGCGCATGCAGTGATAGTAGATCACCCACAACACTAATTGCACGTGCAACTTTTTTAGTTTGCACACGCAATTTAGCGCTTGTTATTTTGGATCTTAGTAGATCAGGCCTATAATGTTTTATGGCATATTTTGATGAATACCTCAAAGTGCTTTTCCACTGTCTTTAACTTACTTTACTAAAATGATTAGAACAGCCTTATCCTGATTAGATTAATTATAGAAACAGCTTCATGCATTTCTTTCTAAAATCGAAAGCTGTGGATCAAATTACCTGTAAGTTATGAGGCAGGATGCACATAAGTGTAACAACTGTCCCCGGTCTCCCCTTTGAATATTTTTGACTCAGTGAAAATCCCTTTTGAGTCTGCAGATCAAACTGTTTGTGATCGTGTGACATTCTATCAGCCTTTTTGTGGTTTGAATGCAGCTGCTTGAAGTTAAAAAGCTTCTTTCACGTTGTCACTGTCAAGACTCATCAATTTGAAACACTTACTGCTGCCCTGTGCGTGATTTAGTGCATGAGAGACTCACAAGTTAATGACTTAAAATGGAATGTGCAAACATAGCACCAAAGATTACACGCTGTTCTACTGTCAATGGCATCATTTTTGGGCACTCCTTTTTGGCACTAAATATTTTTAGTGGGGTTGTATGAGCTCCTTATGGTCACTAAGGACAGTAGATACTGTAGAAAGTTCTCTCCTCTCCACCAGAAAGCCACAGCCTGTGACCATCGGTGACAAAGAAAAAGACGCTAATAGAAAAGTACCGTACCGGAGTTAAAGGCTATTTTCTCCGCCTACAAGGACTCAAATCAAAAAGTAATACCGCAGTTTAAGAATACACTACATAGACAATTTTTGAAGTGCATTAATCTTTCAGAAATATAAAGTTTATCCGGACCTAAGCCGACTCACGCCGTGTGTCCCTCCGCTAAATCACTCCACTAAATCACTCCGCCGTAGTTAGCTAGCTGCTTTTAATGGCTGTTTTAGACTAATTAAACGCACATTATAAGACAAATATTGCTGAGATGGGTTTTTGTGATGCTTCCCTTGATTCAGAAACAGATGTGCATCATGGAGAACTCAGCTTTCACCGTATTCCCCTGCGTAACGAGGGCATTCGGTCACACAGTATAGTGAATGCATTTCTGTTACCTGTTAGCTGACAGATTGTTATGATCAACAAACAGCCTCATCTACTCTGCTTATTTGTCTCTGACAGATCATTATTACTTACTTTGAGCAGAAACTGTCATTAGGTCCTTCAGGTTTGGGACGTTTTTCCAGTTTATCTTCGGGAAATTGGAGTATGTCCACAAAACTCCGGGAAAGGAAAGTCCGTTTGCAAGTAATACTGCCGTCCATATCACTTATTCCCAGGTCAAACATTCGCCCCACTGTTTATTTACGTCTCTATCTTGATGTCCAGCCTCCATGGATGTTTCCTCTATATTCCTCTTTAGCGACTCGTCCTGTGTAAAGTCCGGTTATACAGGTGTCCTCTTGACTCCAAACTGAATGAGACTTCGGCGACGCTGTCATAATAATCCCTTTTTTAATTTCTTGCACTGTCTCTTCCTCACGCCGCTAACAGTCAAAACAGAAGAGTTACTATACTTGATAAAAGTTATACGAAGCATCTGAAGCCCCTAGCGTGCTAATGTTTTGATCAGCTGAGAGGGGAAGGGGTGGACTGATTTAGCGGAGGGACACTCCGCCCCACAGGCTGTGGCTTTCTGGTGGAGAGGAGAGAACTTTTTCTACTGTATCTACTGTCCTTAGTGACTACATGGAGCTCATACAACCCCACTTCAAAAATACTGAACTGTCCCTTTAGGTCTATTTTTCTAATTTAAATGAATGCTGTCCCCTTTGCTGCTGTAATATTGCAAATTTCCACATGTGGGACAAATAAAGGTTTATTCTATTCTATTCTATTCTAAATATTGTGACTTTCCTGCAGGGGCTTCATCTCGAGGTGTCAGGCAGTCTGTAAAGCTGAGCTTCAGCTTCATGCACCTACCCTCTCTGTTATACATGGTCATGTTTATAAATTAATCTTTGACCCTTTAATGCCTGAAAACACAAAATATCACCAGAAAATAATAATTTTTTAGAGCTGAAATGTTTATTTCACATTCTACTCAAATCCTAAAAAAAACAAAAACAAATCAAATTTCCATAAAATGTAAAATATGTTTCTCTATGTCGCTCTCCATGGCCTCTCTGAATTTCTCCCATCCCATGTTTTTTTTAGTTGTTCTACGTTATTTTAAACACAACAGGAATTTTAAAGAGCTAATTACAGCTGTATTTTCTTTGAAATAATGCTATTTTGATGTTTGCATGGTAGATTTGTCCTTTATTTTTCCACTACAATGTCTTTTTTGATATTTCACACTGTGGGCCATATTGAGAGAGTAGTTGCCCAGTGCCACCCCTGCTCTTCACCACCCAAGAGTGAGCCATTAATACTTTCCTAATGACTCTAACAGCACAGGAGATACCGGCTAACGAGGAGGGCAGCACTGACCTTAGCTGCTCTGTTTCTCTAAGGTGTTATTATGAACTCAGCTCCGCTGCTGATTGAGGCCTGAAGCTGAAGATGAATCTTTCAGGGGGGAACTGAGCAGAGGGCAGCTCCACCTGCCCACCTGTTTCCTGATCTCCTGACTTCCACTCTTTCCCTTGATTAATCTCACCTTCCTCCTCTCTTCCGTCACTGTTTCCTCTCTGGTGCTCAGACCCGTGCTTCCCCTAACGTTTATTTGCGGTGGTGGTCCAGTTCCAGCTCCTTGTCTTGTTGCCAAAATGGCATCAAAGGCACTGTTGTAGTCTGCACTGTCTTGACCGATAGACAAATATTCAACAGCCTCTAGTGTATGAGTCATTAATACAGCAAACAGCAACAGCAGTTAACAAAGGCAGAACTGGCAGACAGAGTATCTGGATGGAAGCTTTCTCATTCACACTCCTCTGTGTCCGTGTAAACGCTGCTCTGACAGAATGTGCGCCTGCTGCTTAATTGCAAACACATTTGCGGAGGTGGGATACTTGTGAAAGAAAAGGCTTGTGAGGCAGTCAATGGGAACAAAGAGGAGATGACTGACAGAGTAAAGATGATCCTTTCATGGTTTATTTTCATTTTGCTGCTGAACTGATGTCTTTAAGTCAGTGTTAATCTGATCAAATCTGCGGAGAAAAATGTCATGTCTCCTCTTTTCTTTCTCACATAATCACAGCAGAATCACAAACAGCTTTGGACAGCAGGAGGGGGGGTGGAAACAGACGATAATTACCATCCAAATCTCACCAAAAAGAAGCTGTGTGTGATTTAAAGGTAATTTGACGTGTGGAGGTTGGGAAAGAAAACCACTGATTATGTTTTTGTGGCTTTATTGTGAAGCAGATACAATTCTGGAGTTTTGATTTTTGGCTCAGTGAAGAGCTAGAATGTTGAAGATTAGGGTATCGAAATTTCAGGGTAAGCACCCAGGTGTGTGCGCCCCCCCCCAAAAAAATTCGATTTAAAAATTGGCAGACAAAAAATCGCGATACTTATGTGAATCGATTTTTTCTCCCACTCCTACCTTTCATCAATTAATAATCCATTATTTAGCTTGCTCATCTACACATATACAGTATGTGATTCATTTTTTTAATCCAGATTTATCTGTCTTAAAACAAGACTTAATCATTAAATAAAAAACATTGATATTCTACCAATGACTTGACTTTAAATACATGTACAGTCATGGAAAAAATTATTAGACCACCCTTGTTTTCTTCAATTTCTTGTTAATTTTAATGCCTGGCTCAACTAAAGGTACATTTGTTTGGACAATTATAATGATAACAACAAAAATAGCTCATGAGAGTTTAATTTAAGAACTAAGAACTATTCATTTTCCATGGTTTTCTTGATAATAACCAAAATTACTTAAATTCTTACATCAATAGCTATGGCATTGTACTGCCAAAAACACTACTTTTAAGCATTCCATGTTTTCTTTTCTGTTTGCTTTAAACACATGATACACACAAGAGTTAATACTTGATTGCATAACCATTGTTTTTGATGACTGCAGCCATGCGTCTTGGCATGCTCTCCACCAGCTTCTGACATTGTTCTGCTGTCACAGCAGCCCATTCCTGTTGGACAAATTCAAACAAATTTTCTTTGTTTTTGGGCTTGTGGTTCTCCATTTTGAGTTTGATGATTTTCCACAGGTTTTCAATTGGATTAAGATCTGGTGATTGAGCAGGCCAAGGCATGGCAATGTTGTGGTTCTCCATCCAGGCTTTAACTGACCTTGCCGTGTGGCAAGGGGCATTGTCTTGTTGGAAAATCCAGTCATTCGAGGCAGGAAAGAGTTTTCCAGCTGATGGAAGAAGACTGTTTTCAAGGGTAGTCCTGTACATGACCTGGTTCATTCGGCCTTCACACAATTGCATTTGCCCTGTTCCACTCAGACTGAAACAACCCCAGATCATGACTGATCCACCCCCATGTTTTACTGTAGGGGCAAGACAGTCTGGGTTGTAAGCTTCTCCAGGCTTCCTCCTAACCAGTAAGTTGGCTGGAGTGGGCATCAATTCAAAATTGGATTCATCACTGAAGAGAACCTTAGCCCAATCATCAACAGTCCAATCCTTGTGGTCTCGAGCAGAGTAACCGGGCCTTCCTCTGCCTTTCATTGATGAAGGGCTTCTTGCGTGCTCTGTGTGACTTCAAACCAGCTTCAACAAGTCGGTTTCGAACTGTCCTTGCTGAACAAGTCACATTTCTCGACAGTGCCCACTCATTTTTAAGGTCCCTGGAGGTCTGGACGATTCCTGACACAGGAGCGGATGAGTGCAGTCATCTCGTGGGGTAGAAAGACGTTTCCTGCCACGGCCAGGTAGCAATTTGGTAGTGCCATGTTCAGCTTGTTTTTGTTGTTGTAATGAACGGCTGTCTTGGAGATCTTCAGTTTTTTCGCTACCTGTCTCTCACTCATGCCAATTTCCAGCAGTGCCAAGATGGCTGCCTTTGTGGCTTCACATAATTCTTTTGTTTTAGGCATTATGTGAGAGCTGACAACTTCTGAGTTGTGCTACGGCTTGAATGTAAGCAGGAAACCACTCTAGGCCTTTGCATGTGCAGTGCTGCTTGTGACATGAAATGGCCTCTTATATACCCTGGGAATCAATTAAGCTTAAGAATGTCAAATAGGACATAAAGTATTATGTGACCAGCTGCATTTTTTGTTGTGTTCATTGTATTATACGTTTAGTGGTACCAGATATTAGAATGAACAAGAAATTGAAGAAAACAAGGGTGGTCTAATAATTTTTTCCATGACTGTATATATACATTCTCACAAAAATTTACATTTATCTACATATACATACACATGTGTACCAATATCTATCCACATAAATTACACATACATATGTATGAACACTTCTGTTAACCTGTCTTCATCATGAATTTTATT
This sequence comes from Scarus forsteni, assembly GCA_036419115.1. Classification (NCBI taxonomy): domain Eukaryota; kingdom Metazoa; phylum Chordata; class Actinopteri; order Labriformes; family Labridae; genus Scarus; species Scarus forsteni. Next base: position 4,055,328 of record JAZDUH010000347.1, on the reverse strand, counting down.
CCTGGTATTTATCCAAAATGATGTTCCATAATCTCATATACTGTTCACTTTTGAGTGTTTCCTCTCTTTCCTGCACATATCTTTTACATTTTAATGTGTTATCATATAGAGAAAACCCTCCCATCATTAAAATGATGTGTACTATTAAAGCTTATAAACTTCTCTACAAGCATATACTGTTCATTTGCAGAATGACGGGCTACTTAATCATGCACTGTGTACTGTTGAACCAAACCGCTGAGTCTTATTCTCTGTAAAAAAAACAAAGTTACTGAGATTCAGTTTTGGAACAAGATTACATAAAAGGCTATCAGCACACAACACTCAGTCTCTCAGCCCTTCTGCCTCGGCTGCATGCTGTTCACTCGCCTCTCTCTTCATACTGCGCACATGAGTTAATACCATGAAATCAACATGACAATCCTCCCTGCGACCAACAGGAAGATTACAGACGGCCTCTCTTTAGCATGTGCCCTCCTGACATGAGCACACTATCCTCTTGATACCATTATCTACCGGCAACAGAGCTCCTTAAAGCCACGGCCCGACTAATGCATGTGCAGACTGAGGACAGAGAGCATTGTCCATCCACATGCACTGCTCACACACAGCCCACACATTAGCCTGCGCTCCATCATATACATGACATCCTGCAGAAACAGATGGGCCTGATATTAATCCCATCACACACACTCATGTTACTTCATGTCCTTTTTACCCCCCCACATCCACTCTTCTCTGAAATCATGACATCACTCTGTGAACCAAGCATTAAACACCGACATCATGAGAAATAAACACCTGTATTCTGTTACAGAGAAGCTACCGTGAAGCTAACCTCAACCAGAGTGATACCAAGAAACCTCACTTTTACCTGGTTGTCAGCTTTTTGGCATGAACAGATCAAAAAAATATCGACAGCTACTTCACCAATTCAACTGCCTGGTAACAGCTTATCAGCCAATCACATGGCAGCAACTTGAAGCATTAAGGCACTGAGTCACTGAGTCATGGTCAAGATCACATGCTGAAGTTCAAACCAAGATAGGGAAGAATGGTTATTGTTTTCCTCTCTATGTTCATTTCTTGGCTTTCCAAACATAATTCCATGTCATTCACACATGTGACATATTTAAATGTGAAGTAAAAAACAAACATTTACAAACAGAAAAGCCAAACCCCCACCAGGGCCACATAGTACACCATAAAAAAAATGCATTCAAAAGTAAATAATGATCATGAATACACATACAAATACAAATGCTACATGGGAGTAAATAAAATAAAAAAAAACAAACATATAAAAATAAGAGAAATAATACAAATAATACACCTTAAAACAATAAGAGAGTCAATCAAATAATTAAAAAAAGAATAAATAATATTTGATAAAGTTAAGTTAGTTCAAATAAAACAAAAATAAATAGATCACAATGATAAAACAAGAAAAGAGTCAATAAAATAAATTAATAATAAGAACAAATATCTGATAAAGTTAAATTTGTTAAAATAAGATAAGTAAATTGATTAAAACTAAAAACATGAAAAGAGTCAATTAAATAAGTAAAATAACAAAATTAAAGTATGTTAAAAAAATTCTAATTATGAACATCATAACTAACAGTCTTAGTACATAACTGTGAGGATCAGCAGGAAGACAAAGCTTTCTTTTTTTACTGTTTACAAAAATGAAAAAAAGGACCCCAAATCCTGTCAAAAGTGCCCCTAGAACCAGACAGGGTTTGAACTACAGTTTTTTTTAAATGACTTTGAATGCGGTATGGTTTTTGATGCCAGACAGGCTGGTCTGTCAAAAACTGATGTTTTACTGGGATTTTTCACAACCAACCATCTCCATGCTTTACGAGGAATGGTTCAGACAGCTTACCGATCAGAGCAAGAAAACATTTGAGCACAGACTCCAAAAATAGACCGAGGCAGAGAACAGATGAGAGGAGACGGGGAGAGAACAGAGAGAAAAGAGGAGCTGCAAGGAGAGGAGAGAGATACTGGGTGGTGGAGAGGAAGGTTTAGAAGTTGCTTTGACAGCTGAAAGAGGAGCTCATCAGGGTTTCATCACGATCACAGGTCAGGAAAACAAAACAACAGTGTTGTTGTTTACTGAAACAGCCTGATGCTGATGTCACAGTAACAGGGAGATCTTTGTTTTAGGGTCAGAATGAGTCAAAGATGTTTCATCATGAACTACAGCTGAGGTCCACAACCTCCCTGATCACACACAAAAAGGTGAAGAGCTTAAAAAATGAACTTCGATTTCAACGGATATATTAAAGCCATAAGTGCATGTGTGACAATAATAATACTAAATGTATTATTTTTGTCGTCGTTATTGTCAAAAAGTATCATTAGAAAGTAAAGATCCAGCTGCTTCAGTTTCCCCCTCCCTGCCAGCCGATTTCCAGCCACTGGAAGCTCCCCCCAGTTCAATAAGATGTGACAAGAATCCATTAAATACCGTTTCCCATACAAGATGAGACAGGTTCCGTTTTTTTGGTGGGTAAATCAGCCGCCACATCAACTGGAAGCAAATTTGAAACCATAAATTCTCCCAGCAAGGCCTGTCATGATAACCAATAAATCAATTAACCGCATGATAAACAAAGACGTCCTCAGTAAGTTTGCAGGCCTTGATAAACTGACACGTGTGTGTGTGTTTGTTTTCCTCCTTGCTACCAAAGGATGAGAAGATGGCTCACTCCGTACATCTTTCTCAATGCCTGGGCACGCGCCCAGCGATATGAGTGGATTTATCTGTCAGCCATTCAATCTTTGGGGGGGAGGCGGGGCGGCTGGCGCGTACACATACAGAGAGCTGAAGTGAGCGCAATGAGGAGTAACGAGGAAACAAACACTAACATGAATGAAGGCACGAAAGCTATGGTTCCTAAGCTGAATACCACAGCCCAAGTGCTGGAATATTTTGGTTTTAATCAAAATGAACAAGATGTGAGCCCATGAACACTGACGCGCCGATATGTCATATTTGTTTGAGTGTCGACGAAGAAGGGGAGGTGCAGCGGAGCCTTCGTCCTGATAGTCAGCGCTTACTGAAGCGTTTGATCGGCAAAGTAAATAAAAATTAAACAGCACAAAATGGTGCACGCTCACAGACAATGTTGTTCGCCACATTGCAAAAGGAATGCAACCCTTCAATACGGTTGAAAAGCCCGCATTTCGGGAAACATTACAAACATTTGACAGACAGTAAGTATTGACTGGGAGAACTTACATGCCACAAACAGTTCCTAAACTTTATAAACTCCATTTTATTTACTGTGTTTAATTTTTTGTGTGTATTTATTGGAGTTTTGTTTTTTTCGTTACAGAGACAGGGTCTATTTTTTTATGGTTTTTGATTAGTATTATGATTTTTAGTAACATGAAGTACTGAAGTGAGCGCCATGGATGACGTCGCTGCTGGATGACGTCAGACGCCGATTTCTGTGTGTATGGACCGCGCTGCTTCAAAAGTCATTTTAACACTGTTTTAAGCCACCCTTGTTTTAAAATTCACTTATCAGAGACTCTAAATGTCTATCCAGTCCTAAGTCCTTACTGGTACCTTGCTTTTCAGTCTTGATTGCAAGTTTTTACACTATCAATCGCTAATCGGGCTCACCGCCTGTGGACTGCCTTTTATCCTTTTAATCTTTTATTGGAGCGACCATGGCTGATAGCAAGCCTGAGTGTGTCCTGCTCATGCTCACTTACCATCTCGAAGCTGAGGAAAAACATTGCATTGCTGAGAGCAGAGGTCATGGAGAAGAATAATCTCATTGTGGAGTTTTCCGCCGTTGCTAAGACCCAGGCAAAACACCTCGCCATCATGAGCGCCTTCAGTCATGGATTCACCAATACGGCCAGCTTCCCCCGCAGCCCTGCTCCAGCAGCACCAGGGATGGTCACTGATCTCACCATTCCATGGTTCGGCTCCGCAATCACTGGGGCCCCGGAACCGGAGGCTGCCTCAGCCCTGCCAGAGGATCCGTGGCTTCGCCTGGGAGCTAAGCCCAAGACCAACAGCAGGACCCGCTTCCTCCCCTGTACCTGCGGAGGTGCAGGTGTCTGCCGGTGGAGAAGTGGAGGCTCCAGTAAGCTCCACACCGTGTCAGCCTGTGCTCTGGTCTGTAATAAACACTAGGGATGTCCTGATCCGATATTGATATCGGGTATCGGTCAAAAAAACAAATATCGGATTATATCGGCCTGCATCCTAAATCTCCGATATCAGCACTCCGATACAAGCAGTCCATTCTAATATATTTATTTTTTATTTTATTCAGTTGTAGAATATGCTTATGTTTAAGTTTAACACAGTGGTTATTTTGCAATTGGTGAAATATGTTTTTGTTTGATTTATTGAGGTCACTTTTCAGGGTCTTCTAATATTTTTTATTCATGTTGTTTTAATTGTAGTATATTCTTATGTTTAAGGTTAAAATTTATTTAACCTATTGGTTAATAACAAATGGCTCAGTTTTTCTCATACCTACTATTGCTGACTACTGTTCTCTGTTTGAGTAATATGACCTGATCAAGCCTTTTCTTACAGTCCATACTACAAAGTAGGTAATAAAAGTCTGTATGATTCCTGCTGATATCGTATCGGATTGATATCGGTATCGGCCAATACTCAAGGCTGCAATATTGGTATCGTATCTGAGGTGAAATAGTTGTATCGGGACACCCCTAATAAACACCGTGCTGTGCCTCCTTCCCTTCCATCATCACCAACGGTTGCCCGCTGACCAACAGGTTTGATATCCTGAATAAAAAGGATTTTCCTCCCCTGGGAGAGCATGTTCCTCAGCAGCCAGTGGTAAAGCCCTCCTCCACCTGCTGCAAGCTGCTAAAAAAGGCCGTCTTGCGGAGGAGCTCCGGAGATTTCAACATCCAGGGAACAGTGGGACCCGCTGCCGCTGGTAAGGGGTGCACTCAGGACCTACACCGATCCCCAGAGCCGCACAGTCCCAAGCAGAAGTCCGTCTACAAGAGGTCAGAGCCCTCTGTGTGTTCGGGCGTTCTAAGGAGGACTCCCTCACCCGAAGCCTCTTCTGGTGCTGGAGTGAGGAACAGACGCAATAGCGATTTAGCGCACTCCTCCCGCGCAACCAGACATTGTCCGGCTCCTGAAATGGGCTCTCAGGTGAGTCCTCCGCCTCGCTCCTCTCTCGAGTGCATCCCGGTTCATCCCAGGAGACCGCGCCCATGGATCTTCCATTGTCCAACACATGCGGATCAGCAGGTGCAGTACCTTGTGCCACCCAGGTGCACGTGTTGTTGATACTAAAAGCGCCCTCCCACAACTCCTACGTCACTACCCCTCTGTGTCTACGATAGTGACTCATGTTGGATCAAATGATCTGCACCTCCAGCAGTCAGAGAAGCTGAAAAAGGACTTTGTCGAGCTGACAGTATTCTCAATGCAGGGAAGCCCTGTGTAATTTCTGGGCCATTTCCGTCCCCCTGCTTTGGCGATGTTAAATTCTCCCGCTTAAGACAGCTTTACATCTGGCTGAAGGACTACTGTTGTAGCACAGGACAACTTGCCAACAGTGGACAACTTACACAAGAACCAGTCTCTTTAAGCATGATCAACTCCACCCTAATCACACAGGTTTCAGTCTCCTATCACTGAACATTGAACTCACCCTGTGCTCCTGTAAGGCTTTTTCAGCATGACAGTCGATACACATTCTTACTGCACACCCCACTCACAATATTCAACCCTCCTCTTTACCACCTACCCACTCATCAATCCCTGTCATCATCAGAAATAGACACAACAACAAACCTCACCGGAGATCACATCTACACCGAAGTCTTTTAAACATTCCCTTGAAGCGGCACGATGAGCGCACGTTCAGCACGGACATTAAAACGGCTGTGCTGAACGTGCGCTCTCTGACCAATAAATCTTTTATTATACATGACGTAATTTTAGACAATAAAAAATTTAGATTGTATTCTCCTAACAGAGACATGGCTTGGCACCGTTGCACCCTTTGTTCTCACAGAGGTTTCCCCACCAATTTTTTTTTTTAAATGTATTTTTTGAGCATTTATTGATAGGAGAGAGACAGTGGACAGGCTTGTGAAAGGGGGTGAGAGAGTAGGGGAGGACACTCTGCAAACTGGTCACAGGCGGGATTTGAACCTGGACCAGCAGAAGTAAGTACATGGGGTACCTGGTTGCTAACCACTCAGCCAAACCAGCACCCCTTCCCCACCAAATTTTAACTTTTATTTCCTTGTAAGGGGTGCAGAAGGGGGGGTAGGACTGCATCGATTTTTAGGAATACCATGGTTTTAAAGGAGGTTTCCTTTAACAGTTATACATCCTTAGAGCATCATGCCTTTGTTTTTAGCAGCCCACCCATCCTGTGTGTGACAGTCTACAGACCACCCCGTTACGCCTCTGTTTTTATCAGTGAATTTTCAGATCTGCTCTCTGTCATTCATTCATCTTATAATAGGATTTTAATAACTGGCGATTTTAACTCGGACTTGGACATGGCTGCAGCCTGAATGTCCAAAGATTTTTTAAACATTTTAAACTGCCTTGATTTTAAACAGCATGTCACGCAGCAGACCCACGCCAGGGGGTGCACCCTCGACCTCGTCATAACCTATGGCCTGTCCGTGGGAGCGCCCTCTGTCGTGGATCTGGCAGTGTCTGACCATTTCTGTGTGTTTTTTAACATCGTCAGTTTTAAGCAGCAGGGGGCCTCTGTGAGAACGGTGAGGAGACGCTACCTAACTCCTGAAGTGGCTGAAAATTGTATTCACATTTTAGAGAGCACTCCTGCAGCTATTTTGCCAGCTCCCTGTGATTTTATTGTTGACCATTTTAACAGCAAAATTAAATCCACACTGGACTCAGTCGCTCCACTTTTAACTAAAAAAATCAAAACAAAGCCCACACCACCATGGAGAACTGGAGACATCGGGGAGCTGAAGAGAAGCTGCAGGAGTGCTGAGAGAAGATGGAGGAAATCAAAGTTAACGGTTCACTATGAAATCTGTCGTGAACAGCTCAAAGCCTACAAGAACACAGTCAAACATGCAAGAATGTCCCATTTTCAAAATCTAATCACCAACCATAAAAACAACCCCAAACTCCTCTTCTCCACAATTGACCTTTTACTTCAGGTTGACCAATTTTAACAGATCCACCTTTCCGAATGACACCTTATATGAGGACTTTGCAGACCACTTCAGGAGTAAAATCAGTGACATCAGGTCGAATCTTTTACCTAAACAGATTTTAACTGTCGACTCACCTGGGTCGTTGATTTTACCCGAGGAAACACTGGAGAGTTTTGCCCTAGTTGATGCAAGGACGCTTGGTCGAGTTTTCTCCCAGGTAAAGCCCACAACCTGCCTTTTAGACCCAATTCCCACACCATTTTTAAAAACATTTTATGGCTTCTTTGAGGAACAGCTGCTGTACATTATGAATTGCTCTCTTCAGACAGGTGTTTTTCCTACTTCCTTTAAAACAATGGTGGTAAGGCCCCTTCTGAAGAAGAGCAATTTAGACCCTAACGTCTTAAGCAACTATCGGCCTGTATCCAACTTACCGTTTTTAAGTAGTTTTAGAAAAACTTGTTTTTAACCAAGTAAATTATTTTTTAGTTCAGAACATTTTAGAGAAGCATCAGTCTGGTTTTAGGATGAATCACAGTATGGAGACGGCTCTTTAAAAGACTTTAAATGATATCAGGTGCAATTTAGCTAACCATAAACTCACAGTCTTGGCGCTACTGGATCTGACTGCCGCCTTTGATACAGTAGACCATCACATTTTATTAAATAGACTGAAACACCTGGTTGACCTCTCTGGTACTGTTTTGAAATGGTTCAACTCTTACCTGACTGATCGAAGCTTCTTTGTAAGTTTGGATACATGTTCTTCAGGAAACCGCGATATAAAGCGTGGGGTTCCCCAGGGGTCAATTTTAGGTCCAACTCTTTTTGATCTTTACGTGCTTCCCCTGGGGGATGTCATCAGGAGGCTAGGCGTCAGCTTCCATAGTTATGCTAATACGAAGCTGTACATCGCTGTGTCTCCTGATGACACGGGGCCAATTGATGCCCTTTTTAACTGCATTTTAGATATAAAGTCATGGATGGCAGCGAATTTCCTACAGCTCAACCAGGACAAAACAGAAGTCTTAGTCATTGGCCATGAAGGCCAGAGAGAGAAACTTTTACCAAAACTCCAAGACCTTACACCATCAAATTCTGTAAAAAATTTGGGCGTGATTTTTGACCCTGAGCTTTCTTTAATTTTACACATCAAGAATGTAACTAAGATTGGTTTTTACCATCTCAAGAATGTAGCCAGAGTCCGCCCGTTTCTCTCTCAGGCCAGCTCGGAGGTGTTAATGCATGCTTTTATCTCTTCTCGTTTAGATTATTGTAATGCCCTGATCTCTGGTCTTCCCAAAAAGACAACATCCAGTCTCCAATTATTACAGAATTCAGCCTCACGAGTGCTGACGTGGACCAGAGGGCGGGAACATATTACTCCGGTTTTAAAATCGCTGCATTGGCTCCCTGTGATGTGTGTTTAATGTGTGCTCCCTTGATGTGTGTTTAATTTTACACATCAAGAATGTAACTAAGATTGGTTTTTACCATCTCAAGAATGTAGCCAGAGTCCGCCCGTTTCTCTCTCAGGCCAGCTCGGAGGTGTTAATGCATGCTTTTATCTCTTCTCGTTTAGATTATTGTAATGCCCTGATCTCTGGTCTTCCCAAAAAGACAACATCCAGTCTCCAATTATTACAGAATTCAGCCTCACGAGTGCTGACGTGGACCAGAGGGCGGGAACATATTACTCCGGTTTTAAAATCGCTGCATTGGCTCCCTGTGCGTTTCAGGATCAATTCTAAGGTTCTTTTACTGGTTTACAAATGTTTTTACGGCCTCGGGCCTACTTATTTATCTGACCTGTTTTTACCGTATCAGCCTTCGCGGACCCTGAGGTCCTCTGGCACTGACCTTTTAACCATACCAAAAGTTAGATCTAAAGGTGCGTTCACACCGCAAGCGACCCAGCTACCAAAGTCGCGTCGCCCACTGAGGTAGCGTCGCGCGTCCATAAATAGCCTACCTGTTTGGTTGCCTGGCGTCGGCCGTCGGTCGGTGACGTCACGTCCGCTCGAGTTTTACCGCGATTGTATCATATATCCCATAATAGGGTGTATAAGCAGACATTATTCCAGCTGTGTCCTTTTCAGTCACTTATCAGACACAAAACTCTGCAGCTGATGATGCAGCAGCATCCTCTGTGAGTTTACTGCGGTCCGTCAGCAAATGTCCTCACTGAGATTAGTTCCGCCTATGTGGAAGTCATCCGCCCTGTAGTCCGGATGAATAACAGCACCGTCACACGTGCACTCACCGCTGATTGGCTGATGCTGCACAGCCACGCATGACATCGCCTGAATAGATCAACTTTTTTTTAACTTTGACATCGCGCGACGAGTGAAGCGGTCGTCTTGTCGCCAGCTGTCGCGTCGCGGGAGGGTTAGCCCCGCCCCATCGCGGCTGTACATTGACTTTGCATGGAGAGTGATCGCCGAGGTAGTACAGGTAGCGTCCGGTGTGAACGCACCTTAAGACACACAGGGAGGTGGCTTTCAGTTATTATGGCCCCCGATTGTGGAACAGCCTGCCGGAGAATCTCAGGGCCGCAGAGTCTGTTGATACTTTTAAAAAGAGGTTTAAAACCCACCTTTTTAATCAAGCTTTTAATTGATTTAATCGACTTATTTATTCCTCTATTTTTTATTCTTCTATCACTTTATAACTTATTTATTCTTTCAGTCAAACTTCTTATCATATTTAATTTTTTTTTTTTTTTTATCCATTTTATGTTATTTTATCTCTCTTCTTACATTTTTATTATTGTTTTATTATGATGGTTTTTAACTCCAGTGTTTCCTCATGGGGGCTCTCCACAGTGGGAGTTGCTCCTGGTCCACTTTTGGGGCCGCTTCTGGGGGATGGCCCCACCTGCATGGCAGTAGGCCCCTGCACTGTATTGTGGGCCCTCGTGTCTGTGCTGGAGGATGGAAGTCTCCGGCTGCGCTCCTCATGGGCCCGGGAGCCCTCCTCAGGGTTGATGGTCCCCAAAGGTAGCTTATTCCTAACTTCAGTCCTCGGTGCACAGCCATGTCTCTCTTTCTCTCTTTTATGACAGCTTGTATGAATCTTGTGGGTATGTGTGTGTGGGCGCAGGTGTTTGTGTGTGCGTATGTTGATGTCCGCAAGTGTGTGTCTGGATATGTCTCTTTATTTGTGGGAGGGGGATAGCCTGGTTTTCTGTTTTTATGTTGTTTTTAGCCTCTGTGAGGAACTTTGTGTTGCTATTAAGTATGAAAAGTGCCTTATAAATAAAGTTTGATTTGATTTATTGATTGATGATATTGATATTTATTGATTTATTTTTTGATTAATTTATTTTATTTAAAAGCTCTTGACCTTCCAATTACAGTTAAATACTTTTAAGAAATTTAAGTTTACTGCTTTGGATACGGTGTACTCACTTTATTATGACATATATTATAATAACATGAATGAAAAAATGACGTTTCAAAATTATGTTGGCAATAATATCGTTCATCGGTAATAATTTTTTGGACAATTATCATCCAGCAAAATTTGCTATTGTGACAGGCCTACTCCCAACTATGGCCTAAGGCCAGCAGGTCCTGTCACAGGCCTGTCCGGGACCAGCCAAGACCCTGTCAGGGGAAGTGGGGAAGCTTTAAGTGGCTGCACGTAAAATAATCAAATAATTATAAAAAGGAAAATAGAGATGCACACTATTATCGATATAAGGTCAATGTTGGCAGGTAATAGCTCATATAGTTATATATCAATATCAGCAGGTTGTTTTGATCCCAATTGGACGCTGAACTATTGGCAAAATGTACAATCGCACGTTAATGGTTTACCACATCACCACTGAATGTCCAGTCTTTAAAATCAAAACTGTTTGAAAACATTACACAGTAAAATTAACCTGCTTCACATCTGTTTCTAACACAAATGGACCTTAACAATAAAAGGAACAGGTCAGCTTTAAAAAATTTGAGGCTTTGTGCCCTTGACAAAAATACTGACAATGTTGTTATCAGCGATAATGAGCTTAGAAATATTTACAATTTTGTGCATCCCTATACTAGGGCTCGACCGATATGGATTTTTTGAGGCCGATGCCGATACCGATGTTTGTCAGAAAAAAAATATCGATTACCAATTAATTGGCCGATTAATTGAGGGAAAAAAATTTATATATATGTGTGTATATATATATGCATATATCTATATCTATATATATCTATATATATATATATATATATGTGTGTGTATATATATGTATATATATATATATAAATATATATACACAGTATATATATGTATATATATATGTGTGTGTGTGTGTGTGTGTGTGTGTGTGTGTGTATATACACAATACTTTGTCCTTTAATATTTGCACCAGAGAGGAAATTTGGAGTTCAAAAACATGCAAAAATGCATTGAACTTCTGGGAAATTAATTATTTCATCTTAAAAAAAGAGTCATTCTGTATCTTGTACTACTTTTTGATAAAAATTAGAGGAAGATTATGGTAAAGATAGAACAACTTTTTTAAAAAGTTGTTAACAGGAAAGAAACAAAAACACTTGAGATAACAATCTTTTCATAGGCATCTTTTTTGTCTTCTCTGCAGCTTTCAAGTACAATTTAAAAGAGTGTGTTAAACTGAGGCAAACTTCTGCCAAATAAAACAAATGTAAATATATAGATTGTTTATGAACTCTTTGTGATTCTGATTCAGTCTGCCTTTCGGTCCTCATTAGTTTATCAGAAGCAGGTTTTAGTTCAGGTAGAAACACTTTTTTATTGTAAACTGTGTTATGTGCGTGAGGGAATCAAAATATTTTGTGGGACACTGCACGTATTTCACAAACTTATTTAAACAGCCTGATTAAACTCCCTGGCTACACTGATGCCTCCCCTGAATGAGTCTGCCGATGATGACTTGGCCTCTGAGGAGCTAACGCTAGTTAGCGCGCTAGCTAGTTAGCTTAGCTTCCAAATCGGGAACAAGCGGATTAAGCCAGATTTCCGTCATGATCACAATAAAACTGTCACGGCTAAACTGATCTCCTGCCAACAGAAGGTTCAATTCTTCAGTATTGAGAATGACAGAGGAGGCGTCGGTCAGAAAACTGTTCGGTGGTGCCCAGTCTGTCTGTGAGGCTGATCCGAGCCAAACTCACAAAGAGCCTGGTCGTCTCTCTGTGCCCCGCAGCAGCGGGACATTGTGCACCGCGGAAAGTTGCTCGTCATGTCGAACCTTCAGGCTTAAAAGAGCAACTCCGTGTGAGTGTAGGCGAGTCATCCACACACAACAGCATCAGCAGAGAGCTAAGAAGAGCCGCCACCAACGCGCATCGCTATCTTCCACGTCATCATTCTGCGTCATCATTCTGCTTGGACACCAAACAGCGTTTACTGTTCTATGAGAAATTGAGAATATATTGGCGTTAAATCGGCAAAACTCTGGCCGATGTTGAATACTTTGAAAAGGGCTGTAATCGGCCAATTATATCGGCCAAACGATGTATCGGTCAGGCCCTACCCTATATTAATAAAGACATTTAATTCAAATCACATTTTTAATTATAAAAATGTTAAAAATCTTTGTAAAATAAACCATGCTGAAATCGACTTATGTATTGTACAGTATAGAATATGTCCTTTTGAAGAGGAGTGTAGCCTGATTATATTTTTTTTACCTTTGAAACAAAAAACTGTTTCCAGTTTAAAACTATTTTAACTCATGACATTTATGTACTTGAAAGAGAAGATAGAGTCTGCTTTTGGACAGCAAAATAAAGATTTACAAATCAATTCATTGCGAGAACACCATTAATTAGAGTTTCCATAGACCTGCTGTTAATGCAACATTTGCAACCCACAAAGCTATGAGAAAAAGTTTATGATGAACAGACAGACAAGTTTTCCCCAAACGGAAGAGATCAACAGTGCATTGACCCAACACAACATGAAAAATATGATACAGTTTATTGAGACTTTGTTAATGCTTTTTGGTACATATTGTCATACATATTTTTTTTTATTAAGAGATCATTTGGCTGTGATGCAGCTTATAGTAAGACATGAAGTTTATGTATTAACGCAGGTTCGGGTCAGGAGCAGGACCACGTCACAAACCACCTCCCATCAGCTGACAAGCCTTCGTATACTCAGATAACCATTGTTACTGTTTGTCTACGACTCTTCACCCACCCTCTCACCCTTCACTCTCCCTCATTAATTCCTCTTCATCTTTTTCCATTCAGCTTTATCCCAGACTCATTCTAAGTGGGGGGTTGAGATCAGCTTGGTCAGGATTAAGCCTGAGATGAAACCTCCATCCTGTGTCTCCATCGCTTTGCCAAGCTTCATGATGTCCTTCTAGACCAGCCTAACTCACAACATGGGCTCTAACTTCCTGGCCCAGCGTAGGGTAGCCCACGGGGACAGAGCCTGATTCATCCTGGGCAGTGGTAATTTCGTCTGGCACAACTCAGTGAGAAGCCAGTTTGGCAATTTGGTAGACTGGCAGTGCTGAGATGGGTGTAGTGGCGCACCAGGGGGAGGTGCTGAAAGATTCAGGATGCTGCAGTGACAATTTCATGCCAAACTGTGTGGAAGTTGCGCTGAAAGCTTGCCTGCTCAAACCTGGTCTATTCTCAGTGCAGGCAAAGCATACCCTCTACAGTGGTAAACTGGCTGACGGTGCACAGTGCGCACACGTCACCAAAACCTCACAGGCAGGTATTGAGGGTGTCAGTGCAATCGTTGTCAACATAGCTTTATAGATGCCACTTAGACCTCACAGAGGAGATATGGACTTAAGACAGAGAGAGGCCGAACAGCATGTGCCGTATCAGCAGGGAGAGCAGCGGAGCGAATGGGAGAGGAGAGACCACTTTGCTGCACAGCTCTGTCCTCAAATGTGCTTCTATGCCGACAGTTATACATGTTTTTGTTTTTGCAACAATTTACACAGTCACATTAAAGGGACTGTGAGGAGAATCTGTTTCCGGCAACACAAAGACTCTGCTATCCATAAGCATGCGCGGCGACTGTCGTAATGCTGCGTTCCAGTAACCGCGGAACTGGAAGTGACATCATCTCCGACTTATCGGCCTTCCAGTTGAAGTCGGTAAAAAACATGCCGATCTACCAGGCTATTGTTAACAGTTTTTAGCACGCCCTGTGTTGTTGTATGAAGAATGTGATTATCACTATGGCAACATTTTTATAAGTACAAGTCTAACAATACGATGTATACAGCTGATCTAGAGCGACACACCCCAGTCAGAAGTACAAATAAATTGATTATTACAGGAGCTAAATAACTGTTCACACTGGGGGCAGCCATCTTCGATTGTCAACTCGGGGGTAGCGAGGTTTCACCGAGTTCTCAGTAGGAAATTCAGACTTCGGGGGACGTTTCAGTTGTAGTCTCCTACTCGGAACTCAGAAATTCCAACTTCCGACTAAAACTTGAACGCACCACAAGCCAAAGCGTGTGTTTGTTGTGATGCTAAATGAATGAAACTCTGACCTCTACGTTGCTTTACAACTTATTTTTTCAACAACTTACAGGATGCAAAGCGATGAGGTAATGTATCTCTTTCTAGTTACGTAGCGGTAGTTTTTGATGTGTGACAACAAGCAGTTTTTGAAAACTTTGTATCGTAGTTTTGGAGCTGGCTGTATATCGCTACTTACAGCCTGGTGCTCTAAGACGTGTCCGAATAATATAAATTTGCTCTAGTTTTAATTGTCTTGTTCCCAAAGTTGAGTATCCAGGCCAGTCCAGCCCTGTCCAACCCGACCGGAAGGCTAAGGAATAGCATTTATAGATAACCTATTTTGATGCTATAAAACTCATCTTAAACTATGTATTTCGATCAGGCATGTATCTAAAAGTGAGACTTTTTTGTAATTACTTAGAAACTCCTCACAGTCCCCTGAAAGATACACAAAATCATTCATGGGAAAAATACATTTTAACTAGTGCCCTTTAAAATCCATGTTAATTTAGGTTCCAAATTCTGTTTTAATTTTTGAGAGTTTGGTTTCAGTATTTTACACAAATTTAGCCCTGAGACACTGTGTAAAGTAATGAGATATAATCACCCACTCTTCAGGTGTCCTCACACTTATCTTTATGGGTTCAGTCAACAGTTTGTTGGTTTTGTATCTTCTCTGTCAACTTAGCTTTGTCTCAATATACTCGCATTGTTCATGGGGGTTGGAGGAGGGGGAGGGAAAGTTAAGGATGCATTGTATCATTGGTGATCCCCTCAGAGCATTTTCTAGAGATACGCTCCTTTTTATTCCAACAAAAACTTCTACGTAAAACGTTGGACATTTCCGTGATAGTCGACATTTATATTGGATTTCACTTCCAGTGTCCAATTCCGTGATACCGTCAGTGATTCCATGGCCGCGGATTTTATAAGACCTGAAACTTGAGCATATAGGCTCCTAAAAGGGTGTTTTCGGTCAGCAGGTAAGTAAGTCAGGGTTTCGGCTTTTAAAAGGGCATGGTTTGGCTGTTGGTGCCAAAACTACATTGTGCATACCGACACAAGTGTAACCTATAAAGAACCACATTTAGTCATTTCTACAAACCGGTATCAACCAAAGTGAGTTTTGAAATATCTTATATATATTTTTATCCCCAGATTTTGTAGCAGTTCCTCCATTATCGTATCCCTGTCTGGGTCACAGGGACTGGATCCCATCCCCGTTGACATTGGGTGAGATGAGGGATGCACCCTGAACTGGTTGGCAGCCAATCACAGGGCCACATATAGAAACAGACAACCATTCACACTCACACTTAATGGCAGTTTAGAGTCACCAATAAACTTAATGAGCATGTTTTCACTCTGTGAGAGGAACCACAAATGCACGGGCAGAACATGAAAACTCCATATCCAATGTCCATGACCATGACGGGATTCAACTTAGCAACTTTCTTGCCATGAGACACGTGCACTACCTGCTGTTCCTCTGTACTTGATAGGAGGGGTGCACTCTAGCCCTCTAACTACAGCTGCGCCATCTTTTCTTTCTTGTCTTGGTTTAATCTAAAATGTGTCATAAATAGGGGTGTAACGAAATTTCGTGCCACGAAATTTTGCGAAATAAAAAATGAGGAAATAAATTCAAAGACGCACGAATAAAAGCACGAAATCAAAAAACACGTGCACACCACTGAGACTGGTGATTTTTTTACCCTCCTCACATACTGTAGCTAAAAACTCGCTTCAATATGGAGGAAGACGAGGTTGAGGAATTAGCTGACGCTCCTTCGTCACATAAATCGGTTGTGTGGACCTGTTTTGGCTTCCCACGTAAAAGACGGGAGAACGGTGAGAAGACTGCGGACAAAACAACAGCTGTGTGCAAAATAAGCTGCTCCAGTTTGCCGTATACTGCTGTGAATAAAACCACCAACTACCCACTACTTTGAACTGGAGACAGGCAGCAACTGTATGTTTGTGTAAGTCTGCATAAAAAAACAATATTTGATTTCTGCATCTACTGTTGAGTTGACAGAATTTGATCATACTTAAAGATCAGAAGTATATACACTGTTACAGGCTAAACATAATAGTTCACAGTTCAGACATTTAAGGTTTAAACTGCAGCTCTGAGGACTGCTATTTGTTTTCCTTTTCATTAAATGTACTTATCCTGATTGTTACAACAACAAAGTACTTTTGATTGAGAGTTTATGTTTGTATTTGCACTGTAGTCTAAATAAGGGGAAAAAAATACAATTTCACTTTTTTTGTACTGATGCAGCAATATTTTGTCTGCATTAGGAGGAAAATAAAGAAAATGCGATTTTTGCACAACTTCCTATTGTTGGGGATTTTCTATAATCTTTATTTTGTATCGTGAGTATTTTTGTATCGTGAGCCCTGTTTCGTATTGTTTCGTGAGTTGACCATTTAGTTACACCCCTAGTCATAAATGATGTTTATGAAAAACCAGAGAAGAAAATCTTTTAAAAAATCACTGCTGGCAGCCCAACAAGATATTTGCTGAAAAAAAGTCAAAAATTTGAGATACTCAATGAAGAATTTCAACATTCGAGCAAATCTCCATGACATAATCTCTCTGTTCTGTTCAGTGTTCTTCTCTCTTTGTCTCATTCCTCCTGAACCCTCTGACTCATTTCTGTCAGCTCTTTAGTTTCCACCAGGAGAGTTTGGAAATGTAAACATCCCCCACGGAGCTGAGGAATGCAGAGCGGCACGCCGTTCCGCCAGAGACAGCCAAGAACTGCTGCAAGGCCTCTGGTATGCCAACTACTGGCATGGTGCACCGTTACTGCTCTGAACTGTGATGCAGAGAGAGGAGGAGGAGGAGGAGGAAGAGGAGGAAGAGGAAGAGGAGTGGTAGGTGTTTTCAGGTATGAAGCTGGCGTGCTCCGACACAGAGATCAGAAAAGCTGCAGTATTGAATTACGATTTGGACATGCTGTGTGTCCTCTTCCACCTAATTCTTCCTTTTTTCTGTAAATCACACACTACTCTGGGACTACACACACACACACACAAAAATCCACTGGCAGGTCGCACAGTTCACTGGTTGCCATGGCAGCAGGGGAGAGGAGGGTCTATTCCCAACAGCGAAAAATTTGCTGATTTGCCTGAGCAGCAGGATGGACTGAGTGAGAGCACCTAGATTACACACACACGCATATGCACACACACACACACACACACACACACACACACACACACACACACACACACACACACACGCACACACACAGTCTTTACCCAGGTTACAGTAGGTGCCATGTTTCTGCTCTCCTGACAGTTTGCTGTGTGGGCATCTGCCTGTCGGTAATGCAATCCTGATGTTAAAGGGACATTCTGCTGTTTTACCGTCTCGGTTAATGATATGTAACAATAACAACCATCAACACTATCAACAACAATCATTCTAATTGTTTACATCAGTTTCTGTAAGATGAGCTCACTTTGCAGGAGGCTGAAAATGTAAGAATGTAATGTAAGTAGCGGTCTTGTGCTGTAGCGCGGAAATACCTTAATCTAGATAGTGAAACAGCAGAGTGGGTCCTCAATGGCAACTAACAATGTCCTCACAACTACTAAAGGATGATTTAGCCTAAGAGCTACCCTAAAGACAAAGGGCCTGATCTACTAAGATCCAAAGTAAGGAGTGCCAAATTGTGTGTGCAAACAAAAAAATTGGATGTGCAATAAGTGGCGTGGACCTCCCCCTTTAAAGGAGGCTTTTGAGTGTGCTACCGGCTGACACCATGGAGAGTTTGTAAGAGCAGAGTGGCTGCAAATGAAAAGAGAAGTTTTAAGCCATGGAGTTTGAGGCAAATGAGCACACTGGCAGTAACCTTTGTTGCTGTCATTTTGACAAAAAAGGTCATCACTTTTCTCATTGTCATTTTAAATTTTCCTTTTCCTTTATGTGAATGCTGTGGTCTGTGTGTGTAACCTCTCATGTGAAGAGCAGTTACACACACAGACCACGTGGGTACTTTTGCCTTTTACACACTGACTGCATCACACTCTCCACACACTGACAGCCTCTAAACTCACTGTCAGTGTGTGAAGTGAGATGCAGTCTGCTCTGAGTGACAAACGGAGTGATTATGGCTATGAAGAGTTTTTTTTTTTTTTACATGGATTAAATGACCTCCTCTGCAAAGCAGAGAGGGTTTACTTTATGTATGCGTCTTCATGGTACACTGGTTTGCTCCCTCTTATTCCAGTCCTTCATAATGACTGACAGCCTTCAGATCTTTCTATTTTTCATCAAAAATTTTAGTCAGTGACGGTAAATATTCAGTCAATGTGATCCCTGTTTGCCACCATGATCGTAGCCTTCCGTTTGTAACACTGTGCCTTTGTTGCACCTGCTTTTCAAACATACTAAATTAAGACGCAAAGCACCACGCGCAATCCCTTGGAGGTTTAATGAATCACATTGCAAGTGATAAATGATCACTTTTGCATCTCCTCCCTGCTGTATTTTGTACGTTTTGATGATCTGCATGCATTCTACATACTCATGAAGGCAAACACGCTCAATAAACTGCGTGAGATATTTTGCTCATTTGACGGATGCAATCCTCAGTGCACCCTGTTAGTAGATCCAGCTTTGCGCGCGCAATACGTTTGCATGTGTTTTTCATTCATACAAACCTTTAGTAGGGTGGGCCTTAAAATAATAAATAATATGCAAGAAATACATAATTTGTTGACCTATTAACATGTAGGTTTGCACATGTGTTCTGTGGTTAAGTTTTGCATTTATTTCTTTAGAAAACTATATTAACTGCTAATATTAGTCTAAAAAAGATACTGTAACATAACAAAAAGCACACATGACCTTTAAGAGTTCCTGAAAAGTTTATCTGGCAGAGGCAGGACTTCTATTGTTTGAGCTAGGCTAATTAGTGGTCAGCCAGCTTTGCCTGTCTCTTCCTTGTAACTGGACACACAGTCAAAAGTATGGTTCATGGACTCAGGAGTAAGGCAAGAACTTTAAAAAGAGCTATACTGTTGGCGTATCCCCTGAAGCTGACATGTTTTTGGAGTGTTTGCCAAGAGCGGCTCCTGCAAAACAAGCTAACATTTCCATCATCAAAACTCCAAATATGTAAACTATAGGTGTAAATCACCAGTTTCAAGAAAGATATAATATCAATTCTGCGGACAACAATATGATATTATTCGATATCACAAAGTCTTCCAAGATTTAATTTTGATTAAATTCAATTCAGGGGCCTTTGATTGATTTAAGATTATTATGTTATATTATATATATGTTATATCATTGAACACAATCAGCTACATTTCACCAAAAGCACGAAAGAAATACAGAGCAATTCTGATGTTTTGACAATTTTAAACTGAAAAGTGAAGCCATGTGTTTTGAATTTAAAATTGTTTTTTTTAGTAGTCAGGTGTTTTGTTTGCCCCCACAATCACTTTATTGGTCTTGTTGTCACATTGTGATGTTAGTATATTATATCAAGTAATGATGCAAAACTATAATACAAATTGGTTTAAAAAGTCAACAAAATTAACATTATAAGATGAAACTTGAAATTTTTTGGAGAAAACCTTGCAGACTTCTACTTTGTGGCTACAGTAACATTAAGGTTATCACAGGTTTTATGAATATATTTTGACTTAATATTTTTTTCATCTATGAGGTGCCTCTAAAGATTGAAATGCTGGTCTGAGTAAACAGAAACTCAGTAACAGATCAGATTGGGGTCAAAAAAACTTTTCAGGATATCTTTATGGAAAGAATTAAGTCTCTGATTTAGTGGTGCATAACATCACCTACAACCTTCGTGCTCTTTTCCATTTTGAAAGACTTGAAGTAAGCACACAGAAGGTCAAAGGTCGTCCATCAGCTGAACATTTGTCCATGGTCACTAATAACTGATCCAATTCACAGGGGATGTTCGGCTCCTCAGTAATTTCCTCAGAGGATTTTACCATGATAAGAAAAATCCCCAACACTCAATAGAGCGTGCATGTGCAGGTCTGCTGCTCAGGATCGGCCCTGAGAGGGATTCAATTGACGGGCGCGAAGACAGTCCCGTGGGGCTCCATAGCGGGACATTTATCTTTCTCAGACGGTGAGATGTCTTCTTAAATCGCAGCGACAGTCAATTAACATAGATTTTTCCTTGGAGGAGGAGAAGAAACATCACAGACACACTGCCAGGGAGTGTTTACACTGAATGTGAGGAGCTAGTTTGTGTTTGGAGGCTGATTTATTGGTATTGTTGAAAATAAAGATCATAAAGCCAGTCCTCTGAGGGTTTGATACTGTGATCAGTAACATTTCCTTATCTGCAGCATGGAGGCATTTTCTACACTCTGCACTTCTTCAGCCTGTGGACATCCATCACTGCTGTCATCCATCAGTCACAGCAGATGCTCAACCTGACATGTTGTTCTTGAAAAATGGTCATTAATTGTCATGTCAAAAAATGTCCCAGCGTATTAAATCAACACAAGGGCTAATTTTTCATTTTAGTACGGCATAGGTGGAAACTAACGGGATGATACAAAGTTAAAACATTGAAAGCAGAATGAAGATCAACACTGTGGACCTAAGTGGGATCAAATTTACTAAGAGTGATGGTTCATGAAATAAATTCAGAGCCTGAATACAACAATGGTGTCAGAGTAATGACCAGGATGACAACTTGAAAGAGTAAAATGTAATATTGAGTTTTAGTTCTGACTGCATTATTGCACAAATATGTTGTAATTGTTATTTTGAACTCACCATGCGGAATATTTCACAAGTCCATCTGGGAAAGAGCCAATAGGAAATGTTTGGGAAGGGCAGAACTTTTAGAAGCAAACCCAGCAGGTGATTACTAACTGTCCCTTTAATCAACATTCACTATGGACCAATCAGATCATGTCAGAGGTGGTAGCTACTGTGTTACAGAACTTTATAAAACAAACTCTGGTCAAAATATCAGAAAGGGAGATGAAATATCCTTATCACAGATACGTTTTCAGTGGTGATATTTGGTTTTCATTAAATAAAGAAATACAGTTAAAATTGGATAAAACTACTAAAGAAGTTCAGTAAATTTGACAGCTCTTTTTTATTTAGTTTAAGTCTTGCATAAACCACCTTCCATTTTTAGTCGCAATTTAGTTATCTAAGTTGTTTTACTTTTAGTCTAGTTCTGGTTAATGAACTTTCATCAACTAAACATTTCAGTCAATGAAATCTTCTGTAAATTTATTCGACTAAAATATGAAGTGTAAAGTCTAAGGCATTTTTCATGTTTCCTTGAATTTCTGAAGTCATGTTTTACACCAGAACTGACAACAAACAGTGAACCTGCTCTACATGAAGATATCAATTCATATAGAGAGCAGCTCTGATTGGATCACTCCCCAACTTACCCAGTCACCACCAAGCTAAAGCAGTTGTGATCGGAGTCCCTCTTAACTCATCCAACCTTTTCACACAACCAAAGCATCTGTGATTGGATAGATTCCTAACATGTCCCTACTCAACATGACCAAATTAGGTCTGATTGGATTGAGTTTCTATCAGATGTTTTATTAAGTTTGAATTTGTTGTCCTGTCAGTGAATTTAGTTTTGTCCATGTGCACTTGTTTTGTATTTGTTACTGTCTGGCTTTCATGAGGGGAAAAAGATTGACGAAACTATGATGAAATCAATCAACAATAATTAACACTGCTGAAGATGTTAGCATCTGTGCTAATCCCTGTATGTGCAGTTGCTCCCTTCTGTTGTCTCCCTCGTAGCTCGTTCCTTTTCCCACTCTAATGGGATTCTGATTTGGCCATCCTGCTTTGAGCCCCTCACAAAAGTTGTTGGGAGCTTGGTAAGATGGATTTGCTTGATTAAAGACATTCAATCAGGCAGATCCAGCTGCTGTGTGAGGTATATTTTAAGCCACAGCATGTCATATTTTCAGAATCTTTGGCACTTTTTATCATCATCAAAGGGTGAAAAATGTATGAAAGGTGGTGGTGGTCAAAGCAATAAACTTACTATAAGTACCTGAGTTAAAATGCCCTTATTAAAACTACCATCTAACACCAAAAAATGCCATAAGGTCATATTATCTGGTTAATCTGTGTAAAAATAACAACACTTTGCGGACATTGTTAAGGTTCAAAATTGATATTTCACACAAACCTAATCTGAGTGGTTTTGAAGTGATGACATCAAGTGGGCAGTGGGTATGACAGGATATCTTTATGACCTGCAGTTACAAAGCAGAGGAACTTATGCAAACTAACGGTTGTGTCTGGTCAAGCCATACGGCACCGTTGTTTCCCGCTTATCCTTTGTCAAGTCATGCTAGCAGCAGTCTAAACAGAGAAGGCCAGACTTCCCTCTACCAGGCCACTTTGTCCAGCTCCCAGGGATCCCATGGCATTTCCAGGCCAGCTGAAAGACAGCATCCCTCCAGTGTGTCCTTTGTCTTCGACTTCTTCTCCTACCAATGGGACGTGTCCTTGAACACCTCACCAGGGAGGCGTCCTGATTAGGTGCCCGAGCCATCTTTTCTGGCTCCTCTCAAAGCAGAGGAGCAGCGGCTCTACTCCGAGCCCTTCTCACCCTATTTCTAAGGGAGAGCCCAGACATTTTGTGGAGGAGCAATCTTGTTCTCCTGGGGGGGGGGGGGGGTTGGCGATCGAGTGGTAAATCAAGAGCTGAGCCGAAACGCAAAGCTCCCTTTTTAAAACGACAGACACTGAGGTATCAGGACTGTTCCACTTGGGGCAGGATCTCATCCTTGACCTGAAGAGGGCACTGAACCCTTTTCCGGTTGAGGACCATGGACTCAGATATGGAGGTGCTGATTCTCATCCATGCTGGTTCACATTTGGAAGAGAACCAATCCAGTGAGAGCTGCAGGTCACAGTCTGATGAAGCCAGCAGGACCACATCATCTTCAAAATGAAGCGACCCGATCCTCAGGTCACCAAACTGGAGCCCCTCAAAACCCTGGCTGCTCAGTCCATAGGGATTATTAACAGAATCTGTGACAAAGGGCAGTCCTAGTGGAGTCCAACACTCACTGGAAACAAGTTAGTCTTACTCTGGCAGTGCTAACTAGGCTCTAGTCAAGCCAATGCAGATTTTTGAAAGTATTAGCTTCAAAGTGGGTTAACTGTGAGGCTTTTGGTGGCCCCATTGGCTGCTATGTATCCTGTATCCAGCAGAGCTGGCCAGTTGCTGTACATTTACTAGTGCCATAGACCTTGAGCAACTTCACCTCAAAAACAGAAATGTCACTTTATTATGCAGGAAGTGTGAGATTGAGCAGTCGCTGAGTTACAAAGTGAGCATCCTGCATGTAATCACAGCCACACTTTAATATCCACTTAACATTTTCCTGACACTCTCACACCTCTTTGTGCAGGATGGCCTCCCTGAGCAGAAGACAGAACAGAGAGCTGCTAAAGCGATAATCCTCCATCAAGAATAAGCAAGCAGACTGCTGTAGGACACACACCTTAGGGACGGTGATCAAACCTGACACCTCGTATGTAGCTTCTCTCACCATAACACCGCTGAGTAATGTGGCATTTAAGCTTTAATCTCCATATGTGTCTAAAAGTGTGTTTAAATGTGTGTCCCTGAACAGAGGAATAGTAAGTGATGTAGCAGGCTGTGAATATTATTACTGCATTATGCAGAAAACACAGCAGTAGGTGGGAGATACACACATAAATACACACATTCATGACAGCGAGCTACACAAGCACAAAGACACAGTCAACACGGATGTTTCATGTGTTTCTCTGTTAAGTTTCTAATAGCTGTAAGCACAAGCTTTGTCAGTCAGAGCACGAGAGCTGGGCTTCTTATCACTGAGTGACAGCACCATCACCCCCCATGAGCTCAACAGGCTCCAGACAATATTACTAAACATTGCCCTCAGAGCTGCCTCAGTTCTTCAGATTTAACAAGGTGCAAGAAACATTCAGCTGAGATTTTGACAATGACACAGTCTAATAGTGGGTTTGGTCAGCAAACAGAAGGTTGCAGGTTCAAGCCCAGCTCTAGTTGTCATAAAGCAATGTGTCCTTGGGCAAAACACTTTGAGAGTAGCCCCCACTGCTGCATCAGTGGCATGTAAATGGGCATGAAAGGGCATGAATGTGCTAGCTCATACTGACGGACATCTGGCATAGAAACTACAACCATCATGGAGTGAATATCAGAGAAAGAGGGTGTAAATGGGTAGAGATGCGACCAGTCAAAGAGTCTTTCACATCAGCTCTGCGTGTCAAGACAGGGAGAAAATTGGTTTGATACTTGAAAAGTTGGTTCTACCTTGCACACTGTGACGTCATTAGTGGTCATGTCGTATTCTGTGTTGACAAAATGAGGACGAAGTAGAGGAACAGACTTTTTCCAAACCAAATGCCTTTTATGTATGTCTTCTACGGCTCCTAATCCACAGTCAATGCATGCTTGATAGCTGGATGAAATTCTTTCTGCAATTTCGCCGGTGTGTAGTTTATGTCCATCTAAGTAACACGAAAGAACGTACTCCTATCTTTGTCACCTTTAAACTGGTTAGAATTCAGGCTGGTTGGCTAGAAATCCCCAAGGTTCTGAGAATCCAGAACATTACTGGTTCCAAAACCAGAGCCATGGCAGTGTGAAGACCTCAAAGAGACATGAGAGGTGGTATATAAGCTCAAGTCCATTTACCACTTTGGTTCTTACTGATATGACAGCATCATACAGTTGCAGCAGATTTGCTGGCTGCACCTTCTTGATTGAGTCTGCACCAACACATCCAAAATGTGTCCTTCCTAATTGAGTTCTGGTGACTACAGAGGCCACTAGAGTACAGTGAACTTGTTGTCACAGTTTGAGATGATTTGATTACTATCCTGCCAGAACTAGCTTTGCACAGATGGGTTCACTTAAAAATGATGTACAAGGGCTGTGTCCGAAATGGCATACTAACGTCCCATTCATACTAAGTGTGACGTCAAAATGAGTATGTAGTGTGTTCGCATTAGATAGTATGAAAAGATTGAGTGTGCGAGAAATACCCCGGATGTATACTATATTGGATAAAGATTTAAGTATGCGAGGTGGGCATACTAGTCACACTCTAACGCCCCATAATGCATTGCGCCATGCAAGACCGACCGGCATTTAGCTAAAAATCAGCCACAAGCAAACTTCCCGTTTTCAAAATAAACACATCTTTTATTATCTACTTTTAGTTCTTTAACGCTTTTGTAAATGGGCTCTTGTTTGGGGGCCGACCGGAAGTTTCTTCGATAGCATAATGGGGCGCATCGCGGAATGTCTGAAATGCTGAAATGAAATTTGTATCCGTGCATTTTATGGCTCAAATGACCACATTTTGGTATTCTACGTGGTGACTTTCTCGCCTAAAATGCTCTCTAAACTTTCAAATGTGGCGAATCAACAGAGATATTTGATAGCCTGGTGTGCTTTTGATTTTTGTCGTCTGAGGTTTGAAATGCATGATGGGAAACTTAGTAGTATACTACAGTGTGAACGGTTGGCATTCTAATAATACTTATAGTATGCAGTATACAGTATATACACATGAGTTTGTAGTATGTAGTACGTTAGTACGCCATTTTGGACACAGCCATGGTCAACACTGATACTTGGGTAGACTAGACTTTTAAACTAATCTCAGTTAGTACTAAGGGGCCCAAAGTGTGAAAGAAAACATTCCTCAACCACTGCACCACTAGCCTGAACTTTTCATGCAAGGCAGGATGGATGTTTGATTGCTGCTCACACCAAACTCTGACTATGGCACCTGAATGTCACTGCAGACTCATCAGACCAGGCGATATTTTCCAGACTTCAGCTGTTCCTTATTGGTGAGCTTTTGTGAAGTGTAGCCTCAGCATTATCTTCTTCACTGGTACCCAGTCTTCTCTGGTCCTTCTTCTGTTTTAATGTCATAAAATACAGTTGTGACCAGCCATCACTGTAGTGCAGGATCAGAGCGACCCACAGGCTTGTCTCTTAACCCAATAAAACCACTTAATAGGGACTCACTGTATTTTTATTACCAATTACCAATGACATCTCGGGCCCAGGGCTAGGGGATATATTGAGTTTTAAAATATATGTACTTGATTTTTAAATAGATTTGGGGAAGGACATTATCTAAAATATCAACACAACTTATTTTGTGTTCAAAATAATTCACGCCGAGCCACCTTTTTTTGCCTAATTCTCTGACTCTGTTGCTCCTACGTTAGCACAGCAGCCCACTCCTCCCTCCCCTCTCTCACTTACAGCAATAGTGACTGATTCTGGTAACATGAAGACTGCTAACTATCGAAGTCATGCCCTGAAAAGGAGTCCACCAGCAAAAGAAAAAATAGTGGCTGGTAAATAGAGATGACTTTTAAGACTTCAGGTGAATGTAGATAAATGTTTTTGCAGAGTTCAGAAACATGCTGCAACTAAAGTTTTGAACACAAAGAATCCCTTCCATAATTACAACAGTGTCCCCAAGTATGGAGTGTGTGAGGGAAACTTAGTGCTTGACCCAAAGAATGAAGTCTTCACAGCCTCCTTTACCAAAATAATGCTCACTGCATGTTTCATTATCCTGCACTGAGCCCGATGAGTGAAAAGGTAAAAAGTTGGTTATATCACAGAGGCACTGGCTTTCCATACTGTCACAGAAACGGCCCCCAAAGCAGCTGTGAACAGGGCAGCTTTATTCTGCTGTTACAAAACAAGATTAAAGTTGCCAAGTTGGACATATTTTTCAAGAGAAGTGCAGCTGAAAATGTGCACCTAAGTTAGAGAGGGCTTCACTGTACAGTAGGACATTTCAGGACCTGTGAGCCATCTGTGAGTGTAACAGTACATTACATGGAATAAAAAGGTTAAAGAGTTCATATTTCCAAACAAGTTGTTTTCCCCAGGACAAAACAAATCTATCAGGTGTAGTAAATGATATTTTTGCTGTATATTTGTTTTGCTTTACATGTTGATTATTTTCATAGCTTATGTGTTTGGTTATTCAGAAAATAAACTTTATTTTGCTGCTCTCCATAGTCACCAGATCTCAAACGAAAAGAACACAGCCTTTTTATTATTCACTTATATTCCTTTATTTAATTGTTTATCTAATTCAGTACATCATTCACTGATTTATAAACTGTTATAAACTCTTTTCCTGTCATTTTTAATTTGCATGTTTTCATGTGCCAATGGGTTAAATATATGCCTATGTGACAGTTGTCCTTATTTATTTATTGATGTGGATTTGACTTAAAACTCAATGTTTCTTTTCATTGATCACAGCAGTGACAGGGACAAAGAGCCTGTGTGTGAAATCTGCACAGTCAAATTACACAGAGAGGAATGTGAGGATCCCAGACACCCTTCAGTGTCTGTATTGAAAGGGACACACCAATATATTTTTGTTAGTGTCTTGTCTCACTCCAGAGTCAGTGACAAGCAGATAGACACAGTTCTTTTGACTAAGTGTATAGTAACATGGAAGACATGGGCAGAATTCACCCAGCACTAATTAGCTTAGCTCAAACACTGGGAGTCAGTGGGTATTGTTGGTCTGCCTCTGCCAAAAGTCATCAGATAAACAATTCCGCATATCTTAACAGACCTGTGTTGTTGTTTTTTTTTTACTGCATTAAGTTACATTATCCATTTTTAGACTTAGATTAGCACTTTTTGTTATCTCTATAAGAATAACAAAGCAATTTTTGATTTGGCAAAACTAAAGTAAGTTTAGTTTGTTATGTTTTTCTTTAGAAAATGGTATAAAGTCTAAAAATAAATAACATAACATAACATGGTAATAATGGGTCCAAACAAGCACACAGGATTGTTTATAGTTGAAGAGTTTATCTGATGATTGTAGGCAGAGTCAGGCTAACACTACCCATTGACTCCCAGTGTTTGACCTATGCTAATTAGCCATGGGCAAGCTCTGCTGTACAGTCAAAAGAATTATGTCTATCTGCTTGTCAAAGACTTGGATGTGAGGCAAGACAAGAAAACAAAAAGAAAAATGTTTGCATTTACCATTGAAGCAATCAAAACTGTGTCTCTATGACCCAGTACCAAATGATCTGCAGTCTGGTACATGTTCGTGTCTTGATGATTGGGCACATCTGCTGTGAAGGGTTAAGTTCAGGAAGCATGCATAACAGGAGGGAACAGATTTTATTCTTCTTGATCTTATGTCTCTTCGTCTCTCTGACATTGTTGGATTATTCCGTGCTGGTGGGATTCCTTAACAGGAAACGATGCAATGTGAAGTGACAGAGATCAGGCCCCCCCTCCCCACCACCACCAACACACACTAACACACACACACTTAAACACACACACACAGACACACCCTTCCAGCTGGCCCACAGAATATGACATGACGACTGAGCTTTCTTGGAGTGACAGATGGACCACAGGCAAGGAAGAAGAGGCTCGGTAAACATACTCATATAATCACAAACACACACACAAAGGTACTCTTACACACACAAACATGAGGGTGAGCACATGTAATCGTCCCCACATTGAGCTGGCATCCTGTCCTCACCCACGGTCTGCGTTCAGGGCTTGATCAGCAGGGATCCACACACGGGGGGGGGGGGGGGGACATGACCTGCCTGCCTTTCACAACCTGTTTGTTCCCCTGCCCTGCCATCTCCACAGGGCACAAAATCAGTGACAGCAGCTAGGACGGAGCAGGGCAGGCTGTGATGTCTAAATGGATCTGATGCAGAGGTTTAAGTCTTTACAACGCAGCTGTGGGTGTGTCAGATCAGACTGGATTCAAGAACGCTTTAATATCCTAAAAAAAAGACTGTTTAGAAAATATGGGACAAATCCTGAGTGACATCTATCTTGTTTGGTTATCAACAAGTCATTAAGTCATTAAAAAGATTGCCTTAAACTAACTTTGGACATTTAATGGGTTTGTCAGAAAGGTGGTCTAAACAGGGGTCATCTGCTACATTTGTACAAGGGCCAGTCTTTTTTGTTGTTGTTTGGTTTGGGATTGAAAAAAATAACAATAGTAATAAACACATTTCTCTAGTTTAATAAACATATTATATAATCAGATTTTGAATTCATGACTTGTATTATTTCTTAGTCTTTAAAAGTGAGACCAGTCCCTTTCATCTGTCCTGCAGACAGCCACATGAAGCCAAACAGTTTAGACTTATTTCAGGGGTTGACATATACAGTATCTTCAGTTGCTGGAGCTGACTGTAATATTTTTAATCTATATTTCATATAAATTATTTTTATTTATGGGTTTGGGTAACTGAACAATATAATCTCTGACTTGGATTCGTTAACTGCAGGAATCTTTGGGACATCCAACTTTTGATATCCTTGAGATAGTTAAGGCATTTTGGGTCACCAGGTCTCAGCAGTAGGTAAATCTGTGTATCATCTGCATAGCAGTGGAAAGACAGATTATGGCTATGGATGACTTCACCAAGCGGAAGCATATAACTTCTCTAAGTTTTATTAGAGATGAAGAGATGTGTTCCTGACTGGGTGTTAATAAAAAGGTGTTGTTGCCTTTGAGTGGGAAGGACTGATGTTTTTCATTTTTTTCATTGAATGATTTATCTATTACATCAGGGAAGTACAGTGGCACAGCAGGTAGTGCAGGTGCCTCATTGCTGGTCCAGGGCCTGTCTGTGTGGGGTTTGCATGTTCTTCTCATGCATGCATGGGTTGTCTCTGGGCACGCAGGCTTCCTCCCACAGACTAAACAGATGTTCATTAGGTTGATTGGTGACTCCAAATTGCGCCTAAATATGAGTGTGAGGTAAATGGCTGTCTGTCTCTCTATTGGCTGGCGACCTGTTCAGGCGGACCTCTGACCTAATGCCAGCTGGGATAGGCTCAAGACCTCCCTCTGCAAACCACTAACAGTTTAAGTGTGTAAATAATAGATGGATGGATGGATGTATTATATCATAAATGTCTGTCTAAAGCCCACCACTATACATCCAGTTACTGAGGTCCCTCAAAAACTCCACTTTTGATATTTCTAAAAAGTACAAAGGCTGGTCCTAACATTATAGTTAATAGTAGTATAGTAGATAGGTAATAACATAAATAAATAGTAATAAATACCATATTAAAAGGATGTTGTGATTTGTGTTCCTAGGGCTTTTAAGAGTGCAGGACCTCTAACACAGTGAAAACTAGGCATGTCACGATAACAAATTTTGCTGGACAATAATTGCCCCAAAAATTATTGCCGATAAACAATATTATTGTCAATGTTATTTTGAAACATCATTTTTCATTAATGTAATTATATGTCGCAATAAAGTGAGTACATCATGTCAAAAGCAATGAACTTTAATTTCTTAAGAGTATGTAACTGTAATTGGAAGGTTAAGAGCTTAAAGTAAATAAATTAAACAATTTAATAAATTAAACAAACCCAAAAAAGAGGGGAAAAAACAATGAAAATGAAATGGACTGTCTTTTTGAGAAAAACTGCATGTAAAAAAAATCATTATAATAATCAAAAACAACACAAAAAAATAAACCCTGACTGTATCTGTAAAGAAAAAAAAACGAAATCCAATAAAAACACACACAACAATGAAACAAAAAAATAAAATGTAGTTCCGGAACTTTTCAACCGTATTGAAGGGCTGCATTTCTTTTGCAATGTAGTGAATGACACTGTCTGTAAGTGGCACCATTTTGCTCTGTTTTATCTATATTTACTTTGCAGACCCCTCAGACTGTCAGGACGAAGGCTCCGCTGCACCTCCCCTTCTTCGTTGCCACTACTTTCAAACAAATTCGTCATATGGGCTCACACCTTGATTACTTTGTATAAAACCAAAATATTTACACACTGGGGCTGTGGCATTTGACTTAGGAACCGTCGCTTTCATGCCATCATTCATATTAGTGTTTGCTTCCTTGTGACTCCTCACGACGCTCACTTCAGCTCTCTCTCTCTCTGTATGCACAAGCGTCCCCACCTCCCCCACAAAGACTGCATGAAAGCCATCACTGACCCTAACCCTGCTCATTTCTCTTTAGAACCAACGCACCCAGGCGTTGAGAAAGATGGACGTAGTGAGCCATCTTCTCATCCAGCCTGCTTGGTAGAAAGAGAGGTGGAAAACAAACACGCATACACGTCAATTAATTGAGGCCGGCAAACTTAAAGAGGACGTTTTTATTTATCGTTTGGTTAAATGATTTATTGATTATCAGGGGTTCTCAGTATAAAGGGATTATTAACATACTCCAGCAGTCATTACAAAAGAGCATATGAACCCCCGTTAAGGCAAATATGATCTCTTCAAGGAAGGAAAGCCTGCTTTACATGGGGGCCTGATGGCCTCTGCATGCTGTAAGTAAGTAACCTGTTTTTTTTAGGACTAGCAATCATTGACAGCATTAAATAAAAATGACAACATCCTTTTATTGCCATAAAAACTCTCTCTGTGTGTTGTAGCAACATTTCTGGAAACTATATATAAGCCACCTTTAGATAAGATTTTTAAGGAAGGTCAGCAGTCTCCCGTATGTGTGATTTAAAAAAAATTAAACATGCAGGATCGCATGTACAAATTGATGATATTCAAAATATTTCAAATAAAGTTCATTTTTATAAGAAAGCTCCAGTTTCCAAAAGTAATTAACACTGAGTGACACAGAGAACATTCCCAAAGCTCGCTCTATTCCCATTAAACCTTTACTTGATTTGACCCCGTAGCACAAGCTGCAGAATTAACACATTAGGTCTCTAAGAATAGACGAAGTAGAGATGCTTGTGTGTATTGTTTGTCCTTTCAGCACATTCACATTATAGGCTCTGATGAACCAATGATGCAGCAGCCACCAGGCCCGGGGATGATAATATTTGGGTGTTCCAGGAGGCTCTGTCAGTGTCCTGCTGCAGAGTCGTCCATCTCTCAGGTGTTTAATAAATTCTTTAAAGAACAAATAAGACACCACAGCTCTTACTCACAGCCCAGGCCAATAAACAGCATGTGTACTGCAGGTTTCCTGAACATGAGACTAATTACCTGCTTAATGGGACCATTTACTCTTTTTTCCATTACTGCACACTGAGGCAGCCTCAGAGGAGGAGTCAGAGTCTTTGTGGTGAACCTTTTGTCTTTTTGACCATTTTTGATCAATATGAGGGTCTGAATTTCAATGGGGGATCCCACACATAATATATGAAACTCCTGCAAATCCCCCTCTTGCTGGTTTTGGATTAACCAGCAGATGATCACTGTTGGCACAATCGGGTCTGACAGCCACACTCTGTGTTCTCCTGCTCTGTTTTGTTTCGATATAATACATATAACACGAAGCCTCAGGACAACTAGCAACAAAAATTTTAATCATTGTGAATCACAGTATTGTTGTCATTCTGAAATTTACGACAGTAAGTATTACCGCTTCCTGTTTTAATTACCGAGTTTGATTACCACGCTGTGTCAATATCTCCCGGTGATGCTGCTCATTGTCTGGAAAAGCTGAACTGTGTGTCTGTTCCTTGGTAAAGCAGAAGTGGTCCCTCATAGACAGAGGCGGCAGTTTGCATTGTTTTGCCTGAAAGTGAAAATTTGGCCATGGGGGTTGGTAGATAAGCCACTTTACCAAAGATTTTACAAAGATGCTGTGGGGAAACTGATGGAAGACGGTCATCCTGACTAATGAACTAAGCTGTTGGCAGTGAAAGACATGAGTGATTTAAACTACAGTGACTCCTTGAGTAAGTGAGCCGACTGAGCCGGAGAAACTGAGAGAGAAAAGATTCAGTGAGCCATAACTGAGTGAATTATAAGCGCTTTATTAGTATTTTCTGTGCAAATAATGTATAAATTCTGCAAATAAAAGCATTAAGATCATTCTGGAGTGTGTTCTTTTCGTTCTTTTGCCATTTATTCACAGTGTTTTGTCGTATTTCTTAATTGATGGTCTTCAAAGTTCATGTTTTATGGATTTCATCAATCGTATTTCAGTTAGTCAACTCACGTTAAATTGTTTTATTGTAGCTGCCGGTGGCGGCTCCTGACAAATTTCTCAGGGGGGGCAACAGTTGTGGTAATGGCTACGATTGACCGTTCAGTGGGTTAATTAATAATCTAAAAAAGTCATAAAGCTTACTTTGCAGTGGTACATTGCATTGTTTAAAAGCTAGGGTCTGCGATTTGATTTAGATACACTTTTTTTAATTCTCGTTAAAATGGTCTTTATGACCCGATGGTAATCAACTCATAATGTGTTCTTAAAACAGAGCGAAAAATATCCGCTAACTTCAGCAGGAGTAAAACAGGGAGAACCCCAACCAATAATCATGCCGGAATACCTGTTTTAAAACCAATCAAATCCCGTCGCCATTCTGCCCGCCTGCTGCGCGTGCATTTTCCCGGCGTGCACAGACTCGTAGCCGAGCTCATACGTATCAGAGTCTGCGGGAGAATGCTTACCTTTCAAGTTTTGTCTTTGAAAATAAGGGAAGCCCGCTGTGAGCCGTCCCACAACCCCAACCAAGCTCCAGTATCCCTCACATTTTAAGACAGATACACGAGAAATCTAAAATAAACTCTTTGTTTTTCTAAGTTTGTTCTGCTGCTCTAATCTCGCGATAGCTGCCACCCAGGCTACTGAAGGTGGCAGTTCTCGCGAGGCTTTTTCTTCTTCTTTGGTTTTATGGCGGTTGGCATCCATCATTTTGGAGCATTACCGCACCATTCAGGCTAGAGACAGAGTTCAGTTTGGAGAGGCAGAGGAATGTTTTTATTATTATATTGTCACACGTGAGATTTACAGGAGAATACTGACACAGGACGATGGCGGAAAAGAGGATAAGATACGGAAAATACGGTAGTTTTATGGCCAAAACGGGAGATTTGACAGCTATGTGGAGAATGTCAGAGGAAATACCTATACCCGGATCAACATCGGCTGTGAGTACTAACTAACTTTATATGTTTGTTTGGTGTTTTCTTACCGCTGACTGAGACATGACTTGGTGTAGTGTAAAACAAACACGTTGTGCAGAGTGTTTGGAGTTGAATCAGTCTTCTGGATATATCAGCCGCACACGTGCATGCGAGCGGGGGGGCGGGGGTGGGGGGGCTAGGCGGAGCCTTGAGGAGATGCTACTTTCAAATTTATGCTAGTTTTCCAAAATTGCCGACCCCAGCTTTAATTTGTTTCCTGTTGATGGCAGCACAAGACATAACATGTACTGTACAGTATTTTTGTAAAGCTAAATTAAGTTAATGTCTAAAATACAATACATTTGGTTCCACAGTACACACTTACTTATTGGGTGGTCCTAAATAATTCTTTAAATACAGTAATTATAACAGGCTGCCTGGTCATTCTTTGTCAATAAATGTGTCAGGAAATGTCCTTTTGACAAATTTTATTCATCCTATGCTCATGAGAAATAAACGTAAACAGGTCTGGCAAATATTTCGCATTAATATGTTAGAAATGCTTAAAACAGTGTGTAATTACAAGAAAAAAAAATCAATTTTCAACTGGTTTCTCTTCAAATAAATTGAAAATGACCATGTACAAAAGTTTTTGAGATGATAAAAAATAAAATTAACCCATTGGCAGACAATCATCCATTCTTGTTTGCCTACAGCATTTAGTGTGCATGTCACAGTTTTTTGTTTTATAAGACCATTCATTGATGATAAGTTCCTGAGGCACTTCCTGTTCAGATGAAGACAGAGTCCAAGTTTGCTCTCCTCACATCCATGGAGAGATTTTTCTGCACAGTGCACTGCTTCCTCCCCCTTCCTCCCTCTGACAATTCTCAATATGCTCTCTTTTGTTGTACTTTGAGCAAGTTGTTATTGATTCTCAACTGTAATTTGCTTTCACTTCCCATCCTTAGTTTTAATGTGTTCATACGTGCACGTACCAGCGAATATACAGCAAAGATATGGCATATATATGGCAAAAACAGCAAATATACAGCAAAAATATGGCAAATATACAGCAAAAATATGGTGAATATATAGCAAAAACAGCAAATATACAACAAAAATATGGCAAAAGAACAACAAAAAAACACTGCAGAATGATACTAATGCCATTATTTACAATACTTGTACACTATTGACTCAGAAAATACTGAAAAACCATTGATAAACCACTCACGTTAACTTTGAATCAACTCTCTCGCACGCACACGCTGTGCGTCTGGTCCGAGCAGGCATAAGTGCGCATGACGTAATCACGCTGGGGCGAGCCCTCCCTGAGCCCATAGAAATGCATTGTAAGGTCCACAATTTGAAAAAAAGAGTCTCTCCATGTAAATCTATGAGAGCGCCTGGGGCGATTTTCAGTCTGACTGAATTTGCCCCAAAGGGGCGGGGCTGCTGTTTGGACAGTGACATCGCAGCGATGTTCGGGCTGCTGATTAAACAATAATATGAAGACTTAGACAGGAACAATCAGGGGACAATAAACTCTTTTCTCTCTCTTTTTTCACGTGGCTTAAGGAGGGCGATGCACTATCGCCCACTATGGACCAGCCGCCCCTGGTAGCTGCACATACATGTCATAGGTTTGGCGTCCAGGCTCCAGTCTCATCACTCCTTGCAGAAATGTTTACATGAAGGCATGGAGGAGTGATTAGCAAACATATGAACACCCCTGGAGCCTGCAGGTGGATGCTGGGGTGGAGGTGGGGGTGAAAGAACACCCAGCCAATCAGTGTCTGGCAGCACAGACGTTTGCCAGGATGAGGGAGAGATGGGTAAATTCCCGGTTTAAATAACCGCCAAATTGAGAGGTGGAGAGTGTGATTGGAGGATGGATGAGAGGAGTGTGACGTGTGACATGTGCATGTGCATAGCAGCGCAGCTCGAGTTGTCTGCCTGAACTAGCTCGCAGGCTTCGCTTCATTTGGAAATATTGTAAGAGGAAACGTGGAAGAGATCTGAAAGAGAGAGGGGAGACCAAAGGAAAGTCATGGAAGGAAGCTAACTTGACAGGACTTGCCTCAGGGACCATCGTCAGTGAAAAAAAACCGCCTGGACATGGACTAAAATAATGAGCTGTAACATGGACACTAATGCTGGAGGCAAACTAAAATGTTTGAGTTCATGTAAAATAGGTTAAGTTTATTTTTGGCCATCTCAAAACTTTGAACATGGTCATTTACAATTGTTTAAGGAGAGAAACATATTTTTCTTTTCCTGTAATTACACAATAAAAAAATATTTATAACATAATAATGAGAAACACTTGCCAGAAATATTACATTTTATTTGTCATGAAAAAATGGTGAAAAAATTAGTCAAAGGACGTTTCCTGAGACATTTATTGACAAAAAGACAAAATGACCTCTTCTAATTATAATACTTTTACTGTTAAATGTTTTCGCACAACCGCCAAAGCTCCTGACTGACCAAGGATCCGTTGTGTCATACATTTTACATGTACTATTTGACACATTTTCAGGCATTTGCTTTTAAGAATGGCTTACAATGAATGGCTTACTCACAGTTCTCAGTGTTTACTTGAAAGAGCCGCTCAAAAGAGTAGACTTGTTCGCAAATGTCCCATTTCTGGCAGGTCAGCAATACAAAGTCTCTGTTTAGAAGTAGTAGTTGGAGTGTGTATAAAATGTAATGTATGATGTATAAAAACAGATTATTTGTCGTTAATATTAGATGATGAATAATGTGTTCTGTGCTGTTGATCATTGATTTCCTTAGTGATGTTTATACTGTTAACATAAGCAATATTCCAAAATCAAGCTTGATTTGAAGAAAGATGTGAATCGAATTGAAATCATAATATCTACCAGCAATATCACAATTAGATCTTTTCCTGAAATCATTCAGCACTACTGACAGGCAATGAAGTTCATTACTGACCATTTTCGTCATCAAATTTTGTTGATTATGTTGATTATTTCGGCACGGTGGCGCAGCTGGTAGAGCGCGTGCCTCACAGCAAGAAGGTTCACGGTTCGATTCCGGGTCGGGAGGGCCTTTCTGTGTGAAGTTTGAATGTTCTTCCCGTGCATGCGTGGGTTCTCACCGGGTACTCCGGCTTCCTTCCACAGACCAAAAACATGCTCATTAGGTTAATTGGTAACCCTAAATTGTCCTTAGGTATGAGTGTGAGCGTGAATGGTTGTCTGTCTCTCTATGTGGCCCTGCGATCGACTGGCAACCGATTCAGGGTGTACCCTGCCTCTCGCCCAATGATAGCTGGGATAGGCTCCAGCCCCCCGCAACCCCGAAAGGGATAGCCGGGTATAGAAAATGAATGAATGAATGAATGTTTATTATTTCCTGCTGTCCTGCTCACGATAAGTATATTTATATGACTGTGGTGCATGTTGTCCTCAAGCATCTTTTTGTAAAATAAAAATATGTAATTGTGTATCAGATAATAAATGATAACCATTCTTTGTCATTAGCCTTGTTGCCTGGTAGCCGCATTGCAATTATTACTACTACTGCTACTAATACTACTTCAGCAGTGAGTTCATCCTGTTTGAGTCAGTTTCTGGGTTGGTTGTGTCCTCCCTGCAAAATAAACTGCTCCAAGTGTTGACTGGAAGTGAGCCTAGACTACCTCTTTCAGGTGAGCTATGCATGTTTTCTTGTCCTGAAACAGGGATCGCTTGCTGTGTTCACATATTTGAACAATCTGTGTACGCAATGCCCTTGTGTGTCAGAACAACTCTCCCAAATGATCAGGATGTGAATACAACCTGAACTCAATGACAAGTGGCTGAAGTCGCTGGTATTAAATCCCCGACCTTCAGAGTAAAAGACACACCCCTCTGACACTGACACTGATTGACCCAAATTTTGTGTAATCAAGGAGTCTGATACTTCAAATCATTTTCATTTATGCAACATGAATACATCAACACTGTAACAAGTCATTAGTTATGGCTGATTTTATCCTGATAGACATCAGCGAGCTCCAGCTGCTGTAACAAATTCACTATAGGAGTAAATCCTCCTGCCCTGCTTTCTATGATGAAGTGAGATTGAATAAAATGAGAACAGATATGAGTCATGGAGGAGAGTGGCAGACGCAGGTCACCGCTGCCACCGTACACGCACACACTCCAAGAGAAAATAAACACACACACTGTAATGAAGCAGAGGTTGTTGTTTGTGGTGCATGAACAGAGAGTTGGCTATTGTAAACATGATTATCTCTAATCCAACAAACTCCACTGCTGTAATGCGTAATCACAGCAGAATGTGTGTGTGTGTGTGACCATAGAGGGATTGAGAAGGACAAAAAATGCATCAATGCCAAAAATGAGCTAAAAAAAGCCATCCCAAAAACAGTGTTTGTGTTTGTTTATGACTGGCTGCCTCTCCGAGCCTGTCTGTGTACATTTGCTCTCCTGTTTGTGTGTTCGCATGGATACGTTTGGTTGTCTGTATTCTGTGAGCACTGAGATGAGAGGGGGAAGTAAGTGCCATTGATCCAGCCAATTAGAGCACAAACAGAGTGCTGTAGAGACAGTCAGCGCCATAGGAATGCATGCAAACATCTCTTTTGACGGATTAGTGGAGCCTTCTCAGCTCTGTCTGCAGCTGAGAGACAGTTTAACCTCACAGGCTGACTCTGAGAGTTGAACAGGGCAGGGGAAGCTTTCAGTGTTCATGTTTGACGGCAGAGCAAAAAAAAAAATCATATTAAAAGAAATACATTTTTTCCAGTGGATTCATCCAAGCACATCTGAAGCCATGCTGCTGTAAATTATATCAGCATTTTACTTTTTAACCTAAAACATCAAGAACTGGGACGTCCTCGTTGGTGTCTCAACCTGATCAAGCAGGATGGGTTTTAGTGTTTAAACGTGGATTTTTAGGATGAATAGAGCGTAAAATTCAAGAGACTTTGCGTTATTGCTTTCCTGTTTTGTATTGAATTGACGTGGGGTTGAAGTGGCTCTGCTTAAAATAACTTCCAGCCGACCAGTGCAGAGCTGCACTGCTGGTACGCACTGGAGACACGTGAAAGAGCAGACTGTGGAAACCCACTGATTGGAGAGGCTGGTTGGTTGAAGAGAGATTACGTGTCTTGGACAAAAAGACACCAATAAAAACATGGACTCACTCTTTATATCATCTCCAATGTAAAAAAAAATAATTTTGTCCCATAAAACAAATAAACAATGACCAATGATAACTCATTTTTGACAGGGGTGTTGGGACTGTACGACTTCAGGAAAAGGTCTAATTGAGATTCTTACGGCAGATACTGCAATTTCAATGCAATTCCAATTATATTCACAATTTTCTTCATATCAAGCTTCAGGGCAACATTCACTGTGTTTACAGTATGAACAACAGTGAGGAAATCAATGCTCAAAAGCATATAAAACATTATTCATCATCTAATATTGATGATAAATGATTTGTTTTCATGTAAATATTTAAATTCCCTGACCAAGAAAAT
The DNA here is from genome assembly GCA_036419115.1 of Scarus forsteni. Lineage (NCBI taxonomy): Eukaryota > Metazoa > Chordata > Actinopteri > Labriformes > Labridae > Scarus > Scarus forsteni. The sequence goes on along the minus strand of JAZDUH010000347.1, from coordinate 4,015,184 downwards.
GTACCATTAGCAAATGATTTCATAATGATATCTATTTTAGTTTGGTAGTTATTCATGAAAATTGCATTTTTCGTCATGGCGGTTCCAGACGGTGATCCGGATCAACACCAAAATTGAATCAGTTCTTCCTTTTCCCATGCTGAACATTCAAAATCCGTCCATGACATTCAGACAGACAAACATAACCTCCTGGTAGAGGTAATAAATCTTTCAGCCCTAAGTAGTATCCTAATCAGTGTTTCTGGCACCCAATCCTATTTTTTCAATAGATGTAATTTGTCTGAAATATGATGAAGATGTCCTGATAGAATCTGTAAATATAATCTTTGTCAAAAAAAACAGAACAAAATCAGTTGCTTAAAATCAATGTCTGTAAACAGAGATACTTTCCACCAGTCACCTGTAGATTAATCTCATTTTCGCTCACGGATTCTGTATGAATGTCTGCTGCTCCCACTGCTCCGTCATTCTCTTGAAGACATTGAAGTAGAGTCTCCAAACTTTGTCTTCGGTCCATTTAGCCCAACATGCTATTCCAGTGTCTAAGTTTGTACTGAAATTCATGCTGAGACAGCAGCATAACAGATAATTGACTTAGCTAAACCAGCAACACATTGCTCAAAGCATATGCACATCGTGTTTGATGATGCAAACATCAGATCTGAAAACTCTACAAAATCCTCTTTTTTTCCCCAAAATGGACTGATTGTCCAGGGCAATGAATTAAACTACCTCTTCCTTCATCTTTTTGACTTTAAGCCTGTCTGGAGGATATTTCTCATTCTGCTACAGCCTTCTTCCTGTCTATCTTACTTTCAAAAAATGATTAGTACTCTGTTGTAGGGCTGAAAGATAAATCGTTATCGTATCTATATCGAGATATGAACATTCAAGATATTGATGTCGAAAAAAAAACAATATAAATGATACTGATTTCCCCCGTGCTCGCCTGCATGTACACCTCTGGAAGTCACAACAAATTTCATTTTTACAACTGCCCTTGAATGCACCACTGGGTTTTTACCAAACCCACAGTCATATCGTCTCGATATCAAGACATCTGGCATGAATATTGAGATATGAAATTTTGTCCATATCGTTCAGCCCTACTCTGTTGCAGTCTTTTTTAGATATCTTAATAAATTGATTGTATTATACGTGGCTCCATGACTATACTGACCAAATATGGAGATAGATTTTTAAATATAGCCAAAAATGTCTCATATTCTTAACGTACCTATTGTTAACCTGATATGGATGATCTTCCTTTCACAACAGCACCAACAACCGCTATGCTAAATTATTTTTCTGGTAAAGTCGCTTTTTGATGATGCATTTCCAACAAAGACAGAGAGATGACTGACGACACAGTAAAATCCACTCCAGAAAACATTTTAATGTCCATTGTGCAACAAATATCTGATGATGAAATTTATGATGTCAGATTCTGTTGACTTGACTTTAGGATGGATGCTGGGATTGGGCATCTGTTTCTTAGGTTTTTCCTGTTTGGTTTGCCTTTGACATTTAAAGAAGAAGTTAATGTTTGACATTTTAAATCATATTTTGAGCAAATATTTCTGTCAAGCCTGCACTTGCGTCCTCTTTTTGTTTAACCTTGTTGAAATTGTGACAAGGTAACAGGTGATGCCCATGAATCTCCCTCTCATAAACCTTCAGAGAGACTCCAGCCCAGTACAGTTAAGTTGATTTGTTCTGCTGAGGAAGCGTCACAGACCCCATCTGGCTCGAGCAGACAGCAGAAGGAGCGATGTTATTTTGGGGAATGTGCCATCACATGTCATGGCTTTACTGTTGCCGTTTTTCAGCGTGACTCTCAAGCCAATGTTACTAAAAATAGGACAAGGACAATTCTTTCACAAAATGCTGCTGTGAGAGCCGAAAAATGACTGTGGCAGAACAGCTACCCCTCATGAAGGCATCCTGGGCAGGTATGGAATATTTTACTTTTGGATGATCTTCATCTATCACAGTTTTTGTGTCAAAGTGGTAAAACAGAATTTGCTCAACAGTAATTTAACCTTAAACAAGCCCAAAACATTTAGGTTTAAGACACTGCCACCGGGTTTTTGGATAATTATTTTTAGAAATTTGATTTAAAAAAAAAAATCCATGAGGAAGACTCTGACTGAAATTTTCAAATGTTTAATTATCCGATCACAACTGAAAATTTGTTTCCAATAAAAAGCACATTGGCCATTTTAGCAGCACGCAACAGTAGAGTTTGTGTTTTGAAGATTAGCATTAACAGAATTTTGGTGCTTGATGCTCGAGGCCTGTTTATGACAGGACCGTGCTGCAGATTAAAATAGTAGCTGGAGGCTTCCTCTGAGAATTTGGACCATAATAAAATGACAGCATCACATAGTTGCTGCAAACTTCTTTGCTGCACATCCATGGTGCTAGTTTCCCATCTCTATTGCCCCGATCCATACGCGTCCCGCACTCCGTGGCAAATCGTCCCAGTCACTTCTGTTAGTCTGTCTGCACAGCCTGTCCCTCGCTCTGTCTGCGGTGTGTACCTGCTGTGTCCTGCCATGCTGGTTTGCTTGAAATACGCAGCCAGTCTATTTTCAGGGCGAGCCGCTTCAACTCTGTGTCAATCACTGCCATGCAGATTGACCCAAAACATTTCAAATATATATAGGAATGTCATATCGTATTAAAAGAATTTCACGAGAGTTGATCACAGCTAATGAGCATTTGTTGAGTGTTGTCTCTCTTGTCTATGGATTAAAAGTTATAATAATAAAAAGTTACTATTAGACGTTTAAGGTATTAATAAGCTAAAAACAAAAGCTTTAATTCCATAATGTATTCATGCATTGTAGAAACAACAAAGTGACAGAAATCACTGTAAAAAGTAATCAGTGGAAAGGTCCTTTTCAAAGGTGGGCTGGCTGTAAAACCAGTTATTTTCATACTGCTCTTCCTATATGAATCAATGTTATCACATAACTTTGGTTGGACCAAAGTCAATGCATGTACGCAGCACTGTGTTTTCTGAGTCTCTGGTCATCCGGGATAAGATTAACCTTGCAGTGCAAATGGATCTGCCTGGTTTAATGTCTGTAATCAGGTGGATCAATCTTGTCAAGCTCAAACCTACAATGACTGTGGCAGGCAAAAATGGCATGGCCCAGTCAGTGTCCTTTAGAGAAGGCGAGGTGACAGGAGGAGGTAACTGTTGGTACAGAGATTAGCAGAAAGTAACAACTCGAGCAATTTCCCGACAGGCAGGATATTTACGCTCCACTTCAAAGAAGTTCTGATGAGTTTTTCTTCGTCTGACGTAAATACGTCACTACGTCACTTCCACCCCGTGTCCAATCAGAACCATTTCCAACCCCCAGGCCTTAAATAAAGGCAAATAAACATGTTTTCCATGTACAGCTCAATTTAGAATTATTATTTCCATGTAAACACAAAGGAGAAACCTTTAATTTTTAATTGTTTGATTCTGAATAATTACTTCCAAATCAAAAAACATCATGTAACTGTGGTCTATGTCTGATAACTTCAATGCTGGATGTTACAGTATGGATGTCCACCACATGTATTCATTAACCTGAATACTTGTGCCCATCAATGGTTTTATCATGCTCAGTTTTTATCTATTTTGTGTGCTGTGCTTGAAGAATTTTGTTTTTTCTAAAGGTCCCCAAACACTAGACTGCTGACCATCACCTGAGCATAGAGCATTTGGTACCATGACATAGAGAAAAAAAGGAATTTAATTATTCTTCAGACACCTGGGACCAAAGAGTGATTTATTTTGAAAGACTTGCCAGATCTTCTCATTTCTGCATGTGTAACTTTACACCAAGGCTCTGAGTCTCTGTCTCCCCTACGTTGAGTGAAAAAGTTCAATTGAAAATAAACTTGCAGTTAAACCTAATACTGATGCATTCTTCAACTTATGGTTTGGACACTGCTGTAAATATATATATTTGATTCTGCATGATGTGTGTTACCGGAGGACACTCAAGGCTCAAGTTCCTGATGTGGAAGGATTTAATTCAGATGCAAGAACTAATAAAAAACCGATCAATAATCAATAGTGTTATCAGATCAGCTCAAATTAATGACCAATTGATAGAATACCAGCCCCTTAATGCATGTTGTGTTTTTCCTCTGCACTTAAAAGGTGTAGTAGCATAAGTAGTCAGCGAGTCAAAAGGTGAATATCAGCCATCTGTGTTCCTTAATGCCATTAACAAGCAGCTGATGAAAACAAAGTGAGTGCTCGTGAATGCTTCTTTTAAAATTTGGGGTTAGAAATAAGCACATGGGTCCCTCTGGTCCTACACTGCATGTTTTGTTGACCCTGACATCGTCTCCTGTTCCTCCGCAAAGTTCAGTCTGGAACTGTATTAAATTACATAAAACAGGGCCATGGTCGTGGACCACTGTTGTGTTCACAGCAGGGATGCTCTGTGATTTGAGATTGAACTGTGACTGTATCCTCTCATGAAAAATACCAGAGATAAAATAAAGAAACAAAATAAAAACAAAGAAGACAACAAGTGCCCTGGGGAAAACAAAGAGCTGAACAGATGAAGGACAAGAAAGACAGAGAGAGGGGAGTGAGGCGTGAGGAGTGGGTGATGAAGGCCTCTTTTAGTGCAAGACAACAAAAATAATCCAGATTAAGGAATTAGTGCTTCAGGAAACTAAGTGTAATTAAACAGAAACTGTCTGTAAACTATATGTCATCTAAATATAACTCCATCGAATGCATCCCCAAAACTGCAGGCGGGTGGAGTTAATGTGTATGAGTGTACATGTGTGCATGCGTGCATTAGATGGAGGGGCGGTCTGTTTACAATGAGATCAAGAGAATGCTTGGCAGGACGTCAGCCTTGTAAAGCCCCAGGATCCCACATGGAAAACACTCTTGCACTCCGTGCCACGGGGAAAAGACACACAAAAACACACATGCACACTCACACAGACGAGCCCACAGAGAAAACAAACATACGGCATGAGAGCTTTTGGTGCACAACGAGGAGCCGGCGCACACACTCGCTGCGAGGCTCAAGAGGAGCAGAGAGGATTTATACCTGGGAGAAGTTTGTGTTTTTCATAAGCTTTCATCTTCATGTCAACTTCCCCCTCACTCTCTCTCCCTCTCAGCGGAGGGAGGGCTGTTCATTTTTCATCTTCAGCTGTGCCTCTCTGCAGCCTCAGCTCCTGAGCAGGGAGAGTTTGTGCAGTGCAGGAGAGAGGTGAAAGTGGAGTGTCCGGGACATTTGAGCTTTGAAATTTTGTTGGCTCAGTCTGCTGTTATCCCTTACCACCAATCGGAGGGTTGTGGGTAGGGCTGAAAGATTTATCGTTTTCTGATTGAAATTGCGATTTCAGACAAAGTGACACATGTGATCGCCAATGCTGCAATTTCTTGCAGCACTCCTGGCTGACCTAGGATCTGTTGTGTTAACTATTTGTTAGTGGCAGCGCTCATATCCAAAACTATCAAAGGTTGATACACTGGTTTTGCATGACTAGATTTTTGCTTAATTTGAATTGTTACATTTTATTCTTATTTTTACCTGCTTAACGTTTTTTGCATTTTATTGAACCTTTCTAACTTAACACAATTAGGATATTTTTGCACTCAATTTTTTAAGTTAAGACAGTCAAAGATACTCTGTTATTTCTTCAGTTGTAATAAATGTTGTTGGTCAAGGACTTTAAAGTTTTTACATGCATGTTTGATAATAAATACATTTGGATGCAATTCTTACCTTTATTTTTCATCCTTGCCTTTAAGTAATAGCTTTCAATGCTTGACGGTATGTTGTAATTACCTGTCATGTTTGCTAATGTTACTGTAAACATAGTGAATATTGCAATGAGGCTTAAAAATCATGAATCGAATTTAAATCACAATATTTGCCAGAAAAACTGCAGTTAGATCTTTCCTAAAAGTGTTCAGCCCTGTGGGTTCAAGCCATGCCCCGATATCATATGCTTATGTGTCCTAGGGCAAGATACCTAACCCCAAATTCCCCACAGAGGCGTGTAAATATGTGCAAAAATGTGTGTAGATGTGTTATCCAGGGGTCAGACTACACAACACAGCCCCACAGCCACAGGGTGTCAGGGTTCTGTCTCTTGTCATTTGTCAAGAGCTGCGTTTCCATCGAGCAGTCAGGTTCAGTTTGGCTAGGTATAGTACTGATTACAGATGTTTCAACTGCCCAATGAGGAGATAGGACACCTAAATAACTGGCCCAAGCCCTCCCACCTTTTGGCACCCTGCTGTAGGGTTGCCAAGCATCCCAAACAAACCCGAAAGGGTGGGGTAAGAGCACTGCAGTGTTGGTCGGAAATCAGAAACTAGGGCCCAAAATCATGTAGTGTGTACCAGCTGTGACTTTGTATGCTTAAGTATGTGTCACTGATTCTTCATGAAATAAAGATTTCAAGGGAAATATATCAGTCAATCAAACATTAGTCAGCATTGCAAGACAGAAACTAACAAACACCAATAAATTTGAGTTAAGCGGCTATTGCATGGTATAAACACGGTGCCTTGAGATTTCAGTGTGCTCTAAGTTGTACCTTGATCTGATAGAGTTTAACAGACCACTGCCCTACACTCTTACTGAATACTAATGAAAACACCATCAGAATAAAGGCAAACTACTCCCTAAAAATGACATTTCAAAAAAGAAAATGATTTAATCAATTTATGATAAATAAATACTAAGACATAATCAAATTAGTCTTTCCTCCGGTCCTCAGCAGAATCAGCACATACACAGCAAAATGAAATAATATTCACACAAGGTTAGTCATGCTGATTGAAATTCAGAGAGAATTTAGCCCCATGGGCTTTTGCCACTGAAGAGATATGAAGCTTTACACCAGCACACTGTGGAATCTAATATATTACAATGAGAGCCTCCAGCATCATCCTCTCTGTTCCCACACAAGTGTTTGCATTTACAGATCTGAGATTACTCTTCTTCAATCTTTGCAGAGGATCGTTTTAAACGACACAACATTACTGCCCGCTCTTGTAAAGAGTGTTTTCTTATACTAAGTTCATAAAGCTTCAGCTCTTCTTACCTGGTTCTGTGCAGTTTTTCTCTGGCTCAGTGTAGAGTTTGGACTCGTTGTCGTAGATTTCTTGTAGAAGGTGACGACTTTCCCATCTTGCATCCTCCTCGACCATGGAGTTTGAAACATGATATCCTGGAAGAGTCAGAAAGACAAAATGAATTAGTAAGGGATGACAGAATGATAGTGGAAGTTTGCTAAAGGTTAAGAAGAGCTTTATAATATTTGCACTTTTGGGAGGCAGGACAAAAATAACCCTGTCAATACATCAGCCAGTCCAGTCTAGTATGTTGGTTTTCACACAATTTAGAAAATAATATAAAATGTAAAAAGTCTCTTCATATGAATCCTGTAACGTTACTCACGATGGCCATTTTCCATGATGACGACAGAACCACTGGGCTGAGCACTTGACAAGGCAACGCTGAACAGCAGTGGGTAAAATGTCTGGCAAATGGAGCAGAGGGTTTGCAATAGAGGGCTAGTTGATTTGCACATTATTGGCACATTGTGGAGCACACCGTGCTTCCACATGGTACTACTCAAATGTTTCAGTGCTGCTACTGTCCGCTCGGAGTGTCGGTCCCTTATTTCCTCAAGATGTCTTCTTTTCTCTAGTTTTTGGTAGACTCGATACAGCTGTTGTTGAGGACCAGAGAGCACTGGCTGACAGATTTACAAGGCACATTTGATTATCGAGTATAAGGTGAAAGCCCTACGTCACACAATGCAGCACTATCAATGTTATTTACACGTGTTTAACTTCAACTTCAACTTTGTTATAATCTCCGTAGGAAAATCGTTTTTCAGCAGCAGGCATCAGCACACAAGTACATGATAACACATATATCATACAGGCATCACAAAAATCCAGAAAAATCCAGAAAAATACTGGACACAGTGAAAATGGACGGCCCCTAAACCACAAAATGCCAAAGACCAAGAATCAGGCAAAACCCATAAAGTGCATTCAGTCATCAAAGTGCTGTGCAGTAGATAAGTCAGTCTAAAAGTCAACAATCAATTCTATCCACAAGATGCATGAATCACAAGAAAAGAAAAAATGGTCAGGCCAAAGAATTAAAGTTTTCAATAGCAACTGGAATAAAAGAAGTAGTTTTGGTTCAATGCATTCTGTAACCTCATCCAGAATGTGAAGGTAAAGTAGATGGTGCTAAACTGGTGCTGTTATAAGTGATGCTAACTAAACTATTTGCATGCCAGCACATACTTTCATATGCTTTAATAACACCTGAATGATTCAAATGCTCCCAATGTTCCAGATAAGCCTGGTGTTATGCTTCAAATATGACCATGTTGACTGGTGATTCATGGCCACTTGCATCTGTGATGGCCATGATTACAACAGATGGTAATACCAACAAGATCATCCAGATAGCTTTTCAATAACAGGATTTGATCAAGATTATCAGACTGACTGCATTGCCAAAAGTATTCCCTCACCCATCCAAATCACTGCATTTAGGTTTTTCTATCATCTTCATTGTCACAGGTGTATAAAATCAAGCACCTCAGCATGCTGACTGCTTCTACAAAGATTTGTGAGAGCATAGATCCCTCTTAGGAGCTCAGTGAATTCCAGTGTGGAACAGTGATAAGAGGGCACCTGTGTAATAAGTTCAGTTGGGAAATTTCACACTACTAAAATACTCCACAGAAAGGGAGTGTCTCGTCCGACATCAGTGTGTGAGCTCACAAATGTGCCAGGGCCAAAATTCCCATAAACTCTTCTAAACCTTGTGAAATGACTTCCCAGAACAGTTGAAGCTGTTTTTGCAGCAAAAGGTGGACTGAAATCATAATAAAACCTATGGATTGAGAGTGTGATGTTCATGTGTGAAACAGACTAGTCAAAAGTGTATGTCTCAAAACTGTAACATACAGTATATGAGGAAATATTTACTCAATAGGCCTACAAACACCAGTTCAGTAGCTCCAAGTTAAACTATAACACCAGTCAGACTTGTAGTTGGAATAGATGTTGAAATAAAACTGCCTTGACTAAGAAATGATTAACAGTGTATTCTTAGTTTAGTGTCAGGACAGGGCTATTTTTATAAAACAAAGGGGGAAAAGCTAAATTTTTGGAAATATCTGCCTATATTTGGAAAAAACCCTCGTCCCAGCATTAATTGGCAAGCTTGAATCCTCCAAACCTTCCTACTCCTCACTGAACAAAAGCAGATGAGACATACATCTTGTGTCATTATATTCCTGCAGGAGCATTAGTACGACAGCACGCTGAGCACCGCCAGCCTCATCATTCCAGCTCAGTCATCTGGGTCACAGTATCCTGAAGCTCCCACCTCAGACCCATCTCCTCTCCCACCATGCAACAGGCCCTGACTTAGGTTCAGAGCACGACAGGGGCTTCTATAAATGGCACAGCGCTCGTCTATATTTATCTACATGCAAAATGGTTGCAACATTTTAGGAACAGCTATGTCGCAGAGAGAAGAATAAGCCAGCAGGGAGCTAAAATAGGATGCTTAAGAGTGATGATTGTAGCTTAAAGGGGTATGTATTTATTTTTATATTTCTAAATATAGACAAAAAGAACAGGCCTTGGGTTGGAAAAGTCAATGAGGTGTAGTTTAAACGCTAATCTAAATCCCTGAAAAGATTTAATGTGACCGCTGAGGCCTAGTTACAGATGATGGTGACAAGGAAGATTCTGGCATCGAAGGATGTGTTGATTTATTTAAAATAAAAAAAAACACGTTTCTGATTTAAATCAGAGCTATACTCAAGAGACAGCAGGGATTTAAAAAATTTCCTAAAAGTGAAATTCAAATATTTAGACATCTGTCCTCTTTTGTCAGTGATAATCTGCTGACAATTATTAGTTAATTTTCATTGAAAAAAGTCTGTACATGCTCAGTTTAATCAGATTCATGCTTCTAAGCATCAGTGATAACAATCATTGACACTCTAGTGTCTGTTGGAGTAAAAACTGCAGTGTTAATATGCGCCAGTAAAAAAAAGTATTCTTTATACATCTCAATTATTTTCCTTATTTGAATTAAATGGTCTTTGAGATGCAATTTCTAATTAAACATTTGACAGTCGTCAGAATTTTGTGATTTATTTGGGGGAGAAAGAGCTCTGAAGTGGCAGCATCTTCTTGCCCTCTAATGCAGCCACACAACGTGCCATCACAGTGAGGGTTGGGTGAGTAGCTGGTTGTTAGGCTGGGAGCTGGTGCTTGTGGAAAGACCTGTTTTACCTCAAAGAGCAAAACAACACTGTGATATTGGGGCTGCATGCAATAATAAAATGTGTTGTCTATTTGGTTATTGATTCTGTGTGTTGCATGATTATTGCATCACATGTTGTAGCACAGAGCTGTTGACGTCACTCACAGACTGTTGAGCCAACTTTTAGACAAGCTGTTCATTTGGGCTACATGGATCTTTGTTGTCTATCACTACCAAGGCATGGTAGGGAGTTGGTCAGTGCTTTTCTGAGTTGAGTTTGCGTGTTCTCCCATGAATTCATGTGTTCTCTCTGGGCACTCCAGCTTCCTACTACAGACAAAAAACATACTCATTAGGTTAATTGGTGACTCTAACTTGCTCTTAGGTATCAGTGTGAGCATGAATGGTTGTCTCTCTCTCTATGTGGCCCTGTGATGAGTTCAGGGTATACCCCACCTCTAGCCCACTGTCATCTGGGATAGGCTCCAGCTCCCGACCATGTGATAAGTATAGGAAGCGGATGGACTATAAAGAAATAAACTTGCAATTCATGCAATTTGAAGATGTCCCATCTATTATGATATAGTTGAAATGAGACATTAGCCATCTTACAATAGATCTTTGATAATGAAAATGTAGACAGAAAAAAATAAAACATCAGCATGGGCTGTCAGATGTAAATAAAACAATTATCAACATTCCCCCCCACCATGTATCCAACGTTGAAATGAAAATACAAGCAGAACAGACAATAAGGTTGAAGATGCAGGTCAAAATGTGTGTGCTCACTTACTACAGTGATGAGAGCCATGATGAGAGGCCACCATGACATGCTTTAACAAACACAGGCTGTTTAATAAAGGTGCTATGAAGAGTTTCTAAGTAATTACCAAAAAGTCTCACTTTTAGATATATGCCTGATCGAAATACACAGTTTAAGATGAGTTTTATAGCATCAAAATAGGTTATCTATAAAAGCTATTCCTTGGCTTCATGGTCGGGTCGGACAGGGCTGGACTGGCCTGGATACTCAACTTCGGGAAAAAGACAATTAAAACTAGAGCAAATTTATATTATTCGGACACGTCTTAGAGCACCGAGCTGCAAGTAGCGATATATAGACGGCTACAAAACTACGATAATAAGTTTTCCAAAAATTGCTTGTTGTCACACATCAAAAACTACCGCTACGTAACTAGAAAGAGATACATTACCTCGTCGCTTTGCATCCTGTAAGTTGTTGAAAATAGAAGTTGTAAAGCAATGCAGAGTTCTGAGGAAGGTCTAAGCTGCATTTGTTACATCATCACAACAAACACACGCTTTGGCTTGGGTCACGTCTTTTGGTGCGTTCCAGTTGTAGTCAGAAGTAGGAATTTCCGAGTTCCGAGTAGGAAACTGCAACTGGAACGTCCCCCGAAGTTGGAATTTCCTACTGGGAGCTCAGTGAAACCTCGCCACCCCCAAGTTGACAATCAAAGATGGATGCCCCCAGTGTGAACAGTTATTTAGCTCCTGTAATAATCCATTTATTTGCACTTCAGACTGGGGTGTGTTGCTCAAGATCAGCTGTATACATAGTATTGTTAGACTTATATTTATACACTCAACACATATATAAACGCAACACTTTTGTTTTTGCTCCCATTTTTCATGAGATGGACTCAAAGATCTAAAATTCATTCCAGATAAACAATATTACCATTTCTCTCAAATGTTGTTCACAAATCTGTCTAAATGTGTGATAGTGAGCACTTCTGCTTTGCTGAGATAATCCATCCCACCTCACAGGTGTGCCACATCAAATGCTGATCTGACATCATGATTAGTGCACAGGTGTACCTTATACTGCCCACAATAAAAGGCCACTCTGAAATGTGCAGTTTTGTCTCACAGCAAAATGCCACAGATGTCGCAAGCATTGAGGGAGCGTGCAATTGGCATGCTGACAGCAGGAATGTCAACCAGATCTGTTGCTCGTGCATTGAATGTTCATTTCTCCACCATAAGCCGTCTCCAAAGGCGTTTCAGAGAATATGGCAGTACATCCAACCGGCCTCACAACCACAGACCACATGTAACCACACCAGCCCAGGACCTCCACATCCAGCAGGTTCACCTCCAAGATCGTCTGAGACCAGCCACTCAGACAGCTGCTGAAACAATTGGTTTGCATAACCAAAGAATTTCTGCACAAACTGTCAGAAACAGTCTCAGGGAAGCTCAACTGCATGCTCGTCCTCCTCATCGGGGTCTTAACCTGACTCCAGATCGTCGCCGTAACAGACTTGAGTGGGCAAATGCTCACATTCGATGGCGTCTGGCACGTTGGAGAGGTGTTCTCTTCACGTATGAATCTCGGTTTACATTGTTCAGGGCAGATGGCAGACAGCATGTGTGGCGTCGTGTGGGTGAGCGCTTTGCTGATGTCAATGTTGTGGATCGAGTGGCCCATGGTGGTGGTGGGGTTATGGTATGGGTAGGCATCTGTTATGGACGAAGAACACAGTTGCATTTTATTGATGGCATTTTGAATGCACACAGATACAGTGATGAGATCCGGAGGCCCATTGTTGTGCCATACATCCATGAACATCACCTCATGTTTCAGCAAGATGATGCACAGCCCCATGCTGCAAGGATCTGTACACAATTCTTGGAAGCTGAAAATGTCCCAGTTCTTGCATGGCCAGCATACTCACCGGACATGTCACCCATTGAGCATGTTTGGGATGTGCTTGACCGGCGTATACCAGCGTGTACCAGTTCCCACTAATATCCAGCAACTTCGCACAGCCATTGAAGAGGAGTGGACCAACATTCCACAGGCCACAATTGACAATCTGATAAACTCTATGCGAAGAAGATGTGTTGCACTGCATGAGGCAAATGGTGGTCACACCAGATACTGACTGGTTCTGAGTCCCCAGACCCCCAATAAAGCAAAAAAAATGCACATTTCAGAGTGGCCTTTTATTGTGGACAGTCTAAGGCACACCTGTGCACGAATCATGGTGTCTGATGAGCATCTTGATGTGGCACACCTGTGAGGTGGGATGGATTATCTCAGCAAAGCAGAAGTGCTCACTATCACACATTTAGACAGATTTGTGAACAATGTTTGAGAGAAATGGTAATATTGTGTATCTGGAATGAATTTCAGATCTTTAAGTCCATCTCATGAAAAATGGGAGCAAAAACAAAAGTGTTGCATTTATATTTTTGTTGAGTGTATATTTATGCTGCCATAGTGATAATCACATTCTTCATGTGATATTTGTGCACAACAACGCAGGGTGTGCTAACAACAGCTAACAATAGCCTGGTAGATTGGCCTGATTTTTTCCGACTTCAACTGGAACGCTGATAAGTCGGAGATGATGTCACTCCCATTTCCGAGGTTACTGGAACGCAGCATTACGACAGTCGCCGCGCGTGCTCATGGGTAGCAGAGTCTTAGTGTCCCTGGAAATAGATTCTCCTCATAGCACCTTTAACTAAATATATTTGTTATAAAATTAACATTTAAAAGCCAAAGTCTACCTTTACACACAAAATCCTTAGTACATTATACATGCTGATTCTCTGTTTCAAAAACAGAAAGCAAAGTTTTATCACTGTCTGTGACAAAGGGCAATCTGATATATGAGTGAGTGACTAAAATCCTTTGACCATTTCCATATGACATTTTACTCCATTAAATTTCCTTTCCACATTGAAAATGCCTTCCAGTCTGTCAATTATTAGATGTAATTCTAAATGAAAAAAGTATCTGTGGTGAACTTAACCCTATAAAGCCAATTGTATCATATTTGATACATACTTTTATAATACCTCCATCTACTCAATATGATCAGCAAATTTAAAAAAAAAAAATCTGAATACAATCAGATAAATGATAAAAATGTCCCCAAATGTGTTATCAGTTGCCAAAAACACCTACTGTATCAAATGAGATACGAAACGTTTATATGTTGAATTTTATGGACATTTTAATTTTATGGATTTTAGGAGAAAGTGAAACAAACATTTCAGCTCCAAAAAATGAGAATTTTCTGGCTATAATCTATGGTCTTGGGCCTTAAAGGGTTAAGCCAACATATCCAACCACATTTATTTACTGTTACATAGTGGACCAATCTAACGAGGCTTTACATGTCACTTTTATATCTGAGAGCCATTTTATGAAGCTTGAACTCCCATCAGCAACAGGAGCCCTTTGTGGGCTAATGCTATTGCTAGCAACCATCCAATCAACTTCCATCTTTTCATTTAAACATGGCTGAGTCCATTGAACAATCAGTGTAAGCTAAATACTGACTTTGAAGATAAGCTTTTATGGGCCCTTCTGATTTGTCTTTCGAGTTTGAAAACTGTCGATTTGGGTCTGAACAAGTAAAGATGTTCATGATAGCAAGAAGAATCTGCATGACAAGTGTCATAATGCCTAAAAATACTGACAAATTATCTTGCTGGGTAGTGGTTGTTTGTCCTCTTTTGAGCCTCCCTGTGACAGCCAATCCACATGCTGTTTTGGCACTTTTGCTCCATATTAATGATACTTTCTGTTAATTAAGTGGCTCAAACTGCATCTCTGCTGTAATAATCTGTCATGATCCTGCCTTTTTGCTACCCTCCGCCAAGGTGGTTATGTTTTCGGGAGAGTTTGTCTGTCCGTCTGTCTGTCCGTCCATCCATCTGTGAACAAAATAACCCAAAAAGTAACAGATGGAATTGGACGAGATTTTCAGGAAATTTTTAGCATGGGAAAAGGAAGAACTGATTTGATTTTGGTGTTGATCCGGATCAGCGTCTGGCCGCCATGGCGAAAAATGTGATTTCTGTGAATAACTACTGAACTAAAATAGATATCATTATGAATCCAGTTGCTAATGGTATGTTTTCGTGGTCAAGGAATCTAAATATTTCGATGAAATAAAGGTAGGAGTAATATTTATGGTCAGAATGACAATATGGCTGAGGACTGTGGCGCTGGCGGAGGTCCGCGCTCTCCGAGCGCTTTTCTAGTTAGTTTATTTATCCGTTTTGTTTCATGTTTTGTCACATGCTTCCATTTTTGATTTGAAAATTCACCTGTCTCTCCTTGTCTTCACAGGCAAGAAACGGAACCCCCAACTTGCTCTAGTGGCTTGTAAATTGACATGAAAGGGCTTGAAAGGGTTTTTTGATGCTGATGAACAACTGTCACAAAAACTGCAACTATCAGTGAGTGAATGGGTGTCAACGGGTAGATGTGGCCTGTCTTGTAAAGGTGCTTTCAGTAGTCAGAGACTAGAAAAGGACTATATAAGCTAAAATCCATTGACCAATGTTGGCATAAACAATATTTTTACCCTCTATTCTGCTTAAATATAAAGTATATCAATACATTTTAAATACTTGACATGTTTCCAAGGCTTGATACTGATTTAATGTCCTTTCTCAATCTTCACTTACCACATTGAGATGAAATGTGCATCTCCTGTTAACAAACACGATTCACAGCTGCATTTGTTCAGTGTGAATGTTTCTCTAAAGAGAGCTGAAGGGTGAAATGTGCCAGAATGCATCACAGCCAAGACAACTGTACAGCTGTGACGCTTTCACCCTCTTACTGTATGCTCTTCCCCTGAGCCAATCGCTGTGTGTGCGTCTATGCCTGTGTCTGTTTGTTTGTCTGTTTGTACATCAGTGACATTGGCAGACAAGCTGATAATTTTACAGCCTGAAACAGCCAACACTCTCCACAGGAGTCTTCTGTATCTGCATTTATCTCTGAGAGTCTGAAACGTGAAGAAAACACACAAACACACACTTCATCCGTGGAAAGCACACACAGACGCACTCACAGGCAGACCTCGCTGAGTGTTTTAGGCTGCTGGTGGTCCAGTGAAGCAGAATGCATCATCGACGGCGTGGTTACCATGGTGACATGACGTAACAGACACACATATCCATGAGTAACCAACTATAGGCACATGCTATGAGACATGGCGTAGAAATGCGTCACTAACAGAGGGAACACAATCGTACGAGCCGCCACAGTCTTTTTTTTAGCCGGTTTACATGATTGAGGAAAATGAGCTGAGGATCAGGATCACTGGAGCATCTACAGATGAATAAACACGATGAAGTGCTGCATCTTCTCTTTGTTAGATTTCAGCAGATGAGGAGTTTAAGGCTTTAAGAGCAGTCTATGGCCTTTATTTCTGTCATACCTCTGTTGGATCTTCAGTGCAGCTTGTAAGATGAATCAAGCTTTTTGGTAGCTTTACTGAAAGACGAAGAGTTCACTGACCTGTTTAGAGAACTAAAAGACAAAGTGCACTTTTTACAAGCCCTGTGGTTCAAATCAAGGAGTCTTGGTTTTTAATGAGCCTGTTCCTGTACATAAGGAAGACAACTTCACAAAAATTCAATCAATCAATTAAATCAAAATTAATTTAATGAATCAGAGAGGATTTAAATTGAACTCTTTGACTACGTACAACAAAAGTTAACCAGCCAATCACAGGGCCACATAAAGCACTTACCTCGCTCAACGCTGCCTACTAATCATTTCCAAAAGAGAAACAAATAGCAAATATGACAAAAACAGGACAGAAACTGCTAAAAAGAATTGTCATGAGTAACCAGAACTACACAATGCACAGATTAGGATAGGTGATAAAATAATTTAAAAAATATTTCATCCAACCTTTGCTGTTACATGCGTTGTTTTATAAAGTCATTGAGAAACGTACTCTGCTATGATTGTTTCCCTTTCTATCTTTTATGAGGAATTAAAATATATTAAATACTAGGGATGAAACGGTATTGTAAATACCGCGGTATCTCCGTTTCAGAATCCTCAAAATAATACCGTGGCATGTGACGGTATCAAACAAGGACTCAGAGTACTCTGGCTACTGTAGTTTTTTGCTGGCGCAATGAGTGGGCCGGTCTGAGAAGTAAACCACATCTCCCATGATCCCCTGCGTAGTGCAGCCAGGAACAGATGGCGGAGAGCACAGACGGGGAGCAGAGCGGAAAACTTGAAATAGTGGAACCTTCAGCGAAGTTTAAATCGGAGGTATGGACACATTTTGGGTTCGCGGTAAAGAAAAACGACCGCGGAGAAAACACGACGGCCATGCAAAAGTGTGTTTGTAGACGCTGCCAGACCGCGATCGTCTACAAGTCGGGGAATACAAGTAATATGAGAAGCTACTTGATTAACCATCACCCGGAGAAGATTCTAGGTGCAAAACCAAGAAGCAAGCGAGGCCAGACAACAATTCGTGAGGTATTTCAACCAGGTTTTCCCCATGACAGCACAAGAGCTCAACTGATCTCAAGGCGAATCAGAGAATTTATTGTCAAAGGCCTGCAGCCGTTTTCAGTGGTGGACAATGTGGGACTTAAAAGGTTGGTGAACGTGCTTGAGCCAGTGGTTAGAACATTTGAGCATTAGGATTGTTTTCATGCTTTCCACACGGTGGCCTTTTTTCCAAGTCATGTTTTTTTTCTTTGACAATACCGCAATGATACAGTCCCGTGGCTTTAATACCGTGATGATATCGTACTGTGAGATTTTGATATCGTTGCATCCCTAGTAAATACTACACTTGAAACAATGGTAATATATTTGTGCTAAAAACTGGTAAATAGTGTTCTATTAAATATTCTTTAACTCTTTATTTATGTGTCATGCTCATAAATCCTGGATTATTAATTGTGTTTGAGTTAAATTTAGATACAGAACAGGCCAAAAGTTTGGACACACCTTCTTATTCAATGCGTTTTCTTTATTTTTATCACTATTTACATTGTAGATTCTCACTGAAGGTATCAAAACTATGAATGAACACATGTGGAATTATGTACTTATCAAAAAAGTGTGAAATAACTGAAAACGTGTCTCATATTCTAGTATCCACCCTTTGCTCTGATTACTGCTTTGTCTACTGTCTTTTTATGAGCTTTAGTCACCTGAAATGGTTTTCACTTCTCAGGTGTGCCTTGTTAGGGTTAATAAATGGAATTTCTTGCCTTTTTAACGGGGTTGGAACCATCAGTTGTGTTGTGCCGAAGTCAGGCTGACGCACAGCCGACAGCCCTATTAGACAACTGTTAGAATTAATATTCTGAAAAGAACCAATCAGCTAAGGTAAGAGAAACAAGTGACCATCATGTCTTCAGTGAGAATCTACAATGTTATTTGTGATGAAAATAAAGAAAACGCATTGAATGAGTAGGTGTGTCCAAACTTTTGGTCTGTTCTGTATATACACAGTACTGTGTACTTTGTGTCTATATATATATATATATATATATATATATATATATATATATATATATATATATATATATATATATATATATATATATATATATATATATATATATATATATATATATGTACACACACACACACACACACACATATATATATGTGTGTATATATATATATATATATATATATATATATATATATACATATATATATATGTATATATATATATACAGACACATATGTTTATATTTACATATTTTTATATATATGTATATATATATATATATATATCAAATATCTAAATCTAAGAAAACAATGCAAAAATAAAGAAAAAATGCATAGAAAATAAAATACATAGAAGACAGTTATTAAATGTGTTTATTCCATATAAAATTATGATTTAATTGATCACATAACTCTTTAGTTTTCAGTCCAATTATATCTTTTACTAAAAACAATCACAAGCCATGAGGCCATGCAGCTACACTCCCTAACCGCTGTACTGTAGTTGCCTTACAATTTTAAGTCTGAGGGTTGCCATGTCAGATGCAAAAATAAGTAAGTTTACAAAACACACAGTCTGATTTATATTGTTTCGCACAAAAGGGCACAGCTAACACGATAAAGCAGATGGACTGTTACAAACTATAGAGAGTATATCTCACTGGTCCTTCAGGGCAACAGCTCATACAAAGTGTTTGGGGAGGCCAGAATCTTTCAAAAACACTCCTGGCAGCTGACTGGATGATCACCCTGTCAATCACATTCATTACAGGCCAATCAGATAATACCGTACATGGGTGTAAAGCACAAACCATGAGCAACTTTGTTAAACAAGTGCTTACTGAAACAGGGCAGAAGTGGAGTAAAAATCAAATTTTATTGAGCAATTCTTTCAGTGTTGTTGCTTGTTTTTTCTTTCATTCAGAAATGCAAAATAATATAATATATTGCAACATATTTTAACCAATTGTCATTCAGCCCTGATGCCTGCAGTATCTATTAGCTCAGCCCTTTAAAGCTGTCACAAGCTGTGTCTGTCTGAGTTGATAATGCACAATAAGAAAAAATAATCCACTGGATATAGAGTGAGAGGGGGAGTTCAACAAAACAGTGCTGAGACTGGCGGATCCAAAGCAAACAGTGAGCCAAAAACAAAGAGCAAAATGAGAGAAAAATGTTCTTGAAACTGAAGAAGGCTGCAGTGCTGGTTATTACTCTTGTTGATCTGCTCCTTCATGTTGCACTGCTTGCTTTACTCAGAGATAAATAACACAAAGACTGTAAGACGAGGAGCAAGATGATATTAATAAGACTGATGTAGGCTGAGTGAACGTACAGTTCCTCCGTGAGGCTGAATTTCCCTCCAGACTTCACACAGTGCGGATCCTGCCTGTATGTGCTGCACCTGGAGGAATCACCTCCTCAGATCTAGGCCAACAATAGACATGTGTGAGATATGTTCATGTGTTCATACAGAAAAGAATACTTCAGGGAATCCCAAACACTCTGGGGGCCGGAGAGGGCCACAGAACGGGCCGTGGATATCTTCTACATCATAAAATATTTTGATACATATTTCTCCTGGTTTCCCTCCACCTCTCATTAACACAGTATCACATACCGGCCGACGTCTATAGGTCTGTGCCGACCCCATACCGTCACATGCCACAGCCGCCCATCGCTCCACACTGTCATGTTTAATTAGATACTTTATCTTCATTAGCGTCCCCCTGGCAGGCCTATGTGTGTAAGTGTGTGTGTGTGTGTGTGTGTGTGTACACTCCTGAGAACACATGAGAACACATCTGAGTGTTTGTCTGGAATAGAGTGTGTTTCTGTACATTTACAGCATTCAAAGTGATCACATGCTAAAGTATTGTATATTTTTGTACAAGTGTGTGTTTGAGTGTGTGTTAGTGAGTACGAGCCACAGCCCTTTTCCCCAGAGAGAACAGAATCAGGCCATGAACACGTGGTTCTCACCATGCCATCCTATAACATGCTACACGTGACGCCAACATCCTTGGCTTCCCATTATCGGACTCTCAATATCTAGGTTACTCTTTTGTATGCATTATTACACAATATGTGCATTAAGCATGCACAGATATGCATCAGTGAACATGCATAATATTATTACTCATTACAATACCTTTGTACACAAGACCATCCGTAGATCAAAGTCATTTTCTATAGAGAGTAAGAAATGCAGCAGGAGTTTTCAGGTCAGTTTACACAATTAGGAACACAGATGCTTGAATATAACATACTGTGTGTAGTATTTAATGTTAAGTCACTGTGTCTAAGCCAAGAATGTAGCTGTTTTCAGGAAGTTCAGCTACTTGATAAAAACAAAAAAAAAATTCGAGCTGAATTAATTATTCATATTCACGATGGTATTAGAAATGCAGGGCACCAAGGGTCAGTGCACCACCTCTCAGCTCAGTTCTAAGTGCTCAGAGCATTTAAATTACAATAATGGCTTCCCACAATTTTCAGAAGAAGACAATCGTGATTAAAGCATCACTGGATTAGCAGTTAAATAATTTTTCTTTATTCATCACTTTTTGTGGTTCTCATTTCACTGTCAAAGTGTTCGAAGAAATTGCTTTGAATCACTGCAGCAAAAAAGTTGGTGGCTACTTGCTGGTAACCCCCTCACTGTCTGTTTGGGCTTGACTTCCTATTTATGTGGACATAATTTTATTACAGATTTCTATTGCCCATATCCATGTAACGAAAGACTCCATCATTCAGAATTGATCTATGATAATAAACAACCTCTAAAAGTGTTTGAATAAATAGGTATTCTAAAAGTTTTTTTTACGTGGCTACAGGTCTGGATAAGGACTTTTTTTCTTGCCTTTTTTGTTTGTTGTTTCCTTCTTTTCTCTAGATATATGTGTAGTCTAACATGTTTATCAATGGGCAGGGGGCTACGGACTAATAGCACTTACCTGATTATTTGTGTACTGGTATCCATAAGGATCCAGCTGTGGACTTATCTGGTATACAGGCATTTATGAGCCCCAAGTTCTGTAATATTTATTGCCTGAATTGTTTAATATGCTAAATTGTTAAAATGAAAATAAAAAAATGATCCCAAATAAGTGTTTAAAGAATCAACAGTCCAAGGCTGTTTAATAACAATGAATGAGTTTGAAATGCCGGTTTAAATCATGACTGATCATATTTGATTATAGTACACATGTGAAGATTTTTAAAACTTAATCAATGTTGAAACGGTCAGAGAGCCACACATGAACCAATAATGTTAGATTTATTAGTTTGTTCCTGGAGTGAGTGGTGAGCCACAAAAAGAGACGGAGAGAATGCAAACCAACTGCTTCCTTTAAGAAGGCAGCAACCCCGCTCTCACAGCTTATGATCAAACGCAACTTCAGTGTAAACAAACATGGTTGTTAATGTCAGGAGGCTAAATGAGACCTCCTGACATTAACTTTGATCAATGTTTCTTAAGTTCCCAAAAACATCCTGGTGTTTGTGATTTCTGTCCAGCTCCTCATTTTGTTATATAGAATTCACAGCTTACGCTGTTTAGATGCGTTTTTTAAACAAATCAATGTGTTGAACCTCCATTTTCACGTCCATCAAACTTCCTGCTTCACCTCACGTTACCATGACAACACTTGCTTCCTGCTCCAGCCAGCTTGCTTTCTGATTGGTTTTGCTCTGGTCCAGATTCCCATACAGAAGATGTTCTTGGCTGTCCTTGGGGCACTCCCCACACATATATATATATATATATATATATATATGTATATATATATATATATATATATATATAAATATATACATATATATATATATATATATATATATTTTTTTTTTATTTTATTTAACCTTTATTTAACCAGGTATCAGGACTTCTGGTCGTAATATTTACAATTCCAAGTGGGGACCACCTCAGATCTTCTTCAGAGAGCACAAAAAGACACTCAACACACGTCACACCACAGGATAACCAGGCCGGATCACCTTTAGGACCTCCTGGTAGTTTAGCCTCTGCTGAGTTTGATCAGAAAGGAGATCTGAGCCAAAGTCACTCCTGATTGTTGTGTTGTGTGTCCTCTGTGTTTCTAAATTTTTCTAAAATTGAGCAGCCCTATGGAGATCATATTATGCTTTAAATGTTTCAGGCCTACTGGTACAGATTCATGATAAAATGATAATGATAAAATCTGCAGTTAAATTTCACTACAAACACAACCATTCATGCAATTGCAGTGTGTCCCAATGAGATGGTGCTTCCCTCACTGGAGGGCATCGAGTGGGCTTTAACCTTTTTTCTTGATTAGAGTAGAGTTAGCCACTATGGTTTGTCACATGATCCTTTTTCAGCCATGACAGTTGGCAGGCCGCAGCAGCCTCCAGTCATGGACCAGTCAAGGCTCACGAGAGGAAAGTGGGGAAAATTTAAGTGGCTCCATCCACAGGTCAATGATGACAATGACATGTGGGTTTAGCTGGAAGAAATCATGCATGGAGGCTGCCAGTCAGCGTGGTTTTCTAAAGGTGTCGTCACTCCAGCTCCACACTCATAACTCTGGTGGCGGTAATGAAGCCGTAACCCTGTTGCCACTCGCCAAAGCAGAAGAAGAGCTGGTTACGCCCTCCTACAGTCAGAATCTGTTTGGGGTGCTAGGTAGAGAAGTTAGAGGAGAGCAAAAAAATAAATGAAAGTGGAGTTGAGGGGAACAAGGGTGATGGTGGACGTGTCCTCAAACTCCCCATAGCAGAGGACAGTGTTGATCAAAAGAAACTGCCAAACAGTCATGTGGAAACGGTTCAAAGTGACGAGGAGCAGGTGAAGCAAAGTCTGTCAGCAGTTGGTGCCAACTGGGACAGAAAATGCATCCAAAGTATTGTCACCACCTGAAAAGGTACTTTCCAAGTGACTACACTGAGAGTGTGAAAGAGAAGGCTCTTGATGCTGCCTCCAATTCATACACGCCCTGCAAGTTTGGGCCAAAGCAGGAGCTCGACTGCAGCTTACAAAACCAGCATCAGCAGTGCTGAGGAAGCAATAGAGACACAGTGATCAATACTGTCAAATTCTGCAGCCAGTATCCCACATGAAAAATATTCAAAGAAGCGAAAGTCCATAACAAGTGTTTAAGACATTAATTCAAAACTGGATTGGGTACAAACTCTCAAGCAGAAAACAATTTTAACAAAATATTAATCTTTATGGCATTAATCTTTAGTTGAAACAGTTTTTTTTATTTCTAATGTATTTTTTTTAATATTTTTCTTACAAAAATATGTTGCCAAGAAAATCCTCTTAGTTTTACTTCTTTATTTTGATGAATTTAAAAATCTCAGATCTTTTTTTGTAACTTTTCCTGTAGATATCATTGTTGTACTTTCTGACCTGTGGATGTTATGTAATGTAAGTAGCTCATAAATAAACTTGTGCTGAATATTGGCGATAGACTGTGAATTATATCTGAGGTAATAAACTCCACTAAAAAATTCAAAATACTTACTGAACTGGCATCAAAAGTGAGTAAGGTATTTCGAGATAAATTTAATATTGATCAATTTTTAAAAAATATCTCAGATTAATTTTGTTGCTAGATTTCCCATCTGGAGTTTTTTTCTCATTCTCTTACCTGGGACACTAGCTGCCTGCCAGGTCAAATATACTTCCCACTGTGTCCACTGTTGAGTCACTGGTTCAAGCCCACCGGGTAAGGGTAGCAAGCCAAGTGTCGGGTAATGAATGAGGTAAAAATTGTCTGTAGTCATGTGACGTCAGTCGTTTCATTAAAAGGCCTCCAGACTGTACTGCTCCTCACTGCGGGGGATGAGGAGTAACAGGGAGACAGAGGACGAAGGAGCAGTTATCCGCCAGTTGCCTTATATGTTTGTTTTTATTGTATTTATATTTTATTTATATTTCTGTTTATATCTACCTTTTTAGAAATCTTTTGTATCTTTAATACTGAACTGCTCTGAATCCCAATTTTCCTGAAGAATTTTTTTTCCACGAGATTAATAAAGTTATATCTAATCCAATCTAATTTCATTATCAAAGGAGTCCATGTTGTTGGATGTTGAGGCCAGTTCATGGCACAGTAATACTGCACGTTATCTCAAACAACTTTAGATCAACCTACCCTGGAGTGATGTTTAACTGATGTCTAACAAGTCCTTTGCTTTCAATACCAGAAATTCTATTCAGTGAGGTCATTTAGATGTATCACATATTAAGACCAAAGCCATTTTTGAACCAGTTTGTTTAGGCTGTAAAAACTTTTGTTACCTTCATGAAATCAAATAACTTCTTCCAGTGACACTCAAAGAGCTACAGTTTTTGGCACTTCCGTGAGGGCCTCCATTTTCAACTCTGAACGCTGCCGCACAGATTGCTGACTGATTCTTTGGGGTAAATAAATCAATCCCTAGTTATAAGTCTATTAATTCAGCACCACTAAATGTACTATTAAATGCACTTAACAGCCATCAGCATCCCACAGAATCAACCCCAATCAGTGTTGTGTCACAGCAGCAGCATGGCCATAGTTTATTCATCAATGCTATACTTTCTGCACAAGTGTTACCAATTAGGAGGGAGAGCTTACACACCATTAGTGCCGAAGTAATCAATAATAAGTTGTCCATCCATTTAATCATTGATTATTTGAAACAATAAAGCTAATGCTTACCTAACAGAGCTTCAGAGCTCTCATGTCGGAGTGGAAAAAGCTGCTGTTCAGTCTATTAGAGAGCACATGAGAATCTGATGAGCTTCACAGCTTTGTGTCAAAACTTTGGTGTTTCAGAACACAGTTTAGCAGTCGTGTTAAATGCTGAGACAGTGCGAAGAAAAGGAGAGAGGGATCCCTCAGCAGAGCATTAGATGTGGTGTCTGGGGTTGAGCTAAAATAGTTCAGAGGTACAGAGGAGTTATGGTAAGATGCTTCTACATGGCTGCCTGGAACAGTGGTTTATAAAGTAAGTTTGTCCTTGACACACCTATAATCCAGCCAAAATCTCAAGGCGCACCACATTTAAATCTATGAAAACAGCCTCTCTAACACGTTTTTTAGAACAGGGGTGTCCAAACTATGGCCCAGGGGCCCAGTGTGGCCCTCAGACCACTTTGGCCCACAGCTGGGGTACACTAATTTGTTTCTCTACCCACTTATTCTCAGGTTATGATTGCTCCTGAATTATGTCTGAATGCGTAAGCTACAAATCAGCCATTCGCTTGCTTCCTATTAGCTACAGCTTATCATCCTTACCATGGGTACATCTGGAGTATCCAAGGCCAACCAAAATATCACCTCCAAAATAACCAAAAGATTGACTTATTGTCACGTCAGGCCATTAAATCCCCAGTCACACATTCCTGTTCCTCCTGCGATTGTGCACAACTGTCATCGTCCTGATGAAACAGGCTTTGGCCTCAGTGCATATGCTACTTGATCTGGATCAGCGCTGTATAGTCGTAGATGAATGCTGAGGAACGGGGAAGGGTCCCAACAGTTTGTTTTTTTTAAATGTATTTTTTGGGCATTTTTGTACCTTCTATTGATAGGAGAGAGACAGTGGATAGGCTTGTGAAAGGAGGTGAGAAAGAAGGGAAAGACGCTCTACAAACTGGTCACAGGCAGGATTTGAACCCATACTGGCAGTAGGATGTACATGGGACGTGCATGGTTGCTAACCACTCCACCAAACCAGCACCCTGATCCCAACTGTTTTTAAATGTTCAAAACTGTCGTGGAGAATCGCTGCTCTCACTGTAGCGGGGTGTAAGCCTAATGCAGTCCTAAGGCGAAAGGTATTTGAGTGGAATGTACGGGGCTTAATCAGGGCTTATATTACGCAAACTGGGCTCAAACTGGGCTGACATTGTGTCAGCTGGATGAAAACGTCATATCACTTTATTAACCCAATTGAAGCGGGACCAATAGCTCTGAAGCACTGTACAAGCACTACTGACGGCGTATTTTTACAGGGTTTGTCCAGGGAGAGACAGTCATTTCTTCACGTATAATGCAGATCAAACCAGCCTTGCTAATGGTGTACAGTCATGCACAATTAGAGGTAAGATCGGGCCTAAAAAATCCAGCCCGACCCGACCCAGGCCTGCGGGTATTAAAGCCCAACCCAGCCCGAGCCCGATCAATAAACTCAATTTGCAGGCCCGAGCCCGAAACAAACCCGAAACTTTATATTTTATTTGTGAGGACTCAGGAGGAGGAGGAAAGGGAGGGGATGCGTCAGTCAGACCCGGACAGAGCACTGCTCCTGGAAAAGGGACTGGTTGCGATTTGTGTGATCACATTTGTGACGATGCCTGTGCATAATGATAACAAATGAAAGCCTGTCTTTTGTTGCGAATTCTCCCAGTTAAACAAGACTGTAAGATGCATATTCAATAAACATTTATATCTTTTATATTTGTGTGTCTGTTCTATCAGGTGTGATAGTTCATGCTTCATTTCGTTGGCAAAATGCAGCAGCCCATTTGACATTTATTTTAATTTCTTCGAGTTGGCAGATAAAAACGCAAGTTTTCTTAATGTTAAAATAATCTACATATTTTTATGGTCATTATAAATGCATTTACACAATGAAATAACGCTGGAAAAGTTTGTTAAAGATATTTCTGCGTGTGCGGGAGTTCAGTCTCAGGTCTCGGCATCTGGCATTGAGCACTGCGTAAAGCACGCGCGTGTCCCAACTCCCAAGCCGTGTATTTGGTTATTACAGAAACAGAATACAGACTTCAGTCAGCAATGGCTCGTGAAACAGGTGCCACTGCCTCTGGTTGAAAAAGCGGAGCCCTAAAGCTTCCAGTGCTCAGTTCCCTCCGTGCGTCAGCTGTATCTTCTCCTCCTGTCCCTTTGCCTTCTCGACTGTAGTAGTTAAATAGCAATTACCATGCAGCGCCTTCTCTGTTTTATCCAAATTATTTATTTTATAACAAGTATTCCTTAGTTTAATATCCATACATCGTTTCAGTATACATAATATATAAATATATATTTATCAGAGATGCATCGAAATGAAAATTTGTGGCCGAAGCCGAATAATAAATTAATGCTAGGCCGAATACCGAATACCAAACAGAATATCCAATGCGGCGGCAAAGTAGTTCACTGTATTTTTTGACAGTGCATTAATAGTTTAGAGTACATTTTTAGACATGTTTTTAAAAGAAAGTAATTGTTTATTAAATGTTATGACATTTTTTAATATTCCAGTAGCCTTTGCTTTTCAAAAAAAGCCCAACAAAGTTTTTCATTCATATTAAGCCTTCAAACAAAACAAAACATGCATTAAAAAATATTAATGAACACTGATGGATATATAGCAATAGACCAATAATACCAACAGTACTGCTTTAAAGCTGTCACTTTATATTCAATATTTGAATAACCGATCAAATATGGGAATAAATATCCGTAATGGAATTGTAAATAAATATGAATGTAAAATATTGAGTGTGGCGACACATCAGGCCTGGAGCAGTGGACCGTTCCGTCCAACAGAGGGCGCTGTGAGCGCAGCTTGACCCTCAGTCACATCCGCTGCTCTCTCGACCCAAAGAGTTTCCGCTCCGAGTGGAGCGGACGGAGCGGACGTAAACAGCTCTAATTTGGGCTTTAACTGTTCTGAGGAGAGCTGTGTGGAAGTAGTTTTGGTTCTACACCGTTGATGGCAAACTTAAATTCAAAGACCAGGATGTGTGTTCCGTGAAATACAGTTAGTCTTTCGTCCTCCACTTATTTGTGGGCTCAGCCGTCGGCTTTTCATCCCAGCTATACGGCCGAGTGCAGCGGACCTTCGTCGAGAGTTTAACCCCGTGTGACTGTGTTGCTTTGGGGTGGATAAGACACAGTGGATAATACCCTTACTGAGGGGGGGGTACTATTCGGCCTTGTTATTAGCTCACTCCACCGAAGGCCGAATATGGCTTTTTTTGCACTATTCGGCCGAAAATATTCGGCCACTGAATGTTCGGTGCACCCTTAATATTTATTAAAAAAAAGTTAGAGAGAGGGAAGCCCGACCCGACCCGAATGTAATAACTGACACTTTGGGCCCGACCCGGCCCAAATTTCGGGTCGGGCTCGGGCTCGGGCTCGGGCCTAAGATCTTACCTCTATGCACAATGGCCATGAGAAACAGGAATGTGTGACTTCGGCATAAGAGACGCTTTACTGCTGGCTAATAATTCATTGAAGAACATTAATTGATAAAGCATGATTGGGTTGACTTCATTGACCTTCATACACTAAACGTAAACATTTACATGTAGCCCCGTCTTCCTGAATATTTGTGGATGTGGTCCTTGGTGAAAAAGTTTTGAAATCCATTATAGCACATATTAAATGAAGTTATTTAAAGAAGAAAACAAGAGAATATGAGAAAACAACTTGGACCTTGTGTTTTCCAAATAAATCAGTTCTTCAGTCCTGGTGCAGATCTTTACAGGTCTCTGATATGAACTTCAAAAACACCCAACACTTCTGCATGGAGACTTAAATAAAATCAAAGTATTTCTCTGCTGCGTCATCTTCTGTGTCGACTGTCAGTGGCAGCACCTCCTCACCCAGAATTTACTTTTCCACACAGTCAAGCAGTCAACGCGCTGTCGCAAATCCCGACTGTCACGCTGCCAACTGAAATTCAGAGACACACGATCTATGGGTGCTTGGCTACAGCCACAGTAAAAAACCAGAGCTGTGTAAAATTCAGCGGCACTGCTCTGTACTGCTCACACCTCGCTTTCTGACACACACACAGCAGCTCAGGCTCGCTGTATGATGGCCCATCAATAAATCAATAAGTCTTTGAGTGGCTGGAATAACAAAGGCCCCTTAAGAGAGAGACAGTATATGTCTGTACAGATGCTGTCGAAGAAGGCTCTCCAGGGAGGTCACATAAATCTCTTACTTGCACACTCATTGTTTTAATGTAGACTTTATATCAGAGAGTATTCAAACAGAGAAACTGACTGAAAGAAAAGTTCAGAACAAAGCCTGTCAGAGTGTCTCTATAATTGTTACCTAATGATGCTGACAGCTCGTTAACAGCATTATTAGCTGACACTATCAGACGCCTCTCCTGCTGCGAGTGTGTAAGGGTGCTGTCATCTCAGACACTCCCTCTCCTCATGCTCTCATCTCTCTCTGTCTGAAGATGTGACCCAGGCAGGGGGCTCAGAGGAGACACTCTGCACAGTTCAGCATGATCTCTGCCCTCCTGTCACAATTTAACTGAAATGATCAGGCCGGTTAGTCGTCAACTTCATCCATCTAACACCTATACTGCCAATTCCTTTTAAGGTCCCTGGAATCTACAGCTTGATCATTGGGTGGAAGTAGGGGTGGACGATATGGCAAAAATATCATATCATGAATTTTTTTTTTTTTTAAATCACGATCACGATTTTATCACAATTCTTTTTTACGTTGATTTTTCTACACTAATTTGCATGTTTGACCATTTTTCCCAATGTTTAACATATAAAACGTGTAAAACCCTAAACGAAAAAAAATGACAATTTAAGCCAAGGAAACTTTCTGAAAAGGTTTTAATTTAAATAGTGCAGTTTTTATTAAAATGTCCAATAAATGTAAACATAAAAGGTAATGAACAACAATACTGACATTATCTTTTAAAGTGCATCAATTCAAAACAAATGTTATCTTACTGAAATGTCTATAACCTGAGTGAATAATACAGCTGCTTTAGAACAGAGTTTTGTTCAGACATCTTCAAGCTTTTATCTCCTTTTCTTTTTCCACCATGGCTTCACACTACATAACCAAACAGGAGATCCCACCATGCACTGCGCTTAATGTGCTACGATTGGCTAGTTGGGTGCGCGTCAAAGTCTTTGCGCCCACACAGACGATCTGACGATCTTTCTGCTTTATGAGATCATCCCCATGTTATAATTCTTAACGATTTAATATTGTCATATCTCACACCCCTAGGTGGAAGTAATAAGGCTTCAAAGGGATCTGCAACATTTATTTTGTTTTTGTGTCTGGCCTCACTCCCGAGTCTATGACAAGCAAATAGACACCCTTCTTTCAACTGTGCATGCAGTAACAGAGAGAGCTCGCCCACCACTAATTACCTTAGCTGAAACACCACTATCAAACCTGCAGTCACACATATTGTTCATTCCTCCATGGAAACCGGTGTCTTTCCTACTGCTTTCAAACAAGCTCGGGTCTCCCTGCTGCTTAAAAAAAACAAATCTCAACCCAGCCCAGGTCGAGAATTACAGGCCAGTCTCACTTCTGCCATTCCTGTCAAAAATACTGGAGCGCACAGTCTTTAAGCAAGTTTCTGAGTATCTGCAAAACAACAACCTGATTGACCCCAATCAATCTGGCTTCAGGCGTGACCACTCCACTGAGACCACTCTCCTGTCAGTCACAGAATCCCTGCGACTGGCTCAAGCTTCTGGTAAGTCCTCTGTCCTACTGCTACTAGACTTGTCTGCTGCTTTCGACACAGTGAACCATAAAATCCTCCTCTCTACACTCTCTGAACTTGGCATCTAGGGATCTGTCCTGTCGTGGTTCAAGTCCTACCTCACAGGTAGATCTTTCAGAGTGTCATGGCAAGGAGAAGTGTCTGATTCACATGGCTTATCGACAGGGGTGCCCCAGGGCTCAGTGCTTGGTCCCCCTCCTCTTCTCCTTATACACCTCCTCACTTGGTGCAGTGATCCGCTCACATGGCTTCTCCTACCACTGCTATGCTGACAACACTCAGCTCTTTCTGTCCTTTCCTCCTGAAGACACAACTGTCTCAGCTCGGGTATGAGCATGTCTGGCTGATATTTCCACATGGATGAAGGAACGTCACCTTCAACTAAATCTGTCCAAAACTGAGCTCATTGTAGTTTCAGCGTGCCCCTCCATTCAAACATAGATTGGTGTCATGCTTGAATCTAATCTACCTGTGCCCACAAACTCTGCCAGAAATCTGTGTGTCATGATTGATGACCAGCTGACCTTTAAGGTTCACGTGGCCTCGATTGCTCGGTCTTGTCGATATGCCCTCTACAACATCAGAAGGATCAGACCCTACCTGACCAAACAGGCCACACAGCTTTTGGTTCAGGCCCTGGTGATTTCACGCATTGACTACTGCAACTCTTTGCTAGCAGGCCTCCCTGCATGTACATTTAAACCTCTTCAGATGATTCAGAATGCAGCAGCACGTCTTGTCTTTAGCCTGCCCAAAACAGCTCATGTCACCCAGCTGTTAATCTCCCTACACTGGCTTCCAGTGGCAGCTCAAATCAAATTCAAAGCTCTTCTTCTGGCCTACAAAACAGTGACAAAAATGACTCCTGCCTACCTGGACTCCCTCATCCAGTTCTACACTCCCTCTCGCCCACTTCACTCGGCCTGCGAAAGACACCTGGTGCTCCCAGCCCAACATGGCTCTAAATCTCTAGCCAGACTCTTCTTTTCTGTTGTTCCCAAATGGTGGAATGAGTTACCTAACTCCATACGATCCGCAGAGTCCCTTTCTTCTTTTAAGAGATGTCTGAAGACTCATCTGTTCAGGGAACACTTTGGCACTTAATCTGATCTTCTCCTCTTTGTCCTCAGAGGTAGAATGACTCAGAAGGTCTCAGACCAGCTCTTAATGAATATTTAGCACTGAATTTTGAATGCCTGGAATGTTCATCGATGTTGTTGACTTGAATTTTTGTTGCTGACTTGAAATATTCGTTGTGACTTGAATTATTCGTCATGACTTGAATTATTCGTTGAGACTTGAATTATTGTTGTGATAAGCTGCATTATAAAAAAAAAAAAAAAGGCACTTCTTCTGGCACTAGATGACAGCACCTGTGGCCAATTGACTTGAAGCACTTCAACACACTTGCTAAGGTTTTTCCCCTCAGTTCTTGCTTGTGTTGCACGTCACTTTGGACAAAAGCGTCTGCTTAATGAAATTGTAGAATTGTTGTAGAATTGTAGTCAATGGGTAGTGTTAGCTAGGGCTGAGCGACTTTAGGAAATTATGTAATTTCAGTTTTTCCGGCATCGATTGAGATTTTAATTTGATTCATGATTTTCTTCAAATGAAGCTTCAGTGCTGTATTAACAATGTGTACTGTAACATTCACAAACATGACAGAAAATTACATCATAACATCAAACATTAAAAGCTATTACTCAAAGGCAAGGATGAAAACTAAAGGCAAGAACTGCTTTCAAACGTATTCATTGACTTGTGCTTTTTAGGACATGCCTGTCCTAAAAAGCATGTTTAATGAGAATTAAGCTAAACCAAAGTCAGTAGCTCCAATAACTGAAAAAACCCAGTCATGCCAAACCAGTACAACTGAATTTCTCCTATGGGGGATCAATAAAGTATTTATCTATCTATCTATCTATCTATCTATCTATCTATCTATCTATCTATCTATCTATCTATCTATCTATCTATCTATCTATCTATCTATCTATCAGTATGTCAACCTTTGATGGTTTTGGATATGAGCTCTCACATGTATATTAGACTAACCATTAGATAGTTGACACAACAGATCCAGGGTGAGTCAGGAGCTCTGCAAAGAGTTACAGCTTCCACAATCACATGATTACATCTGAAATAGGATTTCAATCAGAAAGCAATAAATTGTTCAGTCCTAGTTAGGCCTGTGCGATAAAACGATAACGATAATTATCGAAATATATTTTTTGTCAATAGAAATAATAAAAACGTTCCATAAAAGTCAATAGATTTAAACTGTAATTACACCACCCGAACACCAGAGAAAGGGGGCGCTAATGCGACGTGAACGCTAGCTCCCGACCAACATTCAAGCGCAGAAGAAGGTGACGAGGACCAGAGCAGCTCACACAGAGCATGAAAGCTAAAGGACAACAACACAGCCAAAATGAGCGATGATGAGACGGAGGATAACACCGAGCCTACCCACTCAAAGCATGCTGAAAGAACTGTAGACAAGAGAGGCCCTTCATCTTCAGTTGTTTGGAGGTATTTTGGCTGCTTAGAGTCTGATAAAAAACAGAGCGGCGTGCACTGCAAACTTTGCCGACAACATGTGCCGACCAAGCACCAAGCACAGCTACCTGCCAAGAAGCAGCGAAAGTCACTGGGCAGCTTTTTTTAAGAAGCCACACCTCAGCAGCACAGGAATCACTGATTTTCAGTCAGTTGAGGCAGAGCTTGAGAGCTACCTAAAAGCTCCAGATGCAGACGGGGAAACCGAACCCCTAGAATGGTGGAGAATGTATGAAAAAAACTTTCCACGAGCGAGCCAGCTAGCAAGGCGCTACCTGTGTATCCCTGCAACCAGCTCCCCCTCTGAGAGGGTATTCAGTACAGGAGCGACCATAGTGACCTGTCACAGAGCAGCATTAAAGCCCGATACTGTGAACAGACTTATTTTTCTGGCCCTTAACCTTTAAAGCAATGGCTGTGTTGTTTGTTTATTACATTTTTGAAACTGAACATTTTCCTTTGTCTATTTATTTTGTTGACATTGTCAGAAACCTTAAGACTTTATGCACAAAGGGCTTTAATATGTTGCTGAGTGTTAAAAAAGTGTTATATTTAATTTATATTTTTTTATCATTTATATTTAGTTTATATTTAATTTTTTAGGATTGCATGTCTACCTCAGATTTTGTGCAATGTTCTGCATTTTGTTAACTTTTAATTTTGTGCAATGTCCATATTTGTGAAATGCTGTGCAGTAGTTTGTCATGCTCTGACATTAAAGATTGGTTAAAGTACAAAAGCAGCATCTGGTTTTGTCAACTTTCACTCAGGGGCAAAAATCAGCCTTCAAATTTGAAAGAAAAAATGATTTGATAATTATTGTGATAATTATCGATATCAACTGATAAGAAAATTTATATCGTGATAACATTTTTTGTCATATCGCCCAGACCTAGTCCTAGTGTGAGCCTGCCTCTGCTAACAGTCATCAGATAATTATTAGTAGCTATTCTTGTGTGTATTACTCTAAATTTTGATATTCTACCTATTTTTTAAGTACTAATAAAGTGTAATACTACTTAGTAAATGGACCTCTGCTGTAGGGTTGGGAATTGAAAACCAATTCTAAGTTGAGGATCATTAACAGCTCCATCAAAGTGTTGATATAACGAGTCTTTTTGCTAATCAGTTCTCTTAGCAATTCTTTCATTGACAGGGTTCAGAAGCGTCAGAATTGTGGCTTAATTTTTTTACAAAAGGTGCCGACTGCACAACCTTGAATGAGTGGAAACACCTGCAACATGCAAAAGCAGTTATCTATGCTGTGACATGTGTTTGACATTGTTACCACTGAAAATGTACGGACCAATATTTGCCCATATGGAAAATCTGCAGGAATGAATAACGGAATCGTTAAAGAATTGGATCGATTAGCATGATTGTTAATAAATTAGGTATCAATAAAATCTTATCAATTTCCATCCCTACTCTGCTGAGTGTTTTTTTTTCTGAGGAGTTGTAAAAACTACAATAAATATCTTTATTATTCTATATGCAAATAACATCCACAATTTTTACATATGGTGTGTACAGTATATTTTCATTAGAAGCAAACAATGAGCTGGTTCGTGTTTTTGTTTTACCACAGTTTACCTCAAATTCAGAAAACTTCCTGAAATAAGCAACCAAAAGCCGTGTGCTCTGCCAGCCCACACTTCCTCTCCAATGAACCAGCTGTAGCTCACTTTCCTAGCGCTAAAAAGTCATACAGTGCTCCCAATACAAACCTTGGTAAGTGTTGAATATGCATCAACAAGCTTTAGTGGAACCCATAAGAAACCTCTATATTCAGGCATGAGTTGATTTGAGGGGAATTTGCAACAAGTCAAAAAAGGGCTAAATCGGGTTGATGGACACATCCCATCAGGTTCTCAGCTCCACATGACGTGCAGTTTTCTTCTAAAATCAGTGCCACCTTATTTTTGTGGTGCTTACAATTCTCTTGACTCTGTTTCTATCTCTTTTAAAAAAGCAGCCTCCATCACCAGCTGTCACCACGAAACCACCAGCAGCAAAGTCAGTGCTGATAAGATCGTGTGTTTGCGCCTGGAGGGAGTCTGTCAGATCCAGATATCACCTGGAGAAGGATTTAGGAGGAGTTTTAATCTGCCATCAACCTGTAGTACCATCTGCACTGTCACCACAATAGACTCTAAAGAAATTTAAAAAAAAAAATTCACAGGCTTTTTTAAAAAAAATTATGAGCAACAGATATGAGCTTGAGAGCTTGAGACATTATTTTCATCAAACTTTGCACCAGTGTCCACTTTGTCATCTGAATTAACTGACAAGGTTTTAAAGATCATGGGTCAGAGATCAACAGCATACATCCTATCATTACTATCTGCACTAACACAACAATGAGTTCTAGGACAGATCAATTTGGGCCAAGGGTCAAGATGTGAACAATCATCATTTCATTGCAAAACCTTTTTCTCCAATAAAAATCACAAAGAAAACACAAATTTGACTTGAAGAGAACAAATTCAAAAACTGATGATATTTGGTGTCCTTTTAATATTAGTAGTAATAAAAGCTGCAGTTCAACCAGCGTTGTTACATAACATCAGTCCTGCCTACTTTTTAATCATTACAGCTTTTAATATTTATATATGACTGATCTTTCCATCTATTGTTGCATTTGTTATACCTCCATAATGAATACCTTCTCATATCACGAGGACCCTCTTGAAAACAAGATGCCATACACTGACTTGGTGGATGGCTGTTCAGCATGAGATCTCCAACTGCTTAACAAAGGTTTTTCACTTGTCACTGTTACCGTGAGCCTCCTATAGATGCACTGCACTGTAGGTTGGCCCAGTGCCGTGCTGATGGTTTGAATATATGTACAAGTATATTTAGGTATCTATCTAATGAGCAGTGTCAGCCCATTACATCCTTAGAAGACAACATTTCATTCAAGTGTTTTTGAGTTTGACAAACATTGTTTTGGGTCTGTACTAGGCCTGCGCTCAAAATATCAATGCAGTAAAATATTGTCACACATTTCTTGGGAATACATGTTTTGATACAGCCTCAAATGCATTGACAGGTGTTGTCAATTCACTTTGGGTAATGTTAACGATGGCACTGTTCAAAGTAGAAGCCAAGCTCCATGATGAAGCCCATGTTCCAAATTTGAACTTAAGTCGACCATGAATTTAAGTTTGTTATATTGAAGAACCATTTAAAAATCAGGCTTAACTTGTCTGGAATTCTGTAAACAGCGCAATCAGTGCTCACAATTTACATGTATTGGGATACATATGGTACCATGGCCTCAGTGTCAAGATATGCATCATATCATGAGGTTGTTGAAATACCCAGCCCTACTCTATACAAGTAAAAAAGTCCATTACAGCGATGGGGATCTGAATGATGAGCACCACAGACTGCAGACTTAGACACATCAGCTGCTCATATGCTCTGTACTGAAACATCCCGAAGTGTTTTTGCTCACCCTGGTATTTTGTTGAATTTGACAACATCAGTGTAAAGTTTATACACCTTGATGTTCTCATGTCCTCCAGTTCCCATTGATGTTTCTTTAAAATGTTATTCAATTTCTTCAAGTCTACATCAGCAGACATTTATGCTGTGTGTACTCATGTATAATCCCTGTGAATCTTGCCAAATCGTGTTCCTAAGCAGTTGTCTTTTTCCCTTTATTGAGCCTTCCTGTAAACAGCTGATCCACATGCTTTCTGACTGCTTCAGCAACTATTTTAGTCCAGTTTACGCTTGTTTTTCAGTCGGTCAGTCTTCTTCTGACCAACGCACTCATCTGACTGTTTAAGTTACTTTTTTTTTCTGTATGTAGGACACTTTTTGTTACTTTACTAGTACAAATGTGCATCTCTGTGGTAATTATCGGCTAAAAAGCATTACAGTCTGCATCAGTCAATCAATCAAACAATATTTCTTTGTGTCGCGCAAATTCATAACAAGTGTTATCTCAAGACCCTTTAGAATACAGCATAAAACTCTTCATTTTATGGATACACATATATGCATAGATACATATATACATATAAAAATAAAT